>JARQOC010000002.1:686641029-686713197 GCA_033576535.1 Allobates femoralis
ATACTACCACTGGGGCTGCTGTATATACCTCTGGGGCTGCTGTATACTACCACTGGGGCTGCTGCTGTATACTACCACTGGGGCTGCTGCTGTATACTACCACTGGGGCTGCTGTATACTACCACTGGGGCTGCTGCTGTATATACCACTGGGGCTGCTGCTGTATACTACCACTGGGGAGGCTGCTGTATACCACACTGCTGGGGGCTGTATACTTGTGCTGGGGTCCACCCTCAGCTTATACACGAGTCAATAGGTTTTCCCAGGTTTTGGGGGCAAAAGTAGGGGGGTTGGCTTATACACGGGTCGGCTTATACACGAGTATTTACGGTAGCTTTATTACCTCCAATACCATTCACAGTAAGAGGTAGTTTATTGTAATGAAAGGTCGAGATCACTCCCTATAAGCTGCTATAACATTTGTAATATTGTGCTAAATCGATTTGCAGATATATTCTCCACAATAACTACATGAAAAGTATATATTTTTTCAAAATCGATTTTTCCGATCCTTTAGACTGGAAGACCCCAAGCAATAAGTTCATTTCTATCTGCAAGTTCAACTACATTAAACTTCAGTTAAACAGTTTTTCAGGAAACGCAATATTAAAGATATTTATTTACAGAGCTTCTGCGTACAACCTATTAATGATAGACAGATTAGACAAATTACTGAACAACCCAAGAATCACACCGCTTCACTTCTGCGCTCCTGCATGAGAATACCAGAATCTTCTCCACTTTATAGAAGCTGTAAGTAACATCATATGTTAAATGCTCATATGTACAACTTTATATAAAAAAAATTAATAATGTTATGAAATATGATGAAATTAAGTTTTAGCAAACAAAATTGTAAACAAAAAAAAACATAAAATTGATTGATAAAAAGTTTCTCAATGAGTTGGGTTAAGGGGTATTTTCAGTTTCACCAAATACTGAATATATAGAAAATATTCTAATATAGTTTTAGTATTAATTTGCCCTGGGTGTAGTATGATCACAGGAGAACAGGGCTAATGGCTGGGCAGCTGGAAGCTGCTGGCATCCTTGTGCTTTAAGAGTATGTGCAGACGATCCGGAGACACTGAGTGTTGGACGCAGTGTCTCCAGACCTGATGGAAGCCATGGGTGAATGCAGGGAGAACGCAGCCGCCTTGTGCACATGATCTGCTTTCGGTGCATTGTGGCCAACGATTTTAACTTCATCAGTTCACAGGACTTGTTTCCATAATACATTAGGCATGCTTAGATGTTCTTTTGCATACTTCTGAAACTGAGTTTTATGGTGAGGATGCAAGAGATGTCTTCTTCTGATTACTTTTCCATGAAGGCCATATTTGTGCAGGTGTCTCTGAACAGTAGAACAATGTACCACAACTCCAGGGTCTGCTAAATCTTCCTGAAGATCTTTTGCTGTCAAGCAGGAGTTCTGATTTCTTCTCTAGCAATCCTGCGAGCAGCTCTCACAGAAATTTCGCTTGGTCTTCCAGACAGGGGTGAACCTAGCCTCTGTGCTGCCTGAGGCGAACTGCAAAACAGCACCCCCACCCAACTACCACCACCACACTAGTACATTGTTTAATCGGTAGAAATAAATGTGGTTCATACAGATTTATATCTATTCTATAAAAATAAGGACAATAGTGGATATTTTAATTTTGAGAAATAGAAAAAAAAGATGTCCAAACACAAGGATGTCAGCGCCATCACACGCACATACAAGAACCATACAGGAATACAAAACAAGAGTCATTAATGACAATGGCAGGATTGGCACAAGCATACAGACTCACAATGATGGCTGGCAACACAGACACAGACCTGCATCCTTATAGCACAGTAGGCAGCACTGATTGCCAACCTATGATCTCTGGCACACGCCTACAAAACTCTGGGCAGCTCCAATGTGGCTGCTGCCTGGCACTAACTAGTCCGACATGTCCACCATGCTGCACCATCCACACACCACATACAACTGTGGCACCCATGCGGGGGATTGCCACAGGATCCACTGATGCAAGGAGGGTATTACACCTTGGTTCGCACAGCACACCACACCTTCCACCCCAGGCCTGAGGGGAGGAGTTTGTCAGTCCCAAGAGTCAGTTCCAGTGAGGAGAGAAGAGAGAGGAGATGGAGGAGCTGATCACTGGGAGAGATCCAGGACCAGGGACCACTGACCACTGTGTGCACCCTAGGGATAGGGTCGGAGGCAAGTGGAGAAAGCAGGGAACTAAGAAAGGGAATCGGTTACTACAGCCCTTTAGTACACCCGGACACCGGAGTCCGACACTGTAATCCTTTATTGCTACAGCCAAAGCCCGGAGGTCTCAGGAGAAGTTCACTCCCGAAGAGAACAAGTAAGAGACACTAAACTGACCAAGCATAGGACCAGAAGCCTTAGGAGAAACAGGGACCCCGCAGAAGGACCTCGTTGTCAGTTTGCAGCAAAGCCCCGAGAGGGAAAAACAGAAGCGGTGGGTTCAGGCTTAGGCAGGACTTACCCCAAACCACAGAACACAGACACAGAGGAGGCCTCATAACTTTCTATGGTAGAAGTCCCAAGTTGCATCGGGGAATTGGTTATTACTCTGGACTATACCTGTTACCTTGTTACCAGTAAAAGCCGCCACTGCATAAAGCTGGTAAAATGGCGCATCTTCCCCAACAGACCACGCCTCCTTCTCCCGAAACACTCACAATCCAATCACAAGCGCCGTACACGGGGCTGTCCGGAGCTGATAGCAGAGTCCTTCCAATTGGGTTGAGAAAGGGATGTGGGAACGGGAAGGGGAATGAGCACCACTGACCAACCGCTGTTTGGGAGAAACATAGCTGGATGCCTGTATGTACCAAGGGTCAGTATTGGATGTGGTGTGTAAGTTGTGGCAAATCAGTACTGCAGCAGAGGGACAATGCATCCTGCACTGGGGTCTATAAAGAAATCATGGGGCCTCATTGCAGAAGTTATAATTGCCCCCCTCCCAACAAAATATTTGTCTGGGCCACATAGATACATATATATCTCACAACATTTCAGCCCTTACAAACTAATTTTCCTTCTATTGAAGCTCCTACATCCCTCTTTCATTGCCCCCATAAAGGTCAATGCCAACTAAAATGCCCCCCAAACACTGTATGATGTCCCCCTCAGTGAATTCCTCCACACACAGCATGCTGAACCTACTGTATCCCTCTTAACTACCCCGACACAATAAGATTCCCAACTATGACCCTCACACAGCCCTCCATGTAGTATAATGAACCTACATACAATATAATGGCTCCTACATCTGTTTACACTGTATAATGGTCTCCAACACAGCCCTCAAATAGCCCTACATAAAGTATAAAGGCTCCCTTTATAGCCCTCCAAGTATTATAATGCCCCCACAGAGCCCTCCAAATATAATGGCTTCCATAAAGTATAATTGGCTACATTTAGTCCTCCATATAGTTGGTTGCACCCCCAAACTCCTTCAGATATTATGCACCACCATAGTTCTCCATATAGTATATTGCATCTCAAGAGTCCTCCATGTAATATTATGCACCCTTTATAGTTCTCCATATAATGGATTGAACCCCAAGAGTCCTCCATTTAATAATATGCACCTCCACAGTCCTCCATATAGAATAATGCACCCCATAATCCTCCATATAGTATAATTCACCCCCATAGTCTTCCATATAAAATTATGCACCCCATAGTCCTCCATATAAAATGATGCACCCCCATAGTCCTCCATTCAAAATAATGCACCCCCAAAGTCCTCCATATAGTATAATGCACCCACAAAGTCCCTCATACAATATAATACACCCCGATATAGTAAATTGCATCTCAAAGTCCTCCATATAGTATATTGCACCCCAAAGTTCTTCATACAATATAATACACCCCAAAGTCCTCCATATAGTATACTGCACCCTCAAAGTCCCCCATATAGTATATTGCACCCCAAAGTCCTCCATATAGTATATTGTACCCCCAAAGTCCTCCATATAGTATATTACACCCTCATAGTCCTCCATATAGTACATTGAACCCTCAAAGTCCTCCATATAGTATAATGCACCCCCACAGTCTTACATATAGTATATTGCACCCCCAAAGTCCTTCATATAGTATATTGCACACTCAAAGTCCTCCATATAGTATATTGCACCCCCATAGTCCTCCATATAGTGTAATGCATCCCCTAGTCCTCCATACAGTATAATGCACCCCCATAGCCCTCCATATAGTGTAATGCACCCCATAGTCCTCCATACAGTATAATGCAGTCTCCATAGTCCTCCATGTAGTATAATGCACCCCATAGTCCTCCATATAGTATAATGTATCCCCATAGTCCTCCATATAGTATATTACACCCCTGAGTGCTCCATGATATAGTATAATACACCCCCAAAGTCCTCCTATATTATATCACAGAGTGCACTATACTATACCACTGTATTCACTCATAAAATAAAAGTAGATACTCACCTGTCTCCTCGGTCCTCACTCGCTGCTCCGCTGATGGTGTCATCCCCTCAGCATGTTGTGCCAGCCACCGCTGTGTGCCCTGTACTGCTGAGCACAGCAGGTACTCAGAGATGACGTCATCGCTCTCGAGTACTCGCCGTGCTGAGCTGTAGAGACTCAGACACCGGTGACTGGGGCCCGGGAAAATGTGGGGGCAGTGGTTATCCGAACATTAGCAGCGGGAGCTGCATCTGCAGATGTCGCCCCTGTCTATCATCAGATGGCCGCTGCCTGAGACAGACAGCTCAGGTCGCTTCATGGTACGGTCGCCCCTGCTTCGAGATCTTATCTTGACCTCCACTGTTCCTGATAACTGCCATTTCTTAAACACATTTTGAGCTGAGGAAAGGGTAACTTAAAAATGCTTCCTATCCTCTTATAGAATTCTCCTGCTTTATGGGCCTCCACAATTTTCATTTTCAGACTGGTAGGCAGCTGCTTAGAAGAACCCATGGCTGTTGTACTTGGCAAAAGGTTAGAGGAAGCTGGGTTTTTATAAAGCTGCATCGCTTAGCCTTTCCTACCATAACCCTAAACAAGCCATAACCCTAAAAGACTAATTAAAGTGAACTTGTCAGGTCGTTCTACCCCTTTATCCTATCGCTACCTGTCCCTGCACCTTGTGAGTGTGACGCCCTGCTCACACAGATAACCAGAGACTCACCTAAAGCATGGATGGGTTTCCACAGTGGGTACACCGACACAAACAACACCATCCACCCTAGCATGGTAGGGGGAGCTCAACTTGCTACCCTTAGGCAAGATCCCCTATAAATACTGGTGCTGGTGGCGGAGTTAGACAGAGTGTGAAGAGCTGTAAAGACGTTCTGTTGGTCGGTGCCGTGCTAGGCCCGAGCCAGTGACCCTGATCAGCCTTCAGAGTAGTCGTGCAGAGAACGGAGAAAGAGAAAAGTGGGGAACGAGGAGCTATCTTTGGGTTCACCCCAGAAAGCCCAACGGATGCCGGAGTCCGAGTCTGCGGGAGAGCACCAAGCCCAGCAGAGAATACCGGTCCACCGTGGAGACTCCAGTCTCCCGGGCATCAGTGCAGTCACCAACAAGGGAGCCAGGCACCGTAGAGAGAGGAACAGCGGCAGTCAATCGAGGGTTTCCCAACTACAGCACAGGTGGTAGGAGAGCTGAGGAGGCCAGTCAGGTTTCACATGGGGAGGGGCTAAACACACATAGGAAAAGAGACAAGGAGGCCTTGTACCCACTTGCTGTGGAGATTCAGAAGTGCTTCTTGACCACCTGACAGTACACCAGACTCTTACCTGCGATACCATCAGTAAAAGGTAAAGAAACAACCTTTGGTGTGTGTGTCAATTCCTCAACCGTTGCCCCTGCCATCCACAGAGACAGCCCGGCCAAATCCCTGCTCCCTGCCTCATCATCATCAATACCAAACGCCCCAGGGATCCAGCTCCGCCTGTGGGGAGCTTCAACACCTAGCTGCCCAGCCATCAGGGGCTGGCTGGCAGATTTCAGCCTGGGTGGCAAGCACAGTTCAGAGGCCCATTATGACGGGCCACCAGCCCCTCTGCCACCTGAGGCGAAGTGAGGAGCGGGGGGCATCAGGGATCGGGGAGCGAAGCACAAAGCAGGAAAGCCGGCGGAGAAGTCCTCTTCTTACCGCAGGTTTCCCCGCCTGTTTTTTGCTCCACAATCCCGATGCTGCGCTCCCTCCTCCCTGCAGTTGCTCCCCAGGCCTGGTACTAACATTAAAGCAAAGACCGCAGCCTTATCATTTCTAATGTGACGCATGGTGCCTGCAAATGCTTGCAGAGCGTCGTGCGCTCCCGTTGCCTGTCATGAGTGATCTGTGCGCATGCGGAGCCTGGCATGCGCACAGATCACACACTCTTGTCCGCACCGGGAACGCGACAGACAGGTCACTCATGGCGGGCAACAGGAGCGCACGGCGGTCTGCAAGCATCTGCAGACACCGTGCGGCCCATTATAAAAGATAAGGCTGCTGGCTCCTTGCAGATGTCCTCCCCAGAACGCTGCGGAGGAATCTGCAAATGTGAACCCAGCCTTACATTTACATGTAAGCAGCAGCAGGACAACAAACTCAGGCTACCTTCACATTAGCGTTTGTGTCTGCATGCTGATGGCATGCAGACACAAACGCAGTCAAAAGCAGTGCCATTTCGATGTGTCCGCAGCGGAGAATGTCCGCCTGCGGACACATCACTGTGCAGCCTGGCAGCTAATCAGCGGTGTCCGGGGGCGGAGATCAGCGCCAGAGATCTCCTCCTCCCGGCCGCCGGTAAGCTCCGGGACATGTCGGCGGGGAGAACAGCTGATGTGACAGCTGTTTGAATCTCCCGCGCCGACACCGAGAGGAGATGTCGCGCGGGAAGATTCAAACAGCTGTCAAATCAGCTGTTTCTCCCCGCCGACACAGCTAGGGTATTACCGGCGGCGGGGAGGAGACCATCAGAGGCTGAGCTGATCTCCCGGTGGCCGTCGGTGATCTCCTGTGACATCACCGGCGGCCACCGGGAGATTTTTCAATGGGTCCGCAGCGTTCTCCTGCAGTGTCAAGCGCAGAACACTGCGGACCCATTGATGACAATGCATGGTTTGTGCGCTTGGGGACGCTTGCTGATCTTCCAAGGTCCCCGAGCGCCCAAAAAATGCAACATGCTGCGTCCCGGGTGCGGACGCTGGACCCTGGAAGGAGCAGATATTGTCCGCATCCGCACCCGAACGCAGCAAACGCTGACAAACGCAGGCACTATGCGTTCCTATGATAAACATAGGAACGCAGTGCGCATGCGTTTGGCTGCGTATGGGAACGCAGCATAAGCTGTGAAGGCAACCTCAGAGTCACACACACAAGCAGTTCACTTACATTTACACAGGCGAGGCGACTCAGGCGAGGCACGAGGCAGGCAGCAGTAGTGCAGCAGCTCACTACTTGTCTTTGCAGCAGCACCAGGCAGGGAGGTAGTGGGGGGACTCAGACTGGCCTGGCTGGCCTCCGCTCCGGCTCCAGTCCTCAGTCAAACCAACGGCACTGCCTGTGGGGCCACCTGGCTGCCACCACCAGGCTCCAGTCTGTCCCACCGGCAGCAGAGCAGACAGCAGAGCAGCACAATCAAATTTAACCCCTTAGTGACGAAGCCAATTTCCACCTTAATGACCAGACTGTTTTTTGTAATTCTGACCAGTGTCCCTTTATGAGGTAATATCTCTGGAACGCTTCAACGGATCCTAGCGATTCTGAGATTGTTTTTTCGTGACATATTGGGCTTCATGTTATTGGTAAATTTAGGTCGATAATTTTTGTGTTTATTTGTGAAAATATAAAAAAATTGGCAAAAATTTTGAAAATTTGACAATTTTCAAATTTGTCATTTTTATTCTGTTGAACCGGAGCGTTATGTGACACAAAATAGTTAATAAATAACATTTCCCACATGTCTACTTTACATCAGCACAATTTTGGAAAAAAAAAATTTTTTGGTTAGGACGTTATAAGGGTTCAAAGTTCATCAGCAATTTTTCATTTTTCCAGCAAAATTTACAAAACCATTTTTTTAGTGACCACATCACATTTGAAGTCCATTTGAGGGGTGTACATGACAGAAAACACCCAAAAGTGACTCCATTCCGAAAACTGCACCCCTCAAGCTACTCAAAACTACATTCAAGAAAATGATTAACCCTTCAGGTGCTTCACAGCAACTAAAGCAAAGTGGAAACAAAAAATGGACATTTTAATTTTTCCAACAAAAATGTTTTTTAGCCTCGATTTTTTCATTTTCACATGGGCAACAGGATAAAATGCATCCTAAAATTTGTTGGGCAATTCCTCCTGAGTACACCAATACCTCATATGTGGTCATAGACCACTGTTTGGGCGCACGGCAGGGCTCAGAATGGAAGGAGCGCGATTTGACTTTTGGAGCTAATTTACCATTCAAAAAGTCAAATGGCGCTCCTTCTCTTTCGAGCCCTGCGGTGCGCCCAAACAGTGGTTTATGACTACATATGAGGTATCGGTGTACTCAGGAGAAATTGGCCAACAAATTTTAGGATGCGTTTTATCCTGTTGCCCATGTGAAAATGAAAAAAATCGAGGACAAAAGAAAATTTTTGTGAAAAAAAAGTACTTTTTCATTTTTACGGATCAATTTGTAAAGCACCTGAGGGTTCAAAGTGCTCACTATGCATCTAGATAAGTTCATTGGGGGTCTAGTTTCCAAAATGGGGTCACTTGTGGGGGAGCTCCAATGTTTAGGCACACAGGGGCTCTCCGTATGCAACATGGTGTCCGCTAACAATTTGAATGGAAAATTAGCTCCAATTGCTAGCAGACACCATGTTGCGTATGGAGAGCCCCTGTGTGCCTAAACATTGGAGCTCCCCCATAAGTGACCCCATTTTGAAAACTAGACCCCCCAAGGAACTTATCTAGATGGGTGGTGAGCACTTTGAACCCCCAGGTGCTTCACAAATGAATCCGTAAAAATGAAAAAAGAAAATTTTTGTGGAAAAGAAAGTACTTTTTCATTTTTATGGATCCATTTGTGAAGTACCTGAGGGTTCAAAGTGCTCACTATGCATCTATATAAATTCCTTGGGGTGTCTAGTTTCCAAAATGGGGTCACTTGTGGGGGAGCTCCAATGTTTAGGCACACAGGGGCTCTCCGTATGCAACATGGTGTCCGCTAACAATTTGAATGGAAAATTAGCTCCAATTGCTAGGGGACACCATGTTGCGTATGGAGAGCCCCTGTGTGCCTAAACATTGGAGCTCCCCCACAAGTGACCCCATTTTGAAAACTAGACCCCCCAAGGAACTTATCTAGATGGGTGGTGAGCACTTTGAACCCCCAAGTGCTTCACAAATGAATCCGTAAAAATGAAAAAAGAAAATTTTTGTGGAAAAGAAAGTACTTTTTCATTTTTATGGATCCATTTGTGAAGTACCTGAGGGTTCAAAGTGCTCACTATGCATCTATATAAATTCCTTGGGGTGTCTAGTTTCCAAAATGGGGTCACTTGTGGGGGAGCTCCAATGTTTAGGCACACAGGGGCTCTCCGTATGCAACATGGTGTCCGCTAACAATTTGAATGGAAAATTAGCTCCAATTGCTAGCGGACACCATGTTGCGTATGGAGAGCCCCTGTGTGCCTAAACATTGGAGCTCCCCCACAAGTGACCCCATTTTGAAAACTAGCCCCCCCAATGAACTTATCTAGATGGGTGGTGAGCACTTTGAACCCCCAGGTGCTTCACAAATGAATCCGTAAAAATGAAAAAAGAAAATTTTTGTGGAAAAGAAAGTACTTTTTCATTTTTATGGATCCATTTGTGAAGTACCTGAGGGTTCAAAGTGCTCACTATGCATCTATATAAATTCCTTGGGGTGTCTAGTTTCCAAAATGGGGTCACTTGTGGGGGAGTTCTAATGTTTAGGCACACAGGGGCTCGCCATACACGACATGGTATCCACTTACAATTCCAATTGCTAGTGGACACCATGTCATGTATGGAGAGCTCCTATGTGCCTAAATATTGGAGCTCCCCCACAAGTGACCTCATTTTGGAAACTAGACACCCCAAGGAACGTATTTAGATGCGTAGTGAGCACTTTGAACCCCCAGGTGCTTCACAAACTGATCCGTAAAAATGAAAAAGTACTTTTTTTCACAAAAATCTTCTTTTTTTCCTTTTTACAGACTAATTTGTGAAGCACTTGGGGGTTGAAAGTGCTCACTATGCATCTAGATTTTTTCCTTGGGGGGTCTAGTTTCCAAAATGGGGTCACTTGTTGGGGAGCTCCAATGTTTAGGCACACAGGGGCTCTCCATATGCGACATGGTGTCCGCTAACAAATTGAATGGAAAATTAGCTCTAATAGTTAGCGGACACCATGTCGCATATGGGGAGCCCCTATGTGCCTAAACATTGGAGCTCCCGCACAAGTCACCCCATTTTGGAAACTAGACACCTCAAGGATTCTATCTAGGGGTATAGTGAGCATTTGGAATCTACAGCTACTTCACAGAATTTGATAATGTCATTATGAACATTTTCTTTTTTTCACACAATTTCTCACTTTTAGGGCCCTTTCACATCAGCGTTTTTTGAAATTTGCAGCAGATGCGGTGAAAAAAACGCATCTGCCGCAATTACCGCATACCGGCTGCACTTGCGGCGCGGTTGCGGTAAACGCCATGCAAAGTATAGGCGTACTTGCGGCAGGTGCGGCAAGTGCGGTTTTGCACTTGCGGCAGGTGCGGCCGCGAAAAAACCGAGGCTGACCGCGTTTTTTTTTCGCGGCCGCACCTGCCGCAAGTGTAAAACCGCACTTGTCGCAAGTACGCCTATACTTTGCATGGCGTTTACCGCAACCGCGCCGCAAGTGCAGCCGGTATGCGGTAATTGCGGCAGATGCGGTTTTTTCACCGCATCTGCCGCAAATTTCAAAAAACGCTGATGTGAAAGGGCCCTTAGAGCATGTGCACAAGATACGGACACACCGTGTCCTGGTTGTCTCCTCCCCTGCATTTTTTTTTAGTATTACTTTATTAAATTTTTTAAAAAAATGACGTAGGGCTTCGCCATATTTTTGGTCCAGCCAGGTACAACAGGCAGCTACGGGCTGCCACGAACCCCTTCTGCCTAGTTTTACCTAGCTGGAAACCAAAAATATAGGGAAGCTCCTTTTTTTTTATATTTCATGAAATAATTTTTAAAAAAAAATGGCGTGGGCTTCGCCATATTTTTGGGCCAGCCAGGTACAACTAGGCAGCTGGGGGCTGGAATCCTCAGCGTAGGGAGGCCCAAGCTTTCTGGGCCCCCCCCCGCTGCGAATTGCAGCCCGCAGCCGCCCCAGAAAATGGCGCATTCATAGAAGCGCCATTTTCTGGCGCTGTATCCAGCTCTTCCAGCTGCCGTGTAGCGGTGGCAGACTGGGTAATAAGGGGTTAATGCCAGCTTTTTGGCAGCTGGCACTAAGCCCGAGATTCATAACGTCTGGCCAATATTAGACCGGACCATTAGGAATCTCTAATAGATTGTAAAGAAAACACAACACAGAGAAAAATACAAACACATATTTAGACCCCATCTTTATTACAGTGAAGTCCGACGTAGTCCAGTGGCATGGTCCGACGTAGTCCATTGGGAAGGTCCGACGTAGTCCAGTGGGAGGTCCCGCGACGATTCTCATTCAGATGATGATCTGAAGTTAACCCCTTGTGTGGTCACAAGGAGTTAACTGCAGGTCATCATCCCTGTGTGGTCACAAGGGGTTAACTGCAGATCCGGTAACCCCTTGTGACCACACAGGGATGATGACCTGCAGTTAACCCGTTGTGACCACACAAGGGGTTAACTGCAGGTCATCATCCCTGTGTGGTCACAAGGGGTTACCTGCAGATCCAGTAACCCCTTGTGACCACACAGGGATGATGACCTGCAGTTAACCCCTTGTGACCACACAAGGGGTTAACTGCAGGTCATCATCCCTGTGTGGTCACAAGGGGTTACCTGCAGATCCAGTAACCCCTTGTGACCACACAGGGATGATGACCTGCAGTTAACCCCTTGTGAAAACACAAGGGGTTAACTGCAGGTCATCATCCCTGTGTGGTAACAAGGGGTTAACTGCAGATTCAGTAACCCCCTGTGATCACACAGGGATAATGATCTGCAGCTAACCCCTTGTGACCACACAAGGGGTTAACTGCAGGTCATCATCCCTGTGTGGTAACAAGGGGTTAACTGCAGATCCAGTAACCCCCTGTGATCACACAGGGATAATGATCTGCAGCTAACCCCTTGTGACCACACAGGGGGTTAACTGCAGAAGACCCCTGTGTGGTCGTTGATGGGTTAACTCTGCCTCTGTTCCGGCGCACGCAGAGCAGCGGCGCCGGGACAGAGGCAGAGAGAAGACGGCCGGCGACGCTGCAGGACGGGTAAGTATGAGAGGAGCAGGGAAGGGGGCCCGGGGGAGAGCGGAGCGAACCGGGGGGGCTGCAGATCGGAGGAGGGGGTCGGGGATCGAGGGGACAGCATGGGGAAGACCTGGGGAAGGAGGGGGGGCTCTGATGACCGGAGGGGAGCCGCGCATGGAGGAGGGGGAGCTGGGGACTCAGGGAGCCGCGCAGGGAAGAGGGGGAGCTGGGAGCCGCGCAGGGAGCAGGGGGAGATCAGGGGTGAGACCAGGGGTGAGGGGGGATGGCATTGGGGGGCCACTGAGGGGACCAGTGGCCCCCAGGAATGGCGGCATCTCTATGCGATCTGACAGATCGCATAGAGATGCAGCGGAGGCGGCGGGTTTGGCGCCGGCCGCCGCCATTTTCAGATGGTTAGGGGGTGGGGTGGGGTGGGGGGGGGGGGGATGATGATCCCCAGTACTGCGGGTCTTGGTGGGCTAGGGGTTAATGCTTTCACTTTGTTCCGACATGTGTTTTCATGTCGGATCAAAGTGAAAGCATTTTTCCCGGCACTTTCACTTTGTGCAATGTGATGATCGGTAAACGGTGTTTACCGGCCATCACATTACAGGTGCCGGTAAAAAACTAGCTAATTACTAATCTCTAGGGTCTCAGCTACAATCGGTACGCTGACACCCTAGAGATTTTTGCTACAGGGGCTGTGCTACAGGACATTTTCTAGCCATACGTCTACAGACGTATGGCTGGGCTTTAGTACCCTTTTTTTGGACGTCTGTAGACGTTAGGCTGTCGTCTACGGGTTAAAACAGTATGGCGGCGGCCGTCACTGTTTGCGCTCCGCTCTGGAGGGACTGAGTGGGTTCACAGAAGGTTCACTGCCTGCGTGCTGACGTAGCACGCAGGCTACACACCGCTCTGAACCCTCCCTCCTCCCTGGCGCAGTGGCGCAGGCGCCCTCTCCACTCCCTGCATCCCGCAGGCCAGCCGGGTGCCATGACAACGCACCCGCTGGCCGCTGCTGCCGGAAGCCCGGACCGGCCCCGCGGTGGCGCAGCCCAGTGCAGAGAGACCTGAGAGCTATAAGAGGTGAGTGCGGCTGCGGCTGCGGGCGGCCGCGCCGAGCCGACAGACGGCCGCCCGCTAGCACTGACACAGTCAGTGGCTTAATCGCGCCCGGCGTCCCGCCGGTTGCCTGGACAACGCGCAGCCCTTGCTGCGATATGAAGCCCGGGCGGTCCCACTGCGGCCGCACCGCGCTGACAGCCGGCCGCTCAGTCATCTGATCCTTTCCACTATTCAGGGCGGCTGCCGGCAGTACCGGGCGGGCCGGCCCTGAACTGTCACTATACCGGCGGCCCCGAGGGCAGTTGCCCCCCAGGAACCCGGGCAAGTCCGCCCCTGCCAGCCATCATCCCTAGAGGCCCCGCACAGCACTGGTGCAATCACCAGAAACCACAGGTGGCATCACGAGAACTTTATACTTTATTATTTAAAAATTTTCCCCTTTTTGAAAGCAGACCACCAGGGCCACCGGTCTGTGCAGGCCTCCAGTGACACCCCTACCACAGCAGAGGGCCCAGATACTCGAGTCCCCATACCCCGGGTACGCCATGAGCTCATCCCTAACCATCCCTGTCTGATGTAAAAGGGCCCTATAAAGATACAGAAAAACAACTTATATTCTTACACACAATCTTCAGTCGGCGCATGCGCAGTGCGCATATTGAAGCAGGCCATACCACGTGAGCAGCCCCCACAATGCACCGGACTGGATATGACGTTCCGGCCGGCGCATCACATGATCAGGGGAGGCGGGCTATTTGAACAGGAGGAGGCACAGCAGAAGAAATGAGAACGCTCAGCAGGGCGTGCGGAGACAGAGCGAGGAGGGGAAAATACAGACCCGGAGCACACCTTTCCGGTCTCCAACTGGAGAATGTATGTAAGAATATAAGTCATTTTTCTGTATCTTTATAGAGCCCTTTTACATCAGACAGGGATGGTTAGGGACAAGCTCACAAGGTGCAGGGACAGGTAGTGATAGGATAAAGGGGTAGAAAAACTTGACAGGTTCACTTTAAGGTCTGAAACCTTCGTCAAAGTTATCTGAGGACACAAATCTCCAAGGGTGCCCAAACTTTTGCATCGGCCCATTTTCCTTTTTGTAATTTTTAATATGTAAAATATGACTATATATTTTGCCTAAAGTAACAAAGGAAATATGTCATCTATAATGTTATGCTTTTACAGATCATTTCATCTTCAACTTGCTTAACTGTTCACAATAACAGTAATTTTGACCAGGGGTGCCCAAACTTTACATGTCACTGTATCAACTAATAGTGAATATCCTACAGATATGCCATAAATGCCATTTTTAACCCTTTTTCATATTTGGGTCCACAACCCACAAAGGTGAGTTAACAGAGGAATATTTATGAATGTTATTAAGTACAAAATCATGTAAATTAATCAGGTATACACCTCACCATGCAATTATTTCCTCCTGTTGTTCACATCTTCAAGACTCAGGTCCACTATGCCGCGACTCTTGGCCATCATACAAGAAGAAAATGTGGGACTCTTCCTTAAAATCCTTTTTACTTTATTATATCAAATTATAAAAGATGAAAGCACCTCATTGTATAATGAGAGTTCTCCTGTATAGCATTCATTAGTGTGTTCTTGTGTAATCTCTATAGATTTCTTCTTTAGTAAGGTTAAATCACATTTTTATAAGTATTAGATGGTGGCCCGATTCTAACGCATCGGGTATTCTAGCATATATGTAGTTTATTTATGAAGATTTAAGAATGATTCAATGGCGGCCGTCACACGCATCAATTTCTTGAACGATATCGCCTAAGCGATCTGCTTTTTGTTCGCTTAAGCGATATCGTTTGTGCGTCGCTGCGTGTAATCAAGCGATTTTACAATGTAAAATCGTGTTTGATCGCAGATTTGTGAGCCGGACCTCAAATCAAGCGATAATCGCTTGATCAATCTGCATCATCGTGGTGTGTGACACCACGATGAACGATCTCCCAGCGGCAGAGCCTATGCTGGGAGATGGTAACTATGGTAAACGTCGGGTTACTAAGCGCCGCGCGGCGCCTAGTAACCCGATGTGTACCATGGTTACCAGCGATCTCGCTGCTGCACATCGCTGGTGAGTCTGCCTGTGTGACAGCTCACCAGCGATGTGAACGATATTGTTAGCGATCACGCGTGCATGTGATCGCTAACAATATCGCTCACAACATTGAAGCGTGTGACGGCCGCCAATGAGCGATCAGTAAGGTACCATCATACTTGGCGACGCTCCAGCAATCTCGACAACGATTCAACCTGGTAGGGATCCCTGGAGCGTCACTACATGGTCGCTGGTGAGATGTCAAACAGTCAGATCTCACCAGTGATGCAGCAACGATATGACAGTCATTGGGACCCTGTCACTCCAGAGCGTAGTATTGAGGTCGTTGGTTGTTGTACCATGTGGCTTGGCGGGGGATTTGAATCCCGGCAGCCATATCGGAATACTCATAACTTGGGTGTTCCAATATGGGGGTCGGGGTACTTCCACTGCTAGCACCGGTCATCTCCCGGATGCGTCGCCACTGACCTCCGTGCAGCAGGAGATGACCCACGGCTACCGTCGGGAGTCCATACCAGGTAGTATTGTTGTAGTGATTGCTGGAGCGTCGCCAAGTGTGACGGTACCCCCATTCTGACGCGATCAGCGATCTCACAGCGGGGGCCTGGTTGCTGCTGCGTGTCACAGTGAGCGAGATCACTAGCGCCAGTCAGGGTACTTCCGCTGCGAGCAGCCGGGAGACGATTGGCTAGCGCCGGTCATCTCCCGGCTGCGTCGCCGCTGGCCTCCATGCGGTAGGAGATGACCCGCTGCTACCGTCGGGAGATCAGTGGCTAGCGCCGCTGATCTCCCGACAGTAGCGGTGGCGTGCATGGTTCGAACCCCGCACCAATTTGCGGCTGGACTGCGCCTGTCACTGATTGGTCGCACTCAGCTGGCCGCGACCTATCAGTGACGCGGGATTTCCATTACAGAGAGACAGACAGACACGATAAGAAGATCATATAGTAGGATATATTTTTGTGAATATATTAAGTAAACGTTTCTATAACTTGGTACATTCTTACATATATTTCCCAAATGTTCAATTCTCTATAACTCACAATGGTGAAAAATCTGTGTTTGTGTCCATATGTATGCTTTCCCATGACTCACAAAGCAGAAACATCAGTGGCTGGATGAAAGATGTAAGTGTGTCTGGATCCCAGATACTCACTCAGCTTTTATGCACATACTGATTACAAGCAAACAGGTCACAGGTGAGGATGTTACCTTTATTAGCCATTCAAACCCATTTGTGTCAACCTCTGTGCAAGTTATCAGGCCAAAATCACCAGGGTATGTGAACTTTTGATCAGGGTCATTTAGATGTTTTTGGTTGTCATTATAATTTAAAAATAGAAAACACAGTAGTTTGACAATAAATGGCTTCACCCAATCAATAACCATGAGTGAAAAAAAGTTTTTGTGTTATCATACATATTCTTTGAAAAAAGGCAAGAAAGCAAAAATTCTACCGCGGTATGTAAACTTTTGAACACAACTGTATCCCATGATTTGCTGTTACTAATGGCGCAACGCCATAAACCCTTCGAGAGTAAGACTACATCTCCGCTATCATGGGTGCTTTCATATTTTACAATTTGATATAATAAAGTAAAAAGGATTTTAAGGAAAACTCCTCCCACGTTTTCGTACGTTGTTTAGTACTACTTTGTACTGTTTCTCTAGACAAGTCAATAAAGTAAGTGTCTATGTCCTGCTCATTGCTAACAATTCTCACATTCTCTTTTCTTAGATGAGACGGGCTTCATTCTCAATCGTGATCCTTGTGGTCATACACTGTGTTTTAGGGAAATGTGAAGTGACCACCAGACATGAATGTTGTACAGGAGTCCCAGGTATCCCAGGAACACCTGGACTGAATGGTCAACATGGATCTCCGGGAAGAGATGGCAAAAATGGGGAACTAGGACCAAAAGGTGCCCCAGGTATATTTCTCCAATAGGGCAAAGACAAATTAAACAGGAATGCAGATGAACAGATTCCCTACAATTTTAGTGTATGGCTTATTGTTATTGTTTTATTTTTCTAGGAATACCTGGCGATAATGGTCCACAAGGTCCTCCTGGTAAAACAGGTCCTCCAGGATCTCCTGGCTTTACAGGTATACCAGGCTTACCAGGAACACCAGGGTCAAAGAGGACTTTTGCATTTCATGTTGGACTGAACTCTTCTAAGCCATCGACTGATGGTCCAATTAAATTTCCAAAAGTTTTTTACAACGAGCAAAATATTTACAACACAGGAAGTGGAAAGTTCATATCTCCAGTGGACGGTCTTTATTTCCTCACATACCAAATTACTGTCTATAATAAAAATGTACATATTTCCCTAAGGCAGAATGGTAAGATTGTACAGTACATGTATCACGTCTTTTCTACTAATACTCACCAAGCTTCCGGGGCTTCAATATTAGCTTTGAAAGAGAAGGATGAGGTTTGGCTGCAGGTTGTAGGAGACAACAATGGTCTGTATGCAGATAGTGATGACGACTCTACATTCACAGGCTTTCTGATATCATGAATCTGGCAGACATAAAATTTTCACATTAGTATATTAGTCTAATGAAAAAACAAATGAAGGCTATAAAATAGTTTTTGCATTGTTGATGATTGATAATAAAATAGCATTTGTGGCATAGAATTGTACATTATATTGTGTCTTTTATGCTGTTTTATATTGCATATACTACGTATTCATTAATAGGTCCTTAGTAATTTAGCTATAAGAAGACAAGAAATAATTTTAGATGTAACATGCAGGAACTAATGGTTTGTAGTGGAAACTTGTTACTGATTTCTGCAGTGGGACACAGAAGACTTGTGCTGTAGGATGATGTAAAGAAGATTACCAGTGAGATCATGTAAAAAAAATTAACAAAACACCACAATAAATAAGGGATTGCATGATGATAACCCCTATTCTAAAGCTAGTTGCCACACAAAATGAGCTAATCATCCAGACTCATTGCTGACACTACAAGACGTCCAGCGCAAGAAGCAGCAAAACATCTCTGAACCTCCACTATATGTGACTGTAGGTCCTGTGTTCTTTTGTTTATACCACAAAAGGAGAAAAAGGAGCTTAAAGAGAACCTGTCATGTAGTTTAGCCCCCCTAACCTATCACTACCTGTCCCTGCAGCTTCCTACTACATTACTAACCATCCCTCTCTGACCTAATAGTGAATTATAAAAGTGGAATAAAGCGATGTATAAACTTACATGTCCACCGTCACGTGGGCATTCCTAGATGGCTGGCCTTGAGGTAGGCAGTCTCTCCGGGTCCGCTCTTCCCCTGCCTCGCTTCTGCAATCAGGCCTGGTGGGCGTGATCATTCATTCAGGAGAGTGCCCTTGATTTAAAATTTCCACCTCCTTCTGGGTGTGACGCTTTCCGGCCGCAGCATATCATTTCTGGTCCTGCACAGTGTGGTGGGTGTATTGGGTGTGCAGGCCGGCTTCAGAATCCACACTGAACATGCTCCAATTTCAGCCCGCAGCCACCCCAGAAAATGGAGCATTCATTGAAGCGCCTTCATTTTTTTTTTTCTAGAACTAATTCTAGAAAAAAAAAAATGACGTGGGGCTCCGCCATATTTTTGGTGCAGCCAGGTACAACTAGGAAGCTGGGGGCTAGAATCCTCAGCATGGAGAGCATAGCCCAAGCATGGCCCATGCTCCGAATTTCTGCCCGCAGCCACCCCAAAAAATGGCGCATTCATTGAAGCGCCATTTTTTGGCGCTGTACCAGACTTTTCCGGTTGCCCTGGTGGCGGTGGCAAACTGGGTAATAAAGGTGTTAATGCCAGCTTTTTTTATTGGCAGCTGGCACTAAGCCCGAGATTCATAATGTCGGGCCAATGTTAGACCCAGCCATTAGGAATCTCTTGTAAATAGTCCAAAATAATGCACCACGCAGAGAAAATCTTTTAATTTGAAAAAAAAAACACAAACAAAATTCAGACTCCATCTTTATTATAAAGATCCGACGTAGTCCACAACGGAGGTCCCACAACGCTCGATCGCATCCGACGTAGTCCACAACGAAGGTTCCACGACGCTCGATCGCCTCTGCTACATCCAGAGACTGCAGCAAAGGATCAAGTGTCCTCTTCCTACAGTCTCTGGGGTTACTGTGACCCCAGAGACTACAACAAGAGGGCACTTGATCCCTTGTTGTAGTGTCTGGGGTCAGAGTCATGGTGCACTATATGGCAATGATCTGCTGTACCATGCATCATGACTGTGACCCCAGAGACTACAACAAGGGATCAAGTGTCCACTTGTTGTAGTCTCTGGGGTCAGAGTCATGGTGCACTGTATGGCAATGATCTGCCGTACCGTGCACCATGACTCTGACCCCAGAGACTACAACAAGTGGACACTTGATCCCTTGTTGCACCCATCCATCCACCCATGCACCCATCCATCCACCCATGCACTCACCCATCTACCCATGCACCCATCCATCCATGCACCCGTCCATCCATCCACCCATGCACCCATCCATCCATCCATCCATCCACCCATGCACCCATCCATCCATCCACACATGCACTCATCCATCCATCCATGCACCTATCCATGCACCCATTCATCCATCCATACTTACCTCACTGAAGATCCTCTTGTGAGCAGGAGGAGCCCAGGAGAGGCGGAGGGGCGCCACACCGAGGAGAGGAGGCTGACCTGAAGCAGCACCGGCGAGTGCAGCAGCACAGAAGACAGAGGACGGAGGATCGGTGAGAGGGGACACGGGGATCAGCAGTGGGGGGGTGAGGGGTGATCTGGAGAGGAAGGGGCCTGAGGAGGGGGAGGGCATGAGGCACCCGCCGGCAGCTACAGCTTCAGCATGAGGAGCGGTGCGGGGGGACACAGCAGGGATCAGAAGTGGTGGGGGCGCAGGGAAGGGATGGGGGGTTGATCTGGAGTGGGAGGTGCTGAGGAGGGAGAGGGCACCCACGCATCCGCCCCTCCACACCTGATTGGAGAGCTCCAAACAGATCTGGAGGGGTGAATCACTCTGATTGGTAGTTGGTGCGGGGGGACACAGCGGGGATCGGAGGTGGGGGGGCGCAGGGAAGGGACAGTGGGGTTGATCTGGGGAGGGAGGGGGCTGAGGAGGGGGAGGGCACCTGCACACCCGCTCCTCCACACCTGATTGGAGACCTCCAATCAGATTTGGAGTGGTGAATTGCTCTGATTCGCAGTTGGTAGTTTCAGTTTCAGCTGCCAATCAGACCGAATTTAGCCATGGGGGGGATGAAGCCACTTTCCCCGGGACAAAGTACAGGTGCTCATGTTCCCGCGGCACCAGTGACATATCACCGGCCACGGTCACCGATACCGCGGGAACCCGATCCCGCCTTGACATCGTGGGACGTCACAGGTCTGGAAGGCACCGACTTATATGACGTCCCACAACGTCATAGGTCGGTAAGGGGTTAATAAATATGGTTTTATGAAGCTCATTTTACTGTCTCTTGAGTATCCAGTATACAGCTACCACTGCATCATCAGTGGTCTAGTGAGTCCACTATTCATCATCACATTTATAGGTTAATTTGATATTCATAGAATTTGCTTTAATTTCCCTCATGGAAAGTCCAAACTGCTCCGCCATACCCTGCTAGAAAATAAGTAACATAGTAACATAGTAACATAGTTTTTAAGGTTGAAGGAAGACTTTAAGTCCATCTAGTTCAACCCATAGCCTAACATGTTGATCCAGAGGAAGGCAAAAAAACCCCCATGTGGCAACACTAATCTCCACATTGGGGGAAAAAATTCCTTCCTGACTCCAGATACGGCAATCAGACTAATTCCCTGGATCAACGCCCTATCAAAGAATCTAGTATATATAACCGGTAATATTATAGTTTTCAAGAAAGGCATCCAGGCCCTTCTTAAATGTTAGTAGTGACTCACTCATTACAACATCATGTGGCAGAGAGTTCCATAGTCTCACTGCTCTTACAGTAAAGAATCCGCGTCTGTGATTATGATTAAACCTTCTTCCCTCCAGACGTAGAGGATGCCCCCTTGTCCCAGTCTCAGGCCTAAGAGTAAAGAGATCATTAGAAAGGTCTCTGTACTGCCCCTCATATATTTGTACATTATTATAAGATCACCCCTAAGCCTTCGTTTTTCCAAGCTAAATAACCCCAAGTTTAATAACCTGTCTTGGTATTGCAGACCCCTTAGTCCTCTAATAACTTTTGTCGCTCTTCTCTGGACCCGCTCTAGTTCAGCTATGTCTTTCTTATACACCGGAGACCAGAATTGTACACAGTATTCTAAGTGTGGTCGCACTAGTGACTTGTATAGAGGTAAAATTATGTTCTCCTCATGAGCATCTATGCCTCTTTTAATACATCCCATTATTTTATTTGCCTTTGCAGCAGCTGCCTGACACTGGCCACTAAATGTGAGTTTGTCATCTACCCATACACCCAGGTCTTTTTCAGTGATAGTTTTGCCCAGTGTTTTATAATTAAGCACATAATTATACCTTTTGTTTCCTCTGCCCAAGTGCATGACTTTACATTTATCCACATTAAAGCGCATTTGCCATTTAGCAGCCCAAGCTTCTAGTTTACATAAATCCTCCTGTAATATAAAATTGTCCTCCTCTGTATTGATTACCCTGCAGAGTTTAGTGTCATCTGCAAATATTGAGATTCTACTCTGTATGCCCCCTACAAGGTCATTAATAAATATATTAAATAGGAGCGGGCCCAACACTGACCCCTGTGGTACCCCACTGTTAACTGTGACCCATTCTGAGTGTGTTCCATTAATAACCACCCTTTGTTTCCTATCACTAAGCCAGTTCTTAACCCACTTACACATATTTTCCCCTATCCCCATTGCCCTCATTTTATGTATCAACCTTTTGTGTGGCACCGTATCAAAAGCTTTTGAAAAGTCCATATACACCACATCCACTGCATTTCCTTGGTCCAGTCCAGAACTTACTTCTTCATAGAAGCTTATTAGATTAGTTTGACAGGAACGGTCCCTCGTAAAACCATGTTGATAATGGGTCATGAGGTTATTTTTGTTCAGATACTCCAGTATAGCATCTCTTAGAAAAGTAGATCATCAATATACAGTGGGAATGGAAAGTATTCAGACAGCTTTAAATTTTTCACTCTTTGTTTCATTGCAGCCATTTGGTAATTCAAAAAAGTTCATTTTTTTCTTATTAATATACACTCTGCACCTCATCTTGACTGAAAAAAATCCAGAAGTGTAGATATTTGGCAAATTTATTAAAAAAAAAATTAAATTTGCAGATTTAAAAATGATAGCTGCAGGAGATGTACGTTTAGCCAGGGTGTATTTTCCTCCAGTAATTCAAGGACGTCTTTATTGAGTGCTGTCCAGTGCGTGCTCAGATGGTCCCTTATGATACATTCTTTTAAAAAGTAGTTTCTTTGTAGGCCTCATTCTGTTTTTGGTAAACAGCACAACTATGGGCTTTACCAAATAGCTCTATCTTGGTCTCATCTGTCCACAAGACACCCTCCCAGAAGGATTTTAGTTACGTACATTTGGTGACCTGCAGTCTAGCTTTTTCTGTCTCTGAGCAGGGGCATAACTACAGTAGGTGCAATGGTTGCGATCGCACCCAGGCCCTGCAGCTTAGGGGGCCCCAAAAGTCCCTTTGGCCCATACAAAAAGACTAATACTATTAAAGATTTCCAATAATTGGGGGCCCCGTTGGAGCTTTCGCATCGGGGCACCTGAGGTTGAAGTTACGCCACTGTCTCTGAGTCAGCAGTGGGGTCATCCTGGGTCTCCCACCAATATGTTTCATGTCATTCAAATGTCGATGGATAGCTCACGCTGACACTGATGCTCCCTTAGCCTGCAGGACAGCTGGAACTTCTTTGGAACTTGATTGGGGCTCACCCACCATTGGGACTCTCCTGCGTTACAACCTTTCAACATTTTTTCTCTGCTTTCCACGACCGGGGGAGATTAGCTCCAGTGCCATGGGTTTAAACATCTTGGTTATGTTGCGCGCCCTGGACAAGGGGACATCAAGATCTGTGGAGATGGACTTGTAACTTTGAGATTTTTGACATTTTTCAACAATGATTCTCAAGTCCTGAGACAATTCTCTCCTCTTTCTATTCTACATGCTTAATGTGACACACAGACACACAATGCAAAGATTGAGTCTTTCCCCCTCTTTATCTGGTTTCAGGTGTGATTTTCATATTGACCAGACATGTTACTTGCCACAGGTGAGTTTGAACGAGCATCACATGCTGGAAACAAAGTTATTTCCCCAAAATTTTGGAAATGTGCCAACAATTTCATTCAGACAATTTTTGGGGTTTTGTATGAAATTGTGTCCAATTTGCCTTTTCTCAGATTTTTTGTGTTATATAATATACAAAGGAAATAAGAGTATGTGACAAAACGTGTAATTGCAATAATTTTCTGGGAGAAATATTTCATTTCTGGAACAATTTCAAGGGTGTTAAAAGTTTTGTCCACGACTGTATATACGTTATCTGATAATGCTGTGTATGAGGACATACAGGTGGTGGAAAACCTGGTGACAGGGTCCCTGTTAAGTCCCCTGGCACCGCTCCTCAGCTCACCTCTCCCTGGGTCTGCATCTGGTGCTCCTCTGCCGATCAGACCTCCAGTGTTTAGGTGTGTTGTGTCTCGGAGCCATCGCCGGATCCCCTTCCTGTCTGCTGACCACCCGGCTCACACACCAGCACACTGCAGGGGTCAGGTTTTATGAGTGTCATGAGCAGTGCACTAGGCACAGCCGCGCCCTACCCCCGTGGCTCTTGGGGCCGGTCCGGACCAACCTGACACTCCCCTTGACGAATAGCTACCTGTCCTCCGGTATATCAGGCCACCTCCACTGATGGGAGGTGCCTGATTGTTAAGTTAGTTTGCCTCTGCCTTGCTGACTATTAGTCAGGGCCTCCTTGTGCTTTCCCTTGGTAGAACCATTCCTGCACTCCCAGCCTTGGGCTCTGATCCTTGATTCCTACTTAGCTATACCATAGTTCAGGCTAACCCTACGAGCCGTCCCCCTGGTACTAGTAGCTGTGGTATTTAGACTCCCTGGCTTGCCCCTGACAATCCTGGTAGGGGTTGGTTAAACTAGGACCAGCTCACCCATGGGAGTTCAGTACCACGGCCCAGGGGGTCCACTCCATGGAGCCTTCCTCAGGAAGCGTGACAGTCCCTTTAGGGGGAAACTGTCAGGTGACTTGTGCTGTCAGTGGTTCGGGTAGTAGGATCAGAGACTGGCTCCATCATTATATCTATGTTTTATTGTTAAATGTTGCGGCCTTTAGAGAAAACATATTGTGAGTTGGAATAGGGAGACTGAGATGATTATTCACTGACCTGCCCACTGACTCTGCCCCTCTGACCTGCCCGCTGACTTTGCCCCTCTGACCTGCCCGCTGACTCTGCCCCTCTGACCTGCCCGCTGACTCTGCCCCTCTGACCTGCCCGCTGACTCTGCCCCTCTGACCTTCCCGCTGACTCTGCCCCTCTGACCTGCCCGCTGACTCTGCCGAAACTGCACTTGCCACACCTGCCGCACTTACCGCAAGCCCCATAGACATTGTATGGGGCTTGCCGCAAGTGAACCGCAAGTGCGGTAATCGCAGCAGTTGCGTTTTTTTCACCGCAACTGCCGCGATCAGCGAAAACCGCCAATGTGAAAGCAGCCTTAGGGCCCTTTCACATCAGCGTTTTTTTCAAATCGCGATTACCGCATACCGGCTGCACTTGCGGCACGGTTGCGGTAAACGCCATACAAGGTATAGGCGGTCTTGCGGCAGGTGCGGAAAGTGCAAAACCGCACTTGCCGCAAGTCCGCCTATACCTTGTATGGCGTTTACCGCAACCGTGCCGCAAGTGCAGCCGGTATGCGGTAATCGCAGCAGATGCGTTTTTTTTCACCGCATCTGCTGCGATCAGCGAAAACCGCTGATGTGTAGAAAAATATATTGGAATCTGAGAGTCCTCAGTGGTTGATAGCTTTTCATTTTCAGTTCACCATTAAAAGGTGTCAACCACTGAGGACTCTCAGATTCTATGTTTAGTGTTATATATCTACAAAGTGGTGTAACTACCACAGAGCCGCTCCATGACTGCAGCAGGCTGGATGTGTTGTACGCTGATACATTCATTGTGAGGCACTCGCTGTTTCTTCTCCTGGTTTTGGCTACAAATACTGAGGTAAAATACTGCCCCAATCCTGACCGTGAGATCGTCGTGACCTCAGGCAGAGCCTGAATGAAAAACTACAACTCCCGGCATTCCATGCTGAACTCTCATT
Source organism: Allobates femoralis (assembly GCA_033576535.1). NCBI lineage: Eukaryota > Metazoa > Chordata > Amphibia > Anura > Aromobatidae > Allobates > Allobates femoralis. Next base: position 686,666,977 of record JARQOC010000002.1, read on the forward strand.
GGCTGTTCAAGCTTTCACTGAGCACAACCCATATATCGTACCTCTCCTTTTCATTTGTTTTAGTCGTTGTCAATCAAACAGTTGGACCAATGAGCAGTTTGCTCCGTCCATTCGCCCCTCCCCCGCCGCTGTGTTCCGGGGTCACAGCCTCCTGCGCTCAGTTGTCCGGCGGTGGCGGCCGGCTCCTGTACGGATATCATGCTGTCTGTGCGGCGGCTCCTGTGCTCCCTGCACCTCCCGGTGTGTCGCTCGGTCAGCACCGGCTGGTCTCCTGTCGGGGCCGCTTTCAATGTGAAGCAGCAGAGGAGGTTGGATGTGTTCGGGAAGAACACGGTGAGCGGCCGGCACTGACACGTGATAACATGGCCATCAGTGACAGCAGCACCACATACACCGGGGTCAGCACCATAACACACACCAGGGGCAGGGGTCACCATGATAAGTACCAGAGATCAGCACCATGCATACACCAAGGTTCTGGGGTTTACACCATGCACACACTGGGGTCAGGGGTCACCACCATGCACACACTGGGGTCAGCACCATAACATACATTTGGGTCAGCACTGTAACACACACTGGGGTTATTGCTCAGGACCATAACACACATCGGGGTCAGGAGTCAGCACTGTAACATACACCGGGGTCAGGAGTCAGCACTGTAACATACACTGGGGTCAGGAGTCAGCACTGTAACATACACCGGGGTCAGGAGTCAGCACTGTAACATACACCGGGGTCAGGAGTCAGCACTGTAACATACACCGGGGTCAGGAGTCAGCACTGTAACATACACTGGGGTCAGGAGTCAGCACTGTAACATACACCGGGGTCAGGAGTCAGCACTGTAACATACACCGGGGTCAGGAGTCAGCACTGTAACATACACCGGGGTCAGGAGTCAGCACTGTAACATACACCGGGGTCAGGAGTCAGCACTGTAACATACACTGGGGTCAGGAGTCAGCACTGTAACATACACCGGGGTCAGGAGTCAGCACTGTAACATACACCGGGGTCTGGAGTCAGCACTGTAACATACACTGGGGTCAGGGGTCTGCACCATGCACACACTGGGGTCAGGGGTCTGCACCATGCACACACTGGGGTCAGGGGTCACCACCATGCACACACTGGGGTCAGCACCATAACATACATTTGGGTCAGCACTGTAACACACACTGGGGTTATTGCTCAGGACCATAACACACATCGGGGTCAGGAGTCAGCATTGTAACATACACCGGGGTCAGGAGTCAGCACTGTAACATACACCGGGGTCTGGAGTCAGCACTGTAACATACACTGGGGCCGGTGGTCAGGACACACATCGGGGTCAGCACCCCATAACACACACTTGGGTTTGCACCAGTTTTGCTTCCAGGACTTCTGCCTTTCGAATGTGTGGTTGCTCCATGCACCTGGGTATAGATACTGAGCAGTGCAGGTCTATGTGGCCGTTCACATGAATTTTCTGCGCACAGACTGATGCTCCTCATGAAAAATATTACAGTGATCACTTCTGTAATCCGCATCAAACTGGCCTGTTAAATCTATGTTCCTATGATCCTGAGACCCTGCATCCTGGACGCATGTAATCTCTGCAGGTGACTGCAGCTGTGTCCACAGTCAGTGTTCGGGACAAGGTGGCTTTTCCCTGCATTCACTTACCCAGACTGCAGCCATCTCTGCAGGACTAAGGGCGGCTTCACACTGCGGTCAAGTCCGGTCTGTGGCTGTCAGGGGTGAACCTGACAGCCCCGAACTAGAGGGCTGATATGCCCTCCGGTCCGGTGTGCAGCATGCCGCAGCTGCTGCTGATAATTCAGGACCACAGTTCGCACGGAGCAAGCCGCGGTCCTGAAATAACAGCAGCGTGCAGCCTCCGGTGTCCGGTTCCCGGATCGGGGCAATTCGGCCCCATAGGCTCCCATGTTAAGGGAGCACCGGATTGCCCCAGAAGGATCCGGGGGCAATCCGGGTGGAATCCGGGAAACACCAAGTATGGCAAGATTGTTGCAAGCAACGTTTTTGTATCCGGGGAAAGAATACCACTTCTCCTGGATTCTTCCGGCGAGATGGAAGCCGGATGGCAGATAGCTGCCATCCGGCTCTATCTGGCCCCATAGGATTCTATGGGGCCAAAATCCGATCCTGGGCTGTCAACCCTGACAGCCCCGGACCTGACCGCAGTGTGAAGGCACCCTTATTTGACATGTTGCAGCTCTGAAAGCCGCCCCACATGTCAGTTTACTCTGCAGAGCAAAGAAGCACAGTTGACACGGGATTTCAGTAAATCCATCCACTGTGCTCCTCCTGTTCAACACAGTGTTATGGAAGCAGTGATAACGCGCTGCATCCAAACCGCTACAAATACTGAGCATGGCAACGTAGCCTAAAAAGGCTTTTATTTGTCGACCTTCAACTCGATCTCAAACCATGGCGACTTGATGAATGAACGCTATGTAAGAAGATCGATCTTGTGCTGCCTAGATAGCTCCACCAGGGTCTTCTCTACCTAGATAGCTGCACCAGGGTCTTCTCTACCTAGATAGCTCCACCAGGGTCTTCTCTACCTAGATAGCTGCACCAGGGTCTTCTCTACCTAGATAGCTGCACCAGGGTCTTCTCCACCTAGATAGCTCCACCAGGGTCTTCTCCACCTAGATAGCTCCACTAGGGTCTTCACCACCTAGATAGGTCTACCAGGGTCTTCTCTACCTAGATAGCTCCACCAGGGTCTTCTCTACCTAGATAGCTCCACCAGGGTCTTCTCCACTGTTATCTTAACAGTATCAAGCCATTGGGTTGCTGGTTTTCTTCGCTTTGTTCCTTCTATTCTTACCATGATGTCCTTGTCCAGGGATTGGACACATCAAACAAAGAGAGCAAAGTGTGCAAGTCGGAGCTTGGTGATCCTTGCTTCGAGTGACGCATCTGTTTTTGTGTTCTTTTTGCTATGCATGCGCCCAGTTCCAGCTCCCCTACAGGTTACCATCACTAGGTTGTGCGTGGTCCATCTCTGCTCAAATAAAAAATATAATTAAGGCAATCAAAAAAGTTGTATGCACCTCAAAATGGTACCGCTAAAAACTACAACTCGTGACGCAAAAAAAACAAGCCCTCCATCAATAGAAAACTCAACACAAACTGAATTTAAAGAAAACCTGTAAATGCAAATTATAACACCTATACGAGGGGAGGGATCATCATAATGGCACCAAGTTGATCAATCATTTCTATTGCACAATTAACACGTCATAAATAAACTTTTTTTTCTGACATTTCCCCATACTTGGAGACATTTTTAAAGTCCATTATATGTTAATACACATCATGTCAATCAAAATGAGCGAAGAGCAGGCCCTGAGTAGACTGAGAAATAAGATTATGGCTCTTATAAAAAGGGGTGGAAAAAATAAAGTCCAGAAGCGAAACATTAGCGGTGCAAGGAGTTTAGTTGAAACGTCAGTTTCTTTGACCCATAGTGGACTCGATATAGAGGCACCCATCTGGTGGACATTTGAATGATGACCATATTGGGCAACTACTCCCTGCTGAAAATGACTGATCCTGGATACATCATACTTTATTATTTTAGATAGCGCCATATGTTGGCAGTGTGGGCTGTGTCACCATGTGTACACGATGTGAGCAATAGGATGTGATGGTAGGACGGGACGTATTCTTCCTTCTACATTGCTTCATTTTACTGCCCTATAGACATGGATGTTGCATCAGTTCTATCAACTCCCACTGACTTATAATGCTGCTTGTCTTTGGTTCTCCTGCAGGGCCTGTTTGGGGTTCCCGAGCTGAGCTCCCCGGAGGGATTTCGGATCGTTCAGGATAATGCCCTGAGAAAAACCGAGTCCCTAGTGGAGAAAGTGTGTACTACACCTCCAAGTGCAGAGACAGTCAAGGTGTTTGACCAACTGAGTGATGAGCTGTGCAAAGTCGCCGACTTGGTGAGAATGAAAACTTGAAGGGGTTTTTAAAGGGAATCTGTCATGACAATTGACCTATTAATATGGTTATACAGGTTATATAATGCAGAAAACAGTTCTCCTTGTACTCCTCGTATCAGATACCTTGTTGTGGATAAACAATCTTTTATCACTTAATGTAAATTAACTGTTCCAGGCTTAGGGTAGGACGCTGCCAGAAAGATGGCACTGCCTCCTCACTTCATCATATGTATTGCATCCCTTCATCATCACTCTGTTCCTGTGACTTCGGGTGCTCACACCCTTGCCATCCCCCATCGTTCCTCGTCCCACTATGGGCACAGGCTTCAGTGCAGATGGCAGCAAGTCACTGGTACTTGTGTAGCGCAAGGTTTCTATGCTCTGAAGAACACTAGAATTGGAAGTCCCAGTGACTTTCTGGCACCTGTGCAGAAGAATGGATACAGCTGATGATGATTTTCCATGTACAAATCTACATGGAAAATCCATGGGATCTCCATACTGTGCAGACGTACCCAGATATCACCATTACTTTTATTTGCTATAAATGCCTCCTAGATGCAATGCCACACTATTAGGGCTCTTTGACATGTCTGTGCAAAATGGTTCATGCACAGACCAGAATGCACGGATTGACTGTGGCTCTCCCGACCAGAGCATAACAGCGTCATATATTTCTATGAGGCTTCAATGCTCGGTTCAGGAGATCCACGGCCAGACTGTTGTGCAGAGTAAAAGTCAATGATACTTGACACTTAGATAATGTGAGGATAAATAGACGTTTTATTTGCAATCCAAGGTTATAGATGTTTCATATGTGGATAGTCTGTGACCAACAGGTAACTACATGGTGGTAATATGTACATGATTTAAGTGGATTGAATCGCTGTAGCACTGAATCGCTGTCTTTGACCAGTGAATGGTTAAAGGTGGGAATAGTGAGCCTGTCATGGGTTTCCTTTCATTCTGAATTTTTCTCCTTCGCCTCATTGGGGGACACAGACCGTGGGTGTTATGCTGCTGTCCACTAGGAGGCGACACTAGGCAGAATCTGAAAAAGATTAACCGTGGCTCCTCCTCTGCAGCATACACCCCTGGACAGGCACTGTCCTGACCAGTTTTTGCTTAGTGTCTAGGAGGCACACACAGATTTTTTAGTGCTCCTAAAAAATAAGCGTTTTCTTTTTGAAGATTTCTTTTTTATTCAAGAAGAAGAAAAGTGGGTCTCTGATGAGACTCCCGGCATGGTCCCTCCTCGGCCCCCCACTGTTGGGGGCGCCTGGTTGAGGTCGACTATTTCCCTTAACATGCCGCTCCCTCCTCGGCCCCCCACTGTTGGGGACGCCGGGTTGAGGTTGAGACGACGATCCTCCCTCCCCATTTCCCCAACGTTGGGGTTCATGGGTTGAGAGTGAGGCGAAGGACAAGGCACCTGACGGTGGAGCAGCATCCCTCCCTAAATGCCCCTTTGGGGTCCATTTAGGTCGAGACACCCCAGGTAGAGCCTCTGGTGCAGCAGCCTAGATCTGCTACATGCACCCTGGAGTCATCAGCCCTGCTGACAAACTCCTTTTCACTTCGGCTGCGGCGTGCCTGCCGCAGCAATCCAGGGTACACAGCTTGCTGTGGGCAGGGGCCCGCACTAACCCACCGCTGCCTGCCCCGGGGGTCCGGTGGGGTCCAGACCAGTTCCTGACCCCCTCACGGACTTCCGCGCCGCTCTGGAGCCTCTTCCCGGCCGCACAGAGCTAATTTAGGCTGCGGCTTCGGCCTACGCCGAGGCCGCCGCCTTCGGCACGCCCCCCGGCCCGCCCCCCGGATGACGAGGATGACGCGGCCAGCGTCATAGCAGGGGGCGGACCGCGTCTCCGGAGCGCGCCCTCTGTACAGAATCGCGCGGTTTTGCAGCGCTCCGCCCCCCTCCTTCCTCCTCTCTCCACATCCCGGACGCCATTACATGCCTCGTGGTGGAGGCAGAGCGGCACCAGCAGCAGCACAGCAGCTGCACAGTCTCCGGGGGGCACAGACAGACAATCGCTGGACACTGGTGGCACACAGGTGGTGGTAAGTTGCCAGCAGAGGTCTTCTATCTCCTCTGCTGGAACTCTTCTCTCCAGGGCACCCCTGCACAGCACTATTCTCTCCAGGGCACCCCTGCACAGCACTATTCTCTCCAGGGCACCCCTGCGCAGCACTATTCTCTCCAGGGCACCCCTGCACAGGCTCCTGTATATACCACTATGCCGGGCTCAAGGAACAAGAAGACTAGGGCCCACACAGCCTACTATTCCTTATGCACAGCATGTCAGAAGCCTCTACCCAGTAGACATACGTCCCAGCACTGTCGGGACTGCGCCCAGACTACGGGGCCGGTGTCCTCAGCCGTTACGGATGCGTCATCTGCCATGCCGGAATGGGCCACTTTTTTGTCCCAATCCATCTCACAATCCATGGCACAATCCATGGACAGGCTGTCCTCTACATTGCTTTCAGCTATGCAGAGTCACGCTTCACCCCAGACCGCTGCTCAACAAAGCGGACACTCAGAACGCGGCCGCACTGAACTAAGATCCACCTCTAGGGCAGGACGGAAACGACCACATAGGTCAGGCTCTCCGGGACCTGCACGGTCTCCAGGGCCTACTCATACTTCACGGTCATCTCCAAGGGAGAGTCGCCGTGCCTCCAGGTCGCCAGAACCGTCCCCTGATAGGGAGGGTCACAGAAGGTCCAGGTCACCCCCTCCTAGAGAAGAGCGCGATGATGCGCAGGAGTCCGAGGGACTCTGCGACTCCAGCTCAGATCTGGATCCAGATGGGTCACTGGACCTAACCCAGCCAGACACTGATGTATTGGTTGAGGACGTAATCACCTCCATCAACCAGGTGCTGAAGATATCTGAACCTCCGCCAGATGCCCCAGAGCACGAGATCGCTTTCCAGAGGACTAAGAGGCCCCCGAAATATTTCTCCGATCACCCCGAGTTCAGAGCGATTCTCAAAAACCATCGCTCACACCCAGAGAAGAGATTCGGCAACCGTAAGGCACTGGAGAGGCGTTACCCCTTCTTGCAAGAGGTAACACAGTCCTGGGCAGATACGCCTGAAGTGGACCCTCCGGTGTCCAGACTCGCAACACAGACGCTTCTTTCCCTGCCTGATAGCTCCTCCATAAAGGATGCGACGGACCGTCAGGTGGAACATATGGCCCGATCAATTTTCGAGGCCACAGGGTCCTCCCTGGCCCCGACATTTGCTATTGTGTGGGCAGCAAAGGCTATCATGGCCTGGACAACCAACTTACATGCTGGTCTCCGTTCAGTTAACTCCGAGCTCGCTGACCAGGCGGTGCAAGCGTCAGTCGTGGCTGACTATATTTTACACGCAGCTATCGATTCCGCAAATTGTGCGGCAGTGGCTGCGTCAAACGCCATCATCATCAGGCGTGCTCTCTGGTTGCGGGACTGGAAGGCGGATGCAGTCTCAAAGAAGTCGCTTACCCACCTTCCATTTTTCAGCGGACGTCTCTTTGGTGAAGAACTTGATAAATTAATATCCAATGCCACAGGAGGGAAGAGTACTTCCCTACCTCAACAAAAACCGAAACGCACCTATAACCGCCGTAACCAGACACGGTTCCGTTCCTTTCGGAACTCGTCCGGCTGGTCCGTTTCCCGCCCAGCGCAGACCCGTAGTCGTTTGCCGCGCAGGGAAGGTCCGAGGACTTCGCAAAGGACGAACAAACCCTGGCAGTCTAGATCTGGCCAAGGCAAGTCCAAAGGACCCAAATCCCACAAATTCTCATCCTCATGACTCCTTATTTCCGGACGACGCCCCGCCAGTGGGCGGACGTCTTTCCCACTTTCGTCAAGTTTGGCTACCTATTATAAAAGACAGGTGGATCAGGGAACTGGTGTCGTCGGGTTACAAGATAGAGTTCATCTCCATCCCACCAAATCGATTCTTTCTTTCCGTACCTCCGAGGCTACCGTCCAAGGCTCGCGCCTTCTCCAAAGCGGTCAGGTCACTTATCCAAGCCGGAGTGATCGTTCCGGTCCCACGGACCGAACGTTTTCAGGGGTTCTACTCCAACCTGTTCGTGGTCCCCAAAAAAGGGGGCAGTGTAAGACCTATTCTAGATCTCAAACAGCTAAACAGGTACGTGAGGGTACGACAATTTCGCATGGAGTCTCTCCGATCCATCATATCATCCATGGAAGAAGGAGAATTTCTCGCCTCCATAGATATTCAGGATGCTTACCTGCATATTCCTATCGCCCCTGCCCACCAAAGGTTCCTCAGATTCGCAATCGGTCAGGCTCATTATCAGTTTGTGGCTCTCCCATTTGGACTCGCCACGGCTCCCAGAGTCTTTACCAAAGTCATGGCGGCTGCCATGACTATATTACACTCCAGAGGCGTAGTCGTCATCCCATACTTGGACGATCTACTTATCAAGGCTCCCACCTTCAAGGACTGCGAACTCAGTGTCACCATCACGGTAGACACACTAAGTCGCCTGGGCTGGTTGGTCAACCTAAAAAAGTCGTCCCCAATCCCAAGTCAGTCCCTCATTTTTCTGGGCATGGAATTTCACACTTCCAGGGGGCTGGTGCTCCTCCCCAAGGAGAAGGCACATGCTATCCAGATGGGAGTTCGCGCCCTTCTTCACCCAGCACCTCGATCCCTTCGTTTTGCCATGCGAGTTCTGGGCAGGATGGTTGCTTCGATAGAAGCGGTCCCCTTTGCCCAGCTTCACCTTCGGCCTCTCCAATTGGCCATACTCAAGTCCTGGGACAAGAGTCCTTTTTCCCTGGACAGGATGTTCCGCATATCCTCGACAGTCAAGCAATCCCTGCACTGGTGGCTCCGTCCAGTATCTCTCTCCAAGGGGAGATCGTTCATCCCAGGCCACTGGAAGATTCTGACAACCGATGCCAGTCTCACGGGATGGGGCGCGGTGTACCGACACCACAGAGCGCAGGGGAAGTGGTCTCCATTGGAAGCCACCATGCCCATCAACGTCCTGGAGATTCGAGCCATCTTCCTGGCACTACGGGCTTTCCAACGTCTCCTAGTGAACTCTCACGTCCGGATACAATCCGACAATGCCATGGCCGTGGCTTATGTAAATCACCAGGGCGGAACCCGCAGTGTCCAAGCGATGCGGGAGGTATCGCACATCCTGCAATGGGCGGAATCCACGGGATCGACCCTGTCCGCCGTACACATCCCAGGAGTAGACAACTGGGAAGCAGACTTTCTCAGTCGCCAAGGCATAGACTCAGGAGAGTGGTCCCTGCATCCCGAGGTTTTTCGGCAAATTTGTCATCGCTGGGGGACTCCGGACGTGGATCTGATGGCATCACATCTCAATGCCAAGGTTCCCAACTTCATGGCCAGATCACACGACCCCCGGTCTCTCGGAGCGGATGCCCTAGTTCAGGACTGGACTCAATTTCAACTCCTGTACATCTTCCCACCTCTGCCTCTAATCCCCAGAGTAGTGCGCAAAATCAAACAGGAAGGGATTCCGGTCATCCTTATCGCCCCAGACTGGCCCAGACGCGCGTGGTATGCCGACGTCGTCCAACTCACGGCAGACGCCCCCTGGCGCCTCCCAGATCGGCCAGACCTCCTATCTCAGGGTCCGTTCTGCCACCAGAATTCACAGGCCTTGAATTTGATGGCGTGGCCCTTGAAACCTGGATTCTAACTCAAGCAGGGCTCTCACAGGATGTGATTCGCACTATGATCAGTGCGAGGAAACCTGCCTCTGCAAAAATTTACTATCGCACCTGGAAAGCCTTTTTTGCCTGGTGTGCATCTCATGATCAGAATCCGCTTCCCTACTCGCTGCCTAGAATTCTTGGCTTCCTACAATCAGGTCTGGAGGCCAGACTGTCCCTGGGCTCTCTTAAGAGCCAGGTCTCGGCCCTCTCCGTTCTTTTCCAGCGGAGACTGGCCTTAAAACCTCAAATCAAAACTTTCCTTCAAGGGGTTTCCCGTTTGGTTCCCCCCTACAGACGACCGCTGGATGCGTGGGCTCTAAACTTGGTGCTGACGGCATTGCAAGAACCGCCTTTTGAGCCTCTCAAAGAGATTCCTCTCCGCCTTCTATCCCAGAAGGTGGTGTTTCTAGTGGCTATCACCTCCCTTCGGAGGGTGTCCGAGCTCACAGCACTCTCATGCAGGCCTCCATTCCTAGCCTTTCACCAGGATAAGGTAGTTCTCTGTACGGTTCCTTCTTTTCTTCCGAAGGTGGTTTCATCGTTCCACATCAATGAGGAACTATCTTTACCGTCCCTTTGTCCTGCTCCGGTTCATAGATTTGAGAAGGCTCTGCATACGCTGGACCTTGTAAGGGCTTTGCGCATTTATGTCTCTAGAACAGCCCCCTTTAGGAAGTCGGACTCTCTTTTCCTTCTTCCTGAAGGCAGCCGCAAGGGCTTCTCAGCCTCAAAGGCCACGCTTGCCAGATGGATCAGAGCCACAATTCAGGATGCCTACAGGCTAAAAAACACGCCTCTTCCGGCCGGTATCAGAGCGCATTCTACCCGTGCGGTGGGGGCATCCTGGGCTATTCGGCATCAGGCTTCTGCCCAACAAGTGTGTAAAGCAGCTACCTGGACTAGCTTGCACACATTCACCAAACATTACATGGTCCATACCCAGTCTTCTGCGGATGCGAGCCTGGGTAGACGCGTCCTGCAGGCGGCAGTTGCCCACCTGTAGGATACTATCTTATATAACACTCGTTCCATTGCTTTTCCCACCCAGGGACTGCTTTGGGACGTCCCACGGTCTGTGTCCCCCAATGAGGCGAAGGAGAAAAGGAGATTTTTGTGTACTCACCGTAAAATCCTTTTCTCTTAGCCTCTAATTGGGGGACACAGCTCCCTCCCTGTTGGCCGTTGTGGCCCGTTTTTTGAGTTTTCTTGTTGTTTGAACTCGTGCATAGTTGCCTTCTTGCAGGCATGTTTTTTTGGATGTTATCACTGGTATGTAAATCCTCCTACTGCTTTAGCACAAACTGGTCAGGACAGTGCCTGTCCAGGGGTGTATGCTGCAGAGGAGGAGCCACGGTTAATCTTTTTCAGATTCTGCCTAGTGTCGCCTCCTAGTGGACAGCAGCATAACACCCACGGTCTGTGTCCCCCAATTAGAGGCTAAGAGAAAAGGATTTTACGGTGAGTACACAAAAATCTCCTTTTTAATGATAGCACATTGTGATATAAGATTTTTTGCACTTGTTACTTGATGATTTGAGATTATGCATTAGCACTTTGGTAAATATTCTTTTGTTGCTTTGGCACTGTTTTAGTGATTTTTATGCACTAGCTCTTCTTTTTGATATTTTGTTATTATATAAAGGAAAACAATGATAAGCACTTTACACTTTGCCATCTGTGGTTAGGAAATATAATAGAGTCTATCAAAAAGGTTTTTGGTTACCCGCTATTTGACTATTATGGATTTTAATGAATTTTTGTGTAAAGAATTGACATTTTGCATATATACAGTCTTTTTATCTGATTTTTATGAAGTTTTTGCTGTAAGCAAGTGATTTTCCATGAGTGGTAGGATACAAATCAATTTTGAAGGTGTTAAGGAAAGTATCCTTCTGTGAGCTTAAATTTGAAATTTAGTCTAATGTGGCAGTAATTGGTGTAAATGATAGTTCAAATCTACAGCAGCTGACTCAGATGTCACTTTGGTGCAGTGACAACTAGAGATTCTTCCAATTTATTAAGAGGCATGCGTCTCAAGCATCGTTTGCACCTTCTGCTAACTTTATATTAATACTGACATATGAAATGTCAGAATTAATTCATTTCCTCAAAGTATTGTATTTGACTTTACTGTATAACTTTTTGTTGCCATTCTGTAATGTTGTCCTTGGTAACTTCAATGGAGTCTGCCAGCACATAATGACTGTTCAAACTAAGCACTGAACTTATGGCCCCATCTGTAAGGCAAAATAGTTCAATGCACCTTCCCACCGAGATTTTTTCCATTGTCACCACTTCCTTGACTGACAGCTCTGGCTTTAGCAAGGTGGGAAGGTGCAGTCAACTGTTCAGCCACCCCAAGGGTGCACCGAGCGCCTGCACTTGGTTTGAAAAGTCAGTTAGTACTGACACATTCCCTTTCACCAGTGTGACTGACTGTGAATGGTAAATTAAAGGGGAACTCCGGGGAGATTAAACCTTTTTTACTGTCCCTTCCCTTCTACATGATGAAGCAGAGCTGTCCACTACAGTTCTAGGATCTATAGATCACTTATAAATCAATAAAATCATATCTGCTCCTCAGCTCTCACTCCTCCCTCATAGGACAGAGAAATTCAGTGATGCTTCAGCAGAGATCAGGAGTTGTGTCAGGGGCGTGAACCCAGGGGCTCCAGGATCATCTTACATCCTAGTCCCCACACAATTCTGTATGAACAGGGGGCGTGGCCATCAGCCTCATGGTCACACTACAATTTTGTCCCAATAAAACTTTAGCACCCAGATGTTTGTGCAGCATCTGTTAGACATGGTATAAACCCTAAGGTTCCATTATCAGGGGCAGTATGTACTGCTGGTGACCACGCCCCCAGTGTGAGGGTGCTGGGATGTAAGATGATCTTGGAGCCCCCTGGATCCACGACCCCAACACACCACCTGCTCTCTGCAGAAGCATCACTGAATTTCTCTGTCTGCTAAGGGAGGGGTGAGAGCTGAGGAGCAGATATGATTTTATTGATTTATAAGTGATCTACAGGTCCTAGAACTGTAGTGGACAGCTCAGCTTCATGATGTAGAAGGGCAGGGACAGTACAAAAAGGTTTTATCTCCCCGGAGTTCCCCTTTAAGTCTGTGGGAGACTACTAACATTAATATTTTGGGTAAAAAAAAAAATTCTTACCCTTTCTCATCTATGACTTGTTACCATCCATGTCCCATGCAGTTAGCACAAAACTTGCACTAGAATAAGGAAAATCTTGCATGTTTGAGAAGATGTGCAGACGTAGAGTTATCTGCTGCCGGTATATATGGCGATCTGCTATTATCTCATCATATCCTTGTGTGGATCATTCTGGTAAATTAATCATTTTACTCCAACATTGCAGGCTGATTTTGTGAAGGTTGCTCATCCTGATCCTTCATTCAGAGAAGCAGCTGAGGAAGCCTGCAGGAACATAGGTACCATGGTGGAGAAGTATGTGATCGGTGTCCCAGCTGTTCTGCTGTCTGTGTACATTGTGTGACTGTGACAGATGGGATGTTTTTGCCTTGTTCACACTACATTTGCAGTTAGCACTCTATAGATCACCTCACAGAGGGACAAAGTGTGGTGTCTTTGCTCCATCAGGCAGGGATATCTTAGACTGGGTTTTTTGTACTATATTATAATTCTCCACACTCACCTCAGTAACTTGACGTTTTTGCTCCAAAAACTCATCAAAGAGACTCTATGTACACCTACCCTATCTCACATGACAGCACTCATTTACACAGACATCCCACAAAAACACACTGAATCATTACTGCTTTCATGTCAGAATTTTGGCATAAAAGGTTTGAAAAGTTGCAAAATTTAGGGGTAACTCACAGTTGCACCTAAATGCTACGGTTGTTGACGTCTTCACTTCAGATTCTCCCAGCTCCACCAACATGAGCGCCGCAGGGGAGTAACATTCCCCATGCCTGAAATCTCAATCCAGTACCTGACTAGTTCGTATTTCTGGCGTAGAGCATGGCGGTCCACGACAATCGCCACATACTTCTGATTCATGGAGTGGTGGGTACATCTTCATAAAACGGGCACATCAGACACAGTCGCCATTCATTAAGACCATCAAGAACAACCCCAGTCTAGATGCATCGGAACCATTGTTCTCTGTGAGTCATTTCCCCCCCTCCGCCTCTCAGCATTGATGCCATCATGTGCAATATTATACCTATAAAATGTGGGAGCCCCAGGCAATCCTAGTATCTGATGGTTGGAGGCCTCTTGGCTTCTTTAAAGATGTTTTAGAACCGCATCATTGTTAAATTGTCTTGGCAATAGCTAAGGTTAGAAAAAATCCAAAGGATGAAACAGATGGTTTAGGCCGCGTGCACACGCTGATTGTTTGGTGAGATTTTTACCTCAGAATTTGTAGCCAAAACCAAGAGTGGAACAATCAGAGGAAAAGTATAATAGAAACACGTCACCTCTTCTGTATTTATCACCCACTCCTGGTTTTGGCAACAAATACTGAGGTAGAAAACTAACAAAATACTCGATGCGTGAACATGGCCTTAATGTATTAGATATGAATAGCTGTCTGAGACCACATGCACACATTGAGTATTTGGTGAGTATTTACCTCAGTATTTGTAGCCAAAACCAGGAGTGGTTGATAAATACAGAAGTGGTGACGTGCTTCTGTTATACTTTTCCTCTGATTGTTCCACTCCTGGTTTTGGCTACAAATATTGAGGTAAAAAACTCTCCAAATACTAATTAAGAATGTGATCTAAAAGTCATACTAGCACTGCACATGGTAGTCCATGTGCGCACATTGAGTAATTGATGAGTTTTTACCTCAGTATTTGTAGACAAAACCAAGAGAGGAACAATCAGAGGAAAAGTATAATAGAAACACGTCACCACTTCTGGATTTATCACCCACTCCTGGTTTTTGCGTACAAATACTGAGGTAAAAAACTCACCAAATACTGAGGTAAAAAAACTCATGAAATTCTAAACGTAGTCTAAGGGTATGTGCACATCTGACGTTTGTGCATCTCTGCAGTCCGTCCAAAAACCTGGGTTTTTTTAGCAGAAACTGAGTTTTCTGTGCTCGGCAGTGTCCCTCGTTTTTTGCTCGTTTTCCGCCCGGTTTTACAGCGTTTTTCTCGGCGGTTTTCTCGGCGGTTTTGAAAACTGAGTTTTTTGTGCACTTGATCAGCTGAAACCGCTGGAAAAACGGTGGAAAGAAGTCACTTGCTCTATTTTTGGAAAACCGGTGGAAAAACTCAGTTTTGACTGAGAAAACTCAGTTTTGACTGAAAACGACCAGAAGAAAACCGTTCTAGTGAAGACAGAGTTTTCTAAAATTCATTGACTTGCATGTTAATCCAACCGGAGGATAGGATTAACATAAATTAACATAAAACTGAGCGGAAAACGCCGACGGAAAACGTCCAAAAGCAGCCCACAAAACGACTGATGTGCACATACCCTTAGGCTGCCTTCACACTGGCGTTCTGCGGAGGGGAATCGCCATGTGTGCGCAGCCAGCGCAAGCCCTATGTTTAGAATGGGGACGCACGGTGCTGCGCTTGACAGCGCAGGACCGTGCACACCCATTCACTCCCATATGTGATCTGTGCGCAGGCGGATGCCCGCGCACAAATCACACACTCCGCCCGCACCAGTGACGCAACATGTTGCGTCCCTGGTGCGGACAAGACTGTGTGATCTGTGCGCAGGCATGCGCCTGCGCACAGATCACATGTGGGAGTGAATGGGTGCGCACCGTCATGCGCAGTCAAGCGCAGCACCGTGCGCTCCCATTATAAAGATAGGAGCTCGCAGCCGCTGCGGTCACATTGCGGACCCCTCCGCAGAACGCTGCGGAGGGGTCCGCAAATGTGAACCCAGCCTAAGGGAGAAAATCCACACAGTGTTGGTGTAAAGATGGTTCCTTAGGCCACGTGTACACGTTAATTATTTGAATTTTTACCTCAGTATTTACAGGCCAAGCTACAGTATAAGATGAGTTCATTTGAACACATGTGGGAATTAGGGAGTGGAATTAGCCGCTCACCTCAATCCAATACGCCCTTGGATCCCTGGGCTCCTGAAAGTGGCCGGTCTCCACCCTTAAATCCAAGAAAGAAGAGTATTCAGGGTCACTTGTCCATAAGGTTCAGGTATTCCTTTATTTACATACAAACATTAAAACCATCCTTGCCGGACTCGTTTTAGACAGACCGTCCTTACTCATCGGCATGATTGATACCGATGAGTAAGGACGGTCTGTCTGAAACGCGTCCGGCAAGGATGGTTTTAATGTTTGTATGTAAATAAAGGAATATCTGAACCTTATGGACAAGTGGCCCTGAATACTCTTCTTTTTTGAGTTCATATGAAGTTTCCTATGTAATGTGATGCATAGAGGCTGTAGAAGCCAAATAGTCCAACATTTTTATCAAACCCAATATAAAAAATGCCACAAATGCATAGGTTAAAAGAAATCCTTAAGAAAAATCATACCTGAAGGTTTATATAAAAACAATAAGAAAAGTGTTGGGGGTTCACAACTGTTTTCTTGGCCAGTGCCTTTTTCTTACGCAGTCTGTTTTCATTGCCGTTTTGTATTTATATTGTCTCTTTTGTTTTTCTTTTATGAAATTTGTATGATTTTTGAACAATGGTACTATTTGATAGTACGCTACTGTGGATCCCTTCTTGTTTCCCGTGTGTCTTTGATCTTGATAGTCTGCAGTCAGGTGTAATGTGGTTATAGAACAATCTCTCTTTTGCAGGTTAAACACAAATGTTGAACTTTGTGAAAGTTTGAGGCGACTTCTGGAAAATAAATCTGTAATGGAATCTCTGGACCCAGAAACCAGGTACGTTCTAGTCAGAAAGTGTGTTATTGAGGAATAACGCTGAGGCTGGGTTCAGACAGATGTATTGAATAACCAGCCAGGCGAATTGACAAATTGCATTCTTGACTGGCTCTCGGTTGCACTCCAAGTGCTTGTCCACATTGCGAACAGATGGCGGGGCTGCATTTACATTGCAACCAATCAAATTAGAGCATGATTTTTTTCCCATATAGACTATCGGTCCCTTTGGAAGATTGGTGATGTTCACCAGTACACTAGCAATAATGGGCCCATGGTGCACATAGACCAAGTATAAGCTCATACGAACAAGTTGTAATAATACTGTGGACTCGTGCAGTTATTTCTATCCGGGCTGCCATGTCTTCACTACCTTATTAGTATGGCTTAGTCTCAACCCAGAGAGTTGAATTGAAGATTGCCCACTTTTACATTGGGAAGCAACTGCCAACGATGACATCACATCTACAGATACCTACTGTGACATGACTACAGATGCGGCCCATTTTCTATTGCAATTAAAGGGAATAATGCTTTGAAGAATTTCTCCATTTTAAGATCCCAGGGTGGAAAACCTAATAATATTTCTAGTTCCAGTAAAACAAATAAGAAATATATAAAAAGTTGCATGTAATGAAAAGCATCTAAAGGCGTTGTCAACTGTAGACAACTTGTATCCATATCCCAGGTTAGACCCTCTATCCCCAGAGCAGAGAGCCACTGATCAGAACACTTCTTATACTCGCCACGTAGGAATATGCGGTACATGACCACCCAAAGATTTCACAGGGCCTCATTGTAAGAGTACTTTTTTGTTGCTGCATTCCTTCAGTGGTAAAAAGAATCTGTCAGCAGGTTTTTGCGATGTAAGCTGAGGACTGCATGATGTAGTGGTTACCAAACAAAAATTAACTAATTAATTATCCTGGTGTGGGCGGGTGCATCACTCCCAGCTCTGCTGTTTTACATAGCTAAATGCTGTGATTGTTTGAGAACAGCTGTAGCCAGTTATCTATGTGATTCATCATTGGTTTCAGGGTTTCTTTGCCTGCATAATGTTGTTGACAGATGGGGTGGCAAAAACCTGCTGACAGATTCCCTTTAAGGGTACCTTTACATGCTGCAACCGCGGCGAGAAATCTGAAAGGCAATCTGTAGCCCTGTCACCATTGCCGTGAAATTGCGGCGTGTAATTGGGGAATCTGGCGGCGATCAAAAAGGTTGCGCCTGGTTCCGATTTCACAGCACTGCTCCAAAATCAGAGGCAATCATGAAAGGGAAATTCCCTGCTTTTGGTGTGTGAAGTGGCGATAGGGATGGAATCAGCGTTGCCTATTGATTTCCCGGAGGCGTGCCACAGCGTGCTGGATACCGCGCCCCATCAGCGATGATTGGTGGTGGCTACTGTGTTTCCATTCGCTGTCCCTTCATAGGGTGCCATATTTGAAGAGCTGTCCATTCACACTACACAATGGCAATGGCGTCATATATTAGCCAGCCTTCCTGCGCAGGTTGGCCAATCATAACGCTATTGCGTTGTCTAATCAGCATATTTGGGGCGCGGAATACACCAGTCTGTCACGCCTTAGTTCTTGCGGCGCTAACCATGTATGTCCACATTCCTTTGGGGATTGCGGCGTGTGAAGCGACGAGGGAACTTCACCGGATTGATTCCGCTGTTGGTGTGGCAACTTCCTGGCAAAACATTGCCTTAGGTTGAGGGCAAAATTGCGGCGTGTAAAAGCGCCTTCAGCGTTCGGAGGCAACCATGAAAAATGTGCACGCGCATGTTAGGTTGCCCCCGATCGCCGCCAAAAGTTGTGGCATGTAAAGGTACCTCAAGAGGGTACTGACTTGATTCTATTCTTCCCTCACCTTGCTCCCAATAGTAAAGTGTTGGTCGTGTATTACCACTTTTCCATAGATTTTTTTGTATATATGTGTGTATATGTGTAATATATTTATTTAGTGTGTGTATAGTATACATATATGTACGCGTGTGTATAGCATATGTATGTGCATACTTGAAAGACTAGAATATACCTTTAATCCAGATCACATGCATGTTTTTTATCCTTTAATTTTAACAGACGCGTTGCTGAATTATTTCTAATTGATTTTGAGATCAGCGGAATCCACATGAATGAGGAGAAGGTCAGTCCCAGTCATATCATGCCTGTGGATTGTGTATGTTATCCAAGTGTACGCCATGATCTGATTTAAATTCTGTAAGCAGAAGGAATGTTATAAATTTCCATTAACAATTATTTACTCCCCATTGGAAATTCTGTTTATGCCATAAACTAATTAAGAAAGAACCCTGTATATAGCTGAACACAAGTGGTTTCTCCAAATTCAACACAAAATCCCACTAACTGACCACTGCAGTCCCAGAATTAGGATCGACTCCCCCTTGAACCGAGAGTAGCGCGTGTTTGGTGTTCCATGTCATGCGAGTGTGATTGTTGTTTTGTTTTTTTTCGCCTAGCATCCGTATACAATGTATTTCTTTTTTCAGCAACTATTATCCTACAATGATTTGCAGTGTGCTATACTACAGAAAAGTAATGTATCCATAAAAAATGAAAGGCAGCTGGATGGTTCGTGTGCCGTTCGTTTTATTTCTCACTCCCATAGACTTGCATTGGCGTGTCTCGTCTGATATATACAGCCATACACACCATTCTGCGTTTATTTATTTCCTTTGGCCGATAACAGCAGAGGAAAAATCCGCAGATCAACACTGCCTCATTGAATAACATTGCTGCAAGTGCAGTGCATTTTTTTTAATAACACCGCATTCAGCGGAGCGAGGCCTAATTCAATGTCTTCAAGGTTTTCATGACTTCCATCTTTAGTACTTAGTAGAGCCCATTTGGCTGTTATGACCTGCTGCAAACATGATACATAGCCAGACACCAGCCTCTGGTAGCATTACTAATATCTCTTTGACCATTCCTCACTGGAAATAGTCTTCCGATCACTAAAATCCTTGGTTTCTCCTTCGCCTTATTGGGGGACACAGGACCATGGGTGTTATGCTGCTGTCCACTAGGAGGCGACACTAGGCAGAATCTGCAAAACAGAAACTGGCTTCTCCTCTGCAGTATACACCCACTGCCTCGCCAGTTTTTGCTTAGTGTCGTTAGGAGGCACGCCAAAATTTTATTTTTCGTTAAATTTTCTACTTTTTGATTTTTTTTTTTTAAAGGACATCTAATAGGACCTACAATATCAGGTCTTATGATGTGTGGGTTCTTCAAACCCTGTAAGCTCACTAAGGTGTCACTTACACACTTGGGGACTCAGTACTGTGGGAAATGTCTGCTGGGGCACACACCAAGGTGGCAGCAGCCAGCAGGCGGATCCTTGCCACCGCTACGGCATCCCTTTGGCCCTATCCTCCCAGCTGGAGGTAAAAGGGATATAAGGATTCATCATAAAGCATCTCATGATACTTGTAAAGAATCATTCCACAGCCATTACAGCAATATCACAGCATTTGCTGTGCGGGGCACACAGGTACTCGGTACAGTACAATCAGCACAGCCTTATAGCAACAGAAGGACAGTCAGCAGTGATATATCCTGCTGCAGCCTGTCCTCCCCCTGTACATCATGCATGTCACAATGCAATACTACGCAGGGCAGTGCAAACACGTCACGTTGTCCAGTACTGGATTATCCTACAGTAGTAATACATCCCTGATTCCCGCTGCCGTACATAGTTTTTCTGTTCAGCGCACATGCCACTCCACTACAGTGTATGTTTTTTTTCTACCACCGTGTCATATGCAGATACCTGTCGGTACCTCTATTACTATACCTAATGGCCAGCCGTTTGTATGCCTCCGATCAAGGATACAACTGACCGGATCAGTTTTTGCGGTCTCAGGGCTTTCAATAGCACCTACATTCGCTTCAGGCTGGGCGTCAAACAGAATTCCTTGTCCGCCGAGCCTAATCTGGCGGCCCAGGTAACTCGGGTCGCCACCTCAGCTGACTACTGGATACTGGCCCTGGATGCTGCCAATTTGCTCCGCTATAGGAGCTTCCAATGCTATTGCCATTAGACGTCCTCTCAGGTTACATAAAGGGAAGAACGAGCCTCTCATACCTCAGTGGACACCTGTTTGGAAAACTGCTGGACAAGTTCAAGGGAAACACATCACTTCCCTCCCCCAACGCAATCAGGACAACCCTCCAACCGCCGCTGGCAAGCCGGATTCCAATCCTTTCGGAATTCTTTGGGTTGGTCACGACTTAGTCCGACACCCAGCTCTACCTGTCTGGCCCCGACATCTCCTCTCTTCTATCCAAAATTCCTCTCTGCCTATCTGCCATTGCATCCTTCTTTTCTAACCGCTTCCTCAAACTCAACATGGACAAGACAGAATTCATAGTCTTTCCCCCTCACAACCCTCCCCCCCTTCCTGACCTATCCATCACCGTCAACGACTGCACCCTCTCACCCGTCCCCCATGCCAAATGTCTCGGGGTAACCCTCGACTCCTCCCTCTCCTTCAAGCCCCATATCCAAGCCTTCGCCACCGCCTGCCGACTCCAACTAAAAAAACATTGCCCGCATCCGCCCCTTCCTTGACCACAACACAGCTAAGACACTTGTCCATGCCCTCATCATCTCCCGCCTGGACTACTGCAACCTCCTATTCACCGGCCTCCCTGCCTCCTCCCTTGCACCTCTCCACACCATCCTCAACTCTGCTGCCCGACTCATCCACCTATCTTCCCGCTACTCCCCCGCCTCCCCTCTCCGCCAAGCCCTCCACTGGCTCCCCATCCCCCAGCGATCTCGCTTCAAAACCCTAACCCTGACATACAAGGCCATACACAACCTGTCCCCTCCCTACATCTCCGACCTGGTCTCCCGCTACCTCCCGTCGCGCAACTTGCGTTCCTCTCAGGAACTCCTTCTCTCAACCCCCCGCATCTCCACCTCCCATAACCGCACACAAGACTTCTCTTGTGCTTCTGCCAGACTCTGGAAATCCCTCCCCCATCACATCACTCCCCGACCCTGGGAACCTTCAAGAAAAACCTGAAGACCCACCTCTTCCTACAAGTCTACAACACACACTGAGACCCTATCCACTGCACCATCTCACCTCTCCCTCTCCTACTGTCTTCCTCCCCACCCCCTTTAGACTGTGAGCCCTCGCGGACAGGATCCCCGACCCTGTTGTACCCGTATGACTAATTGTGATATGTCATTGTTTGTCGTCGTTTGTGGTCGTCTTCGACCTCCTGTTTCTGTCTACCCTCTAAATTGTAAAGCGCCATGTATCCTAATGGCGCTATATAAATACCTAATAATAATAAAATAATAATAATAACACTGTCAGATAATCGGTCGTCAAGCAGGGTCCTGTCCCTGGTGTCCCAGGCTACCCAGAAAAGTAGCTCGTCCTGGCAGAGCCAGTATCGTCAATCCACAGGAGTCACTGTACCCGTATCACGATATCAAGAAGGTACTGTACGATCCGTACTGAACCCAAGACAACTGACCAAACATGTTTGGACAAGACATTTCTGCATGGAATCTCCACATTCCATGATCGCAGAAACAGTATACCTTACGTCCGTAGATATGCAGGGCGC
This sequence comes from Allobates femoralis, assembly GCA_033576535.1. NCBI lineage: Eukaryota > Metazoa > Chordata > Amphibia > Anura > Aromobatidae > Allobates > Allobates femoralis. The sequence continues at coordinate 686,689,170 of JARQOC010000002.1, forward strand.
CTGCCGACATCTCCCGCTTTCAACTACAACCAAAGCTTCCTCGGTTTGGCATTCAAACAAGTACACTACCAACTTATAGCACTCCCGTTCGAGGTATCTACAAATTCCTGAGTGTTTACGAAAGTCATGACGGACGTCATGACTATCCCTCAATCCAGGTGTGTCGTCGCCCTTCCGTACTGGGATGTTCCGCTTATCCAAGCACCAATCCTCACGAAATCAGAACACAGAGCTTTCTGCACGGTAAACGCTTTAAGACCATGGGAAGGCCGGTCATCCTCCACAATTCCCAAACTTCCACAGGACAAGGCTCGGGGCCTGCGGCCGGGAGCCCGCGCCTTCGTTCTTCAGTCCCCTATGTCTTTCAGAAATGCTAGGCAAGTCCTAGGCAAGATGATGACAGCATAGAGGCAGTTTCCCTCGATCGGCTGCTTCTCAGACCACCTTCACTCTCCATGCTCACGTCATGAAACAAGAACCTCAGTCACTCGACAGGAGTCTTTCTCCTGTCGTCTTTCTCCAGGCGGTCTCCCTACTGGTGGCTTCGGCCACTCTGTCTCTTTCACGCAGGGAAGGCTTTTCATTCCACCATACTGAAAAGTCCTAACCACTACCGCGAGCCTGACAGGAAGGTGTGTGGTGTCCCCCATCACAGTACACAGGGCAAAGTATCTCACTCAGAGTCAAGAACGCTCATTAATCTACTGGAGGTTCGGGAAATGGTCTTAGTGCTGAAGTCCTTCAGCCATTTGTTGGCAAGCTGTCTCATCAGAATACAGTCGGATAATGCCACTGCTGTGTCATATGTCAATCACTAGGACGGAAATCGCAGTCTCCAGGCAATGGAAGCAACATTCCACGCACTCAGTATTTTCAGCCGGTCACATACCGGATGTAGACAATCGGGAAGCTGATTCCTTCAGCCGCAAAGGGATGGCGTAAGGGAGAGTGGTTCCCACACCCTCATGTTGTCCCACAGATCTACCGACGCAAGGGAACCCAGGAGGTGGTCCTCATGTTCTCACCCCTCAATGCCAAGGTTCCAGATTTCATGGACACGTCCCATGAGCACACACAAGTATCCAGGGCTGGATCAGTTTCCGTCTCCCACTCATAGCAGTCGTACCATGGCGTCTGTACAGACAGTCCAGACCTACTCTCTCAGGACCCGTGTTACCGTCAGGAGTCGTTAATTCTGAATTGGTGGCGTCCTTGGACCCTGGATCTTAACCCAGGCTAGGTTATTCTCAGGTTAATGTAGCGACCACGATCAGAGCGTGGAAACCAGCTATCAACCAGCTCATCAAGCATATACCATTGCATATGGACAATCGTTTTGGGTTGCCTGGTGCACCTCTAGAGGCCAATCACCTGAAGCCAGGTTTTCACTAAGGACTGTCCTTAGGTTATCTCAGGCGGCAGTTGTCAACCCCGTACAACTCTCCATACCACAGACCACTACACCCGTGGGACCTAAACCTCGTCCTCCGGGCTATACAAGAACCACCCTTTGACCCTCTGGGGATTCTCCCCTTAACATTCTCATACAAACAGCAGTGGTCTTTGGTGGCATTTACTTCCTTCTACGAAGTATCGGAACTTGCAGCGCTTTCAGGCAAACCGCATCATCTGGTCTTCCAACAAGGCAAGGTTGCCATATGGTTAATTACATCCTTTCTTCAAATGGCGGTATACTCCTTCTGCCTAAATGAAGACATCTCTCTGTCATCACTGCACCTGACTCCAGTTTATCAGGTCATGTAGGCTCTACATACGCAGGACCTCATCAGGGCCCTATGCACCTAATTACCTAAGACTACACCACTTTAGGAAGTTGGACTCTCTCCTCCTCCTTCCAGAGGGCAGATATAAAAACATTTTAACCTCTAAGAATATTCTTGAGGCTATTCTGGATAGATGGATTCCACCAACCATCCAAGGCACTTATACCGTCGTCAGCCCGCCCCTTCCTGCCGGGGTCAGGGCACATCCTACTACGGCCGTGGGGCTCCCTAGGCCGTTCGGCTCAGGAGTCAGCACAATTAGTGGAGTAGGCAGCCAGCCTACACACAAAATCAAGCCACTACAGTGCTCACACTTAGTGCTCGCCAAATGCAAGTCTGGGTAGACGTGTCCTCCAGGCGGCAGCAGCCCTCCTGTAGGTACATGCTTCTTCGCTGACCATGTTCAGCGTTCATGGTTCCATTGCTTTTGCCACCTAGGGACTGGTTTGGGACGTCCCACGGTTCTGAGTCCCCCAATGAGGCAATGGAGATTCACACAGATACCAAAACACAGTAGTGTAAACCAGCCTAACGCTACATTTGTAAGTCTCCTAACTTTCTATGCACATGTCTGTATGTCTGTAGTAGTGATTTCTGACATTGGTTAGAGGTTTTCCTGAAAACCGCAGCAAGCACTGTCACTTTTGCAGTAGAGATTTACCGCCTTTATCTTGTGTTATTGGGAATAGTGGTTTCTCCAGAAGTAGAAAGTGAGATCAAAGTTTCATGTCTAAATCTAATGAATAATGGTTTTGTCTCTCGGCAGCGTCAGAAGGCCGTCAACCTGAACGTTGTGATTTCCGACCTCTGTAACGACTTCCTGATGGGATCCAACCTGCCCAATAGGATTGATGTCAGTGTTATACCAGAACATATCCGCTCTCATTTTTCCTGGGATGGAAAGTACATACAGATCAGTGGGATACATGCAGACTGTCCGGACGATCTGGTAGGTGATTTGCAGGAGCAGATACAACATGGCTGCCTCCTTCTGTGCTCCGGTTAGTTTTGCACAGTACATGTGTATGAAGTTTTTATTTCATTACTCATTAAAGTGAACTTGTTACCAGCATATGTTCTTTTTAATGGGTATATAGGAAACAAATGTGCTACATACACCTACATATAAGTCACATATGTATAAATCCTTTTGTCCCTCATATGAGCTCAGCCTACAATTCACAGTACAAAAATTGGTCATAATGACCGATTATCTGATGTTTATGGGGGTCTCTAAACTCTCACACATTGCTACACAAAAGATACAGGTCCATCAGGTTCAACTCTCCAACCTCTGTACAGATTATCGATAACCACAATGCCATTTTTGAAAAAGTATCCATCCCTGTATATATGCAGTTATAGTATCTGTCATTACTGCCGTTTCTGGACATTTCACAGTCAGACTGCTCTAACTGTTCTGTTTGTTACAAAAACAAACAGAACGGGATAGTAAAAAACGTAGTGTAAAGCCAGCCTTACTTGGCAAGTATTGATATTGCCTATGAGTGATGCGTTAATCCTGAATGATCTGACACAAATTGCTAGCTCCCTTCAGTCAACAATGGGAACTAGCAGCCTAGTGAGAGCTGTTTGAATGGAAGGCTTTCACTGGGGGGATAGAGTAATGTGTTGTATGCCGTGAACAAACATAATAAAAAAGCCCACCTTCCCTCGCCCGGAAATGCTGGCTGAGCCCATCACTAATTGACTTGCATTAGGTTTGTTACTCGTGATGAGCATTCGAATAGTACAAGGTGCTTTACACAAGTAATCCAAACCTGAATATCTTACTATTGGCTCCACATTAATATCTATCAACATTAAACTTCATTTGCCCAGTGTTTGCCCATGGAGACATCTTATCCACATCTATCTGTAATATTGTACGATCAAGCTCTGTTTTTATTATTCTACAATGTTTTATATAATCAGAAACTTTACTCACAATCCCATCCGCAAGGTCATTAATAAGGAGAATAAAAAGAATTGGGTGTAATACTGATCCTCACTGCTATTTTAACCAAAAATGTACCATTCTCCGACAGATGATCCCGGGGTAGAGCAGGTAACCAAGAGAGAAAGACTCTATATAAGTAATGTGCACACTAATATAAAGTAAATTATTACATTTTATTGGTATCAAAAACACACATTAAAAACCGTTCCATAATGCTGGCAAGCCCAATATGTGATGATAATGGGAAAAAGTCCACCAGGAACCCTTCTGTAATAAGAGCACTCATGTAAGGAGACTATCGGGACCAAAGCACATATGATACCATTGCATATGATAGAAAAACTAGTACAAAATAATAGTATGTCGAATGATGGCAAGTACATAAAAATACAAATTTGCACTTCAGTAAGGAAGTAGAATCACTCCAGTGCCACCTTTAAGTAGCTGCCAGGCTGCGGTTAGCGGGAGCAGGCTGGTATCCATGGTAAACTGCGGGTATCTAAGCAGCGTGCACTGCCTAGATACCCGATGTATACCTTGGTTACCAGCCTTCTCCGCTCACCGGCTGGTATCCAAGGTACAGAGAGGGTAACTAGGGTCCCTGGTTAGCCGCTGTGTACCTTGGATACCAGCTGGAGAGCGGAGAAGGCTGGTAACCAAGGTATACATCAGGTATCTAGGCAGCGCGCGCTGCCTAGATACCCGCAGTTTATCATGGAGACCAGCTCCCAGCGCTTGCTGAGAGGTGCTGGGAACTGGCTTATCGGTCGTCTCCCGGTATGACACGCACGATGCTGCGTGTCTACCAGGCGACCAACAATAGATTTGAGGTCCTATCCTCAAATCAAACGATGAACGATCAGCCGACTGATTGTTCATCGTTTGTAGAGTAACACGCAACGATCTCGTTTCGACATCGTTCAAGCGTCACAGAACACGTGACTTTTGAACGATATCGGCAACGATATCGTTACGTGTGACGGTACCTTAAGGGGATCTAATGCATATAGCCCAGAAGAATGTCTTTAAGGTGGAAGGTGTAGCATATAAATTGTAATGGACCACTAAAGGGAACAAGATAGAGATACAAGGTGCACCTAGCTAAATAAGGGTACGATACCCATGGAAATAAAGAGCGCAAGATAAAGCAGTTGTCAGGCAAGGCTGTCTGCAAAAAAAGCAAGCCCAGCTTGTATTGCAGTGAGAAGCAGCTTTTCCAGGGGCAGAGCGGCTGCTGTTAGAGGTGTCTGGCAATGACTTTCATCTGTCTCTATGGAAAACTACTGAACACTAAGTGTATGGAGGAGTCAGGAGAGATGCATGTTGGTTGTACGTTCATTTAGCAGAGGGCTATCTCATGAATTTCCAGCTTAAGGCTCATCACTTTGCGCTCTATTAGACACCCCATGCGAATGCAGTGTCTTTGGAGATAATTTGCAGCAGTGGTGGAGCGGGATCATAGGAGGTGGGTCACTGGCAGGAGCAGAGCGATGCTGTTGGCGGTGCGAGGCTGGAGCTATCCCGGCATTGCTATAGGCATTGCATGGCTGGAGCTTTCCAGGTTGTTGTATATAGGTAAATGGCATCAGATGCAGCAAGTGTGCAGATGGCAATCTCTGCTCAATGATGAAACTTCCAGATCTCAATCTGCGCTTGCGCCAACTCTGGTGCCATTGATCTCACAGCAGCGGACATAAAGAAAATGGTGCCTTGAAGCAGCACGTGCGCAGATAGAGATCTGGATATCTCATTAGTGAGGTGAGATCTCAATCTGTACTCATGCCACATCTTGCGCCATTTGTTTGAAACCTGCATCGCCTACATGTACCTGCATACAACTATTGGGGTATCCCTCATTTTCCTTTTTTGAGTGGAAAAATGTATCTTATACTTTAAAAAAGACAGTAAATGTTAGATTTGGGTTTTCATCTATCAATCTCCGTAAGATTTCTCCCAGTCTTGCATCTGCTGTGACTTGCAGGCTCAGATTTTTTTCATTCTCTTCTATTGACTATTTACAAAATAACAATTTGCCTAGAGAATAGTGAAGCCTTAATGGAATAACCCGGGCGTGTGCCTGAGAGCGCGATGCTCCTCTGCATTATGGCGTCTCTGTTCTTTCTACTCTCATAGATTCACCTTGACGTTCTTATACACACATGTTAATTACAACTGAGCATACAAGTGATTTCTATGTGAGGAAGAAGAACGTTTCCACCCAAAGTGACAGTGGCTTCGGTCCTGTGAGATCATTGAGACCAGGCATTGATATTGTACGTTCTGAATCCATCATACCCACAACATTATGTCCCAGGAGGCCTCAGTAAGAGATTTAACCAGTTCTGAGGAATGTTGTGGGTTCATTCAACTGTTCTCTAATGTCTTCAGCATCATCCTTACAAATTCTTCTTGTTAAAGTAAATGATCTTTCACACGTTAAGGTGAAATACGCTGCGCCGTACGCATGTGATGTCTGATTACCTCTATACTGTTGTATATCCTTATTTTTGTTTGTGTTTATCTAGGTTCGGGAAGCCGCTTATAAGATCTTCCTTTACCCTAATAGCAATCAGATGCAGTGCTTGGATGAATTACTCAGGAGTAGAAATGCGCTAGCTCAGCTTGTCGGCTATCCAACGTTTGCACACAGAGCGTTGCTTGGGACCATGGCGAGAACACCAGGTAAAATTTTGAGAAAAGTATGCAATAATCACCAACATGAAGTATCCAGTAGTTTGTGTAGTTTAGATACCTGTACCACAAGGTCACAGCACAATAGTATGTATTGTATGGCACATGCTTTTAGCAATGGGTCCCTAAACTGGATGGATGACTTAGCTTCACTTGACAGTGGACACAAATGTGTGTGTGTGTGTACTTAGCCTAATCCTGTTATCAGAACAGAGAGTAAAGGATAAAATATATACCGGTATATTTTTTTCAACTTATTTTGAATGGTGTTTCTTTAAGATTGACATAACAAATAAATCATTTTTCAAATTGATACTCTGCATTTCACATCCGTACTATTGCTTTATCGCTTCATTGGGGGACACTGGAGACCATGGGTGCATGCTGCTGCCACTTGGGGGCAACACTCTGCAAAAAAAAAGTTAGCTCCTCCTCAGGATTAGTCGACCAACTGGCATAAATAATCAGTTTTACCTTAGTGTCTGTAGGAGGCAGACAAGAAGCTGTTCCGAACCCCGTTTCTACCTTAGAGTTGTTGTTGTTTTTTATTAATAATTTCCCTTTTTTTCAGATACAGCTTATGATTGGGTAACAGAGTGGAGTTGTCACAATGTCTTCCCACATAGAGACAGAGAGCACAGTCTGGAGATGTCTCTTTGTTGTACAAGGCAGGACCCTAACCCCCCTAACACATGAGTGTTTGAGGACTCCTTGGCAGATGGTCTTTGTCATCATACCCCTCCCTGCTTGCCCACAGAGCCGGACAGTGCAGGGAGGGAAGACAAATGGTATCTTCCAGCTATCCGACATAGTGTTCGCAATGCCTGATGATCGGCTTCCCCATTGTACTGTGAATGTGGATTCCGGGACAGTCTGCCCATTCCTTGCCTCAGCATGGGTTTCCAAGGCAATTTCTGCCTGGGCGCACCAGGGTATCCTGTTGGGCACTCCCTCTTCTGAACTAGTGGACCAGAATTGCTCACGGAAAAAAATACCTCCTGTTGATTTCACTAGATGCGACCGCTTGATCTACCCTTGCGGCTGCCAAGTCTGCAGAGTCTTATGGCTGAAGGTATGCAATACAGATTTGGCATCCAAGAAGTCCCTCACCGGTCTTCTCTTCCAGGGCACCAGTTCTTCGGAGGGAAATTGCTCACGGGGGTGGGGTTACTCAACTTAATTTTGCACCTTTCGCCAATTCTTAGCCAGGAACAACGCTCGCCAGGATAAATCTTCATCAGGACAAAAGGCGGCCCTCCTTCAAGTCATCTCCCATCTGGCGTCCACGTAGTCACTAAAAAAAAGTTGTCTAGATCAGATCAAATAGATTCTCCTCGGTATGATGGGGCATCTCCACCTGGCAGTCCTCTCAAGGTGGGTGGTCATCTCCTTCTATTCTGAGATGAGGGAGTTCTCATAAATGACAACGTCATCTCCTACAGCTACAACATAGTTTTTAACCATTCCTCACTCTCTCTTCTTCTAATCTCGTCCTCTGAAGGATCCCTCTCTCATTTCTGGGATCTTCTAGCCCATCGAGTCGCTCCTCAGGTCCAGTATCATCATACCCATTGCCCCTCAGCAGCATTTCTCAGGTTTCTATTCAAACCTGTTTGTTGTTCCAAAAAAAGGGTGGATCCGCTTGCACATCTTGGACCTCAAATTATTGAGCACACACATCTCCCTTCGCCACTTCAGGATGTAGTCACTCCATTCAGTGATCTCCATAGAGCCTGAGGAGTTCCTAAGTTCAGTGAATATCCAGTATGCATATTTGTACTCTTTTTCCATTCAACCAGAGAGTCCTGGATTTCTCAGTTCAGAATTCACATTTTCAGTTCACAACACTGCTATTCGGGATAGCCACAGTGCCCAGAATTTTCACAAATGCATTGGCCATCATGGCAATACTTTGCACTAGAGGCATTGTAGTCATCCTTTATCTGGACATCATACTGATCCATGCGTCACCCCGCGCTCAGCATGTTGCGAGAGCCTGCAGATCACTCTGGACACCCTTTTCAATTTGAGCTGGATCATCAACAGAGCGAAGTAGTCATTAATCTCGACCTAACATATTGCTTTCCTGGGACTGCTTTCGACACTGTATACGCAGGAGCCTACCTGCTTGAAGGCAAGTACGCAGCACTACAAAGAGTGATTCGTTCTCTCAGACTTCCCTTTCCATTCTGCATGAGGTTTCTGGCAAGATGTTGGCCGCAATGGTCGCTCGGTTCTACACTGTAGCTCCCCTACAGCTCTTTATCCTCTGAAGATGGGACAAGTCCACTCACTCCCTGGATCAAGAAGTATCCGGAATGGTGGAGATGCTCCTCCCCTTGTTTGTAGCGGTGCGTTGAAAGATTGTAAAGAATGGATGCTAGCCTCATTGGCTTCGAAGCAGTTCCCAGAACCTTACAGTGCAGGAAGAATTGAACGCCCAGGAATTATCTTCACTGGCAGGGCCTTCTCTTCGGCCGTCCTATCCACATCCAATTCAACTGTGCCACAGTAGTGGCATACATCAAGAAATGTCAAGAAATTGCCTAGAAAGAATTAAGCCAAGCAGTAATGTAAGATGTTTATCAGATCCTTTCATGGGCCGAACATAAAGTACCAGCAGTCTCAGTAGTATTCCCAGAGTGGACAATTGGGCCGTCGACTTTCTCAGCCAAGAGTTTCTGAGTGAAGCTTGCCCAGACAACCCTGGAGTGCAAAGCTAATCCACCTCCTCTTGGACATTCTGTGGAAGCCTCCAGATCCAGGTCTTGTGTCCAACCCGATCCTTTCTTTGTAGGGTGGTTTCCTTGTTTCATTGTTTCATCTTAACAAGAACGTTGTGCTCCCTATGTTCCACCTGTCCCCTCACCCTCGGTAGCAGTCGCTACGTAAGCTGGAACTCATGCAAGCTCTACGCCTCTATATTGCAAAGAGGGGTCCCTTCAGACGGCCAACTCTCTTCAGGATTTTGGACAGTCATCGCAGAGGACTTTGCGCCTCCAGATTCACCATTGTTCAGTTATTCTGGTGATGCCATCCAGGAAGCTTACTGGATAAAGGACAGGGTCCATCCACTCAAGGTCATGTCTCACTCCACGTGATCGGTGGCAGCCTACAGGGCTGTCCTTCACACAGGCCTTGTCTCAGATTCTCAAAGCTGCTACCTGGTCTTCCATTTATACTATTGCAAACTTCTACAGGGTTAACACCTATGCTTTGTCGGATGCGGTCCTAGGTGGAAGGGTCCTGCAAGCCGCAGTGGTCTGAGCTCAGACTTGAGGGTTCTATCATGTGGCAACCCTTTGGACTGCTTTAGGACTTCTCATGATCTCCTGTTTCCCCAATGAAGCGATACAGAAAAGATTTTGAGTACTTACTGTAAAATCTCTTTCCTGGAGCCTTCATTGGGGGACACAGCACCCCCACATGTGAGTTGTTTGTTTACATTACTTCAATATGTTATTGCCTTGCTGTTGCTTCTCTTGCTCCTCTCACTAGCAGATTAACTCTATGCCAGTTGGTGGGTATATTTTGCTAAGGAGAAGCCACCTTTTTTTGCATAGTGGCAGCCCCGTAGTGGCAGCATCCATACCATTGTCTACTGTGTTCCCCAAAGAAGGCTCCAATGAAGAGATTTCATGTTTAGTACCCAAAGTCCTCTCTTTCTTGGTTTCTCTAACTTTCAATCTTACTGTTATTGACAGAGACTGTGATGCTGTTTCTTGAAAAGTTATCCAGCAAACTCCGAGAACGGTACGTTTTTCTCCTTATTGTACAGGGGACCTATCACACTGGAAGGGTTCGTCCAAATCATATAATCACTTTAAGGCTGGGGCCACACAGCAATTTGTAGGTGTTCAGCACAAGATCACAATGTCATGCACTACATTGTGACTAATAATAGTTAAAGGGGTGTTCCCATCTCCAAGATCCTATCCCAATATGTAGTAGGTGTATTAATGATATTAGCAAATAAATCCAATTAGAAATGTAATATTGTTCTCCTGACAAGCTTAATCACTTACATCCATGTGCAGGGCATTGCAGTGGTGTAAAGAGATTATCCACTACTTATACATTGATGATCTACCCTTAGACCCGGCCAGGGTCTGACACTCGGCACCTCTGCCGATCAGCTGTTCTTGGCGAACCTATGCCCATAAGTGCTCAGTACTAGACCTGCCCTGTCTTCTATTAGTGGCCGCAGCCAGGTATTGCACATCTGCCTTCTATTCACTGTCAGAGGGGGCAGCTCCAAAAGTGAGCATTTCCAGCTGCAGGCTACTGATGGTGGTGCTGAGAACAGCTGATCAGCAGGGGTGCCTGATGTTGGACCCCGGCCGTTTATACAGAGCAAACCAGTGTTCTTAATACAGCCTGTCTTTGTTAATCTCTCAGACCTGATGAGACTGCTGTGCTTACTTTGAAAATGCATGTCAGAATGGCTGTCATCCTGATTTTATGAGTATTTTATGAGTCCAGCTATATAATGAGAGCGAAACATACTCATTTTTCTTTTGTACAGGACATTGAAAGATTTTGAAATGATGCTGGGAATGAAAATGAAGTTGAACCCCACGAACCCAGTAAGGAGGATTTTATGGTCTTCTAATGTATGGAGGCGATATGTAAAGTTCAGGCTATTCATAAAATACTTGATTACTTTAAAACCCTCATGTTTTACCTTTCATGTCATTCTGTTGTTATTTGTTTTTCCATAGGTGTAGACAAAAAAACATAGATCTATTGTGTCTGATCAGCAATGTACAAAACTGAACACCAGGTTTTGTATGAAGCCCAATGCCATGTCACGGTGAACCTCTCAGTGGGTCCCTGACCTAGAAGGTGAGCTGACCACCGCCGAAGTGATACCAGCCGGGGGAGCAACGCAGCACCCGGGAGCACCCGTACTGCAAGGCAAAGCCACACAGGTGTAGGTCACTCCATTCCAGAAGCACAGCAGGAATGGCTGCCACATACCACCATCATCAAGTAAAGGTGATTCTAAGAAAACTCACCTTCCACATGGGCTCAGACAGAAAGCAGAGGGCAAAGTAGGCAAAATCCCACTCCATGCAGTCTTGCCGTGTGGGTGCTGTCTTGCCGCATGGGTGCTTTGGAACACCTGGATTGCTCCCCCAGCTGGTGCGGTATTGCTTTGGTGAGGATTGCCGCACTTTTAGGTCAGTAACCCACTAGTAGGATTGATATGACATGGGTGTCTGATCAGACAGTTTACCAAGTTCAGTTTTGTTCTTGCATATGTGCAGTAGATCAGTGTATAAGTTTTGGATGTGTCTTTTATCATCTATTTTTTCTCTACAGTAATAGCACTATACTTTGCATTGGTTCCTCTTTGGTCAGGAATTTTTAGCAATACTTTCTCTTTGATCAAACGCTCCCCATTCCTTATGTTGCTGATGATCTTTTTTCCTTAGGAATTGATGCCGTGGGATCCTCCTTTTTATGCTGGTGTTTTACGTGCAGAAAAGTAAGTTCAGCTGTTGATTACGGTGACTATTTCTGAGGATTGTGTTGATAGATTCTATTAAAGGGTTATTTCCAAAATAAAGTTATCCCCCTTCTTGAATTAAGCTCTGTGGGACTGCTGGAGAGAGCGGAGTGCAGCTCTTGGCCAATTCCAACCATATACAATGAATAGAGGTGAGGTTGAGCCTATGAGGTTGATCTCCGATTGATTCTTGGCATCGCTAGAAGTCTCCACAGTGATATTCAGTGTGTAATAATTCTCCTTATGATGGATAGGAAATATCTTTTGACTTTGGGAATAACTCTTTAACCATTTGTTGACTACTCAACATCAGTAATTTAGGCAGTTACAATTTTTATTCTACCATGTAGCGTTGCTGCAGCAAAAATCTGAGAAACTGAGGCAGCAGAGGTGGTTTATTACTGCCTCTGTCTTCTCCATTGCTAAATACAAATCGCATAGTCAGAAAATTATGTGCTCACCTCTGCTGCTGGGTGTTAGGAAAATAAATGATCCAGCTGACGATAATATTGGTGTGTTAGCATTCAGTTGCATCAGGTTGTGTATGTTTTTTGGCAGATTCGGTGAAAAATGACATTTTTGGTAAACGTCCCCTAGTAGTTGTCATATGAAACTGGCTTCTGGGCATACTCAGCCAAAAAACTCGGATCCGGGTTCCATAGGACACCATTTTATTTTAGGCCACGTTGCCCCGTCCGGTATTTATGGGGTTTAAAAAAAAAAAAAAAAGTTACACACTGCGTTTTTGTTACAAAATCGTTCTCACCCGGATCCAACAGGAAGCATATGCAACCACATGCCACCGCATGAGCCTGCATCCTCATTGAAACTCAATGGGGGAGAAAACAGATGCGGGTGCATACGTTTCAATCAGATTCCCCTGGATTCTAAAAGTCGATACCAGCCTTATTGTTTTGTACATCACTGGGGCTGCAATCTTTGCTGTGCCATTGCTTTATTTTGTTTCCAGGACACTAAACAATGTAGACTTTAATTGAAAGCTAGCAATTGGTTGACATTGGCTTTCATTGATATTCCAGCACAGTTGTGAGTCTTCCGCGGTGTGCACTCATTTATTCCTGCATAAAAAGTATTTGTGCTGAAATAATGAAAGTGCTCAGTGACATACATCAGCTGATACCATTTACTATTCTGTACACTAAGAAATCTAGGTTAGAATGTCATCTATTTTCGTTGTACTTGCTTTTGTCCAGCAGTGGGCGCCATTGTTTCATACTTGCTATCAAGTGAAAAATAGGTGAGGGAGGGAAGATGAAGCAGAAAGGTGGACACGGCCAGAACCGAGACCTTTTCAGAATCCCCAGCCTAGTGCACACTTGTAGAGCAGGGTATGAAGGTGAATTAGGCATTACAATGGTTTGGCAGGCCCATCTAACCCCTTTACAACATACATATTTTGGACCTTGTAATGATTTTGTGCACATTCTGAATAAATGTACCATGTACCGGTATGTTTTCTCAGCTTTATATATACTACCGTTCAAACATTTGAGGTCACCCAGACAATTTTGTGTTTCCCATGAAAACCCATACTTTTAATTATCAAATGAGTTGCAAAATGAATATAAAATATAGTCCAGACATTGACAAGGTTAGAAATAATTATTTGAATTTGAAATAATAATTTTCTCCTTCAAACTTTGCTTTTGTCACAGAATGCTCCTTTGCAGCAATCACAGCATTGCAGACCTTTGTCATTCTAGCTGTTAATTTGCTGAGTAATCTTGAGACATTTCCCGCCATGCTTCCTGAAGCCGCTCCCACAAGTTGGATTGGCTTGATGGGCACTTTTTGTGTACCATACGGTCAAGCTTCTCCCACAACAGCTCAGTGGGGTTGACATCTGGTGCCTACGCAGGCCACTCCATTACAGATAGAATACCAGCTACCTGCTTCTTCCCTAAATAGTTCATGCACAATTTGGAGGTGTGCTTTGCTTTGGGTCATTGTCCTGTTGTAGGATGAAATTGGCTCCATTCAAGCGCTGTCCACAGGGTATGGCATGGCGTTGCTAAATGGAGTGATAGCCTTCCTTATTCAAAATCACTTTTACCTTGTACAAATCTCCCAGCACCAAAGCAACCCCAGACCATCACATTATCTCCACCATGCTTGACAGATTGTGTTAGACCTCTTCCAGCATCTTTTCACTTCTGCATCTCACAAATATTCTTCTGTGTGATCCAAACACCTCAACCTTTGATTCGTCTGTCAATAAAACTTTGTTCCAATCTTCCTCTGTCCAATGTCTGTGTTCTTTTGCCCATATTAATCTTTTCCTTTTATTAGCCAGTCTCAGATATGGCTTTTTCTTTGCCACTCTGCCCTGAAGGCCAGCATCCCGGAGTCGCCTCTTCACTGTAGACGTTGACACTGGCGTTTTGCGGGTACTATTTGATGAAGCTGACAGATGAGGAGTTGTGAGGCGTCGATTTCTCAAACTAGAGACTCTAATGTACTTGTCTAGTTGCTCAGTTGTGCAGTTGGGCCTCCCACTTCTCTTTCTACTCTGGTTAGAGCCTGTTTGTGCTCTCCTCTGAAGGCAGTAGTACACACCGTTGTAGGAAATTATCAGTTTTTTGGCAATCTCTCACATGGAATAGTTTTCATTTCTAAGAACAAGAATAGACTGTCAAGTTTCACATGAAAGTTCTCTTTTTCTGGCCATTTTGAGAGTTTCATAGAACAAACAAATGTAATGCTCCAGAATCTCAACTAGCTCAAAGGAAGGTCAATTTTATAGTGTCTCTAATCAGCCAAACCATTTTCAGCTGTGCTAACATACTTGTACAAGGATTTTCTAGGGTTTTCTAAACATCCATTAGCCTTCTTAAACAATTCGCAAACACAATGTACCATTAAAACACTGGAGTGGGGGTTGTTTGAAATGGGCCTCTATACACCTTTGTAGATATTGCATTAAAAACCAGACGTTTGCAGCTAGAATAGTCTTTTACCACATTAACAATGTATAGAGTGTATTTCTGATTCATTTAATGTTAGTTTTCAGTTATGGGCGTCCTGGAAGTGTTTTTTTTTTTCATGTAGTATTTATCCAATCTGTAGCACCTGTACTTTATAAAGCCGTTTTAAAGGGGTCAGCCACTTGGTGTATGCTGTAAAAGAAACCCTTTTAATGCAATTTGTCATTGAAGGGGTTGACCTATCATAGCAAATGTTCCCTATTCACAGGCAGTGTGATAAGTTGCTGATTGATCCAGTGATTGTGATCCCCCCCTGATTCTCAGCCTGTGTCTGGGGAGTCGAGCCACAGTCCTGCATCTGCTCCACTGATGTAACATTGTCTATTGACTGACAGAGAGAATAAAGTGCAGATGTACAAACCCCAGCGGACAGCAACTTATCACCTATCCCTCCCCTACAGATATATACCATGGGCTGCTATACAGGGTTACATGTTAACACCTGCAGCAGCAGTAATGACAGATTTACATGAGCTCTGTTGCTCTGTGGTCACATGGCGGCCCCTCCAATGCTCCTGCCACCATTATTAGCATTAGCTCTATCACACAATGCATTCTACAGATCCTGCTGAGGAAGCATACAAGGACATTGTATGAATACAGGCCCTCATACACATTAGATGGCTGTCAGCACAATGTTAGTTCAGCTGGCAGCTATTGCGGCTGTCTGTCCCATGCAAGGGAGCTGAGTGCTTCTGAGTTCTCTATGAGAAAGCCATTGACAGGGTCTAGTGGTGGCTTATCTCTTAGATAAAAAATCTGCCATCCAAAATCAGACCTGCCAGATCCTTAACTCCCCCGACAGCCATTTGTTGGGGTCTCCCATACACATTAGACTGATCGCCAAAACTGGTGAAGAATCTGTCAGGTTCCATTCATGTCCGTATAATGTGTATGGGGGCTTTAGTCTCATAATCTAAATGTTCCATCATTAACCAGGATAGCTTATCAATAAGATCTGCTACCACTGTGGGCGGCGGGGGTCACACCTGTGGGACCCTACTGCTTTCAGCCCCTTAGCTACACAGGAAAACAGGCCCCTTCATTCTTAAGACTTAGGCTGGTTTCACACTGCGTATTTCCTGTCCGTGTGATCCTACTTGTGACGTAACCGCAGGTCCTGTAAGCATCCGGAAATTGCTGGAGGCGTTGGGGGACTCGCTGGACAGGTGAGCATACATATTTTTTATTTTTAACCCTTTCTTTTACTAAATTTCACTTTCGCAATGTATGTATATACATTGGTTAAGTGAAATTAGATGGTAAGAAGCAATTTTAGTGTACTGAGCATGCTCAGTACACTAAAATCGGGTCCGAGGAACGATCATCTGTTTCCTCGGACACGCGCTCCATAGGCCCCCATGTTAACAGCCACGGATCGGGTCAGATCCAATTTGGTCCACTGTGCCCAAAATCACGTGCGTTTTCTTGCGTGGGCGCTTTTACCAGCATTTTGCACCCACACTAAAAAAGAAGCAGGCCCGGGGGAGAAGTGATGTCACAGAGGGGAGAAAGAATCCTGGTTCCTCCTCCCCTCTGTGACGTGTGTCCGCCACGTCAGATGACGTCACATATCACATGACCGCGAGCGGCCAATCGGCGCCCAAAACGTCATGCCAGGTCTTGTCACATCGGTATATGGCCTTTGCTCAGCTCCGGATAGCACGAACAAGCCGGCGGAGAGGTAAGTATTAATTCTTTATTACTTTTAATACCTTTGACTTTCTTTAATTTAGATTTCGCAGTGTATATTGACACTCCGCAAAATCAAATGGGGGCGGTCACACATGTCACAGAGGAGAGGAGGAACCAGGATTGTTCCTCCCCCTCTGTGACATCAGATCCAGTAGCGCCGCCCCTATGGGAGAAAGCATCGGTGCTGCTGCGTTAAAAATTGACATGTCAATTCTTTTTACATCGGTGCTTTTTCCCATAGAAGCGCTGCGTAAAATTACACAGTGTCTGTAAAGCAAAGTGAATTTCACATTCACTTTGCCGGCAGAGACAAGGCACATTGCGCATTTTTGAAAAGCGTTTGTGAAAAAGCGCTCAAAAATGTGCAATGTGTGAACGTAGCCTAAATAGAGTCCAGAGGTCGGCACCTAATATTTATACAATGATGACAATATTCCATGACTATGTGACTCTTTAAGTTATTCCGAAAGGCTCTGTCTGGCTGCGGGGGCCACCGTGTCTGGCTGCGGGGGCCACCGTGTCTGGCTGCGGGGGCCACCGTGTCTGGCTGCGGGGGCCGCCGTGTCTGGCTGCGGGGGCCGCCGTGTCTGGCTGCTGGGGCCGCCGTGTCTGGCTGCGGGGGCCGCCGTGTCTGGCTGCGGGAGCCGCCGTGTCTGGCTGCGGGGGCCGCCGTGTCTGGCTGCGGGGGCCGCCGTGTCTGGCTGCGGGGGCCGCCGTGTCTGGCTGCGGGAGTTGCCTTGTCTGGCTGCAGGGGATTCTCATTTAAAAAATAAGTAAATTATGTCATTCAAAATCATTTTTGTGTCTTTTAGCTGATGGAATTACCGTTTATACTCGCGTATAAGCCGAGTTTTTCAGCCCAAAAATTGGGCTGAAAAGTACGCCCCTCAGCTTATACACGAGTCAATACGGCAGGCCCAGCAGCCCCAGTAATCCAGGGCCCCCCAGCCTTGCTCCGGTCACCTGTAAAGTAAAATATACTTATCACTGTCCCGCTGCCGTCCGCGCCCGCATCTGCCGACATGCGATCCTCCATCTTCATGCGTCTTCTTCCGGTTTTCTCTGTTCGTCGCAGGCAATGACGTCATTGCCGGCGCCGAACACAGGAAGTCGGAAGAAGACGCATGAAGATGGAGGATCGGGGATGTCGGCAGATGCGGGCGTGGACGGCAGCGGGACAGTGATAAGTATATTTTACTTTACAGGTGACCGGAGCAAGGCTGGGGGGGCCCTGGATTACTGGGGCTGCTGTATACTACCGCTGGGGCTGCCGGGGCTGCTGTATACTACCACTGGGGCTGCTGGGGCTCCTATATACTACCACTGGGGCTGCTGGGGCTCCTATATACTACCACTGGGGCTGCTGTATACTACCACTGGGGCTGCTGGGGCTCCTATATATTACCACTGGGGCTGCTGTATACTACCACTGGGGCTGCTGTATACTACCACTGGGGCTGCTGTATACTACCACTGGGGCTGCTGGGGATGCTATATACTACCACTGGGGCTGCTGGGGATGCTATATACTACCACTGGGGCTGCTATATACTACCACTGGGGCTGCTGGGGATGCTATATACTACCACTGGGGCTGTTGTATACTACCACTGGGGCTGCTATATACTACCACTGGGGCTGCTGGGGATGCTATATACTACCACTGGGGCTGCTGTATACTACTGCTGGGGCTGCTATATACTACCACTGGGGCTGGTGGGGATGCTATATACTACCACTGGGGCTGCTGGGGATGCTATATACTACCACTGGGGCTGCTGGGGATGCTATATACTACCACTGGGGCTGCTGTATACTACCACTGGGGCTGCTGTATACTACCACTGGGGAGGCTGCTGTATACTCCCACTGGGGGGGCCTGTATACCACACTGCTGGGGGCTGTATACCTGTGCTGAGGTCCACCCTCGGCTTATACATGAGTCAATAGGTTTTTCCAGATTTTTGGGGCAAAAGTAGGGGGGTCGGCTTATACACGGGTCGGCTTATACACGAGTATATACGGTATATAAGGGTTTGTTTTCTTTTTTTGCGGGTTGAACTGTAGTGTTTTTATAGTTATTTTTGTGTATATAATGATATAGTTTGTATTTTACATCTTTAATTCGTTCCCTTAAGGCAGGGGTGTGCAATTAATATTCCTGAGGGGCCACATGAGAGACCATTACATTAATGGGTTTTCATTGGCTGTAAGCCATAATCATCAACATTAACGTAAATAAACACTTGAAATAGATTACTCTGTTTGTAATGGCTCTATATAATATGTGTTTCACTTTATGTATTGAATTACTGAAATAAATTAACTTGTTGGTGATATATTAATTTATTGAGATGCACCTGTACCTTGAGCCCCACATAGCCTCCTGCATAATTTACAAACTCCGCATAGCCCCCTTTACACCTGAGCCTCTATTAATCTATATACATTATAATCCTATACACATATGAAAAAAGAGCATCAAATACTCACCTTGCTCCCATCCCTCCAGCGCTCTGCTTTACTGACCCTCGACACAGCAGATGCACTGATGTGACATCCTTGTGTATGCTATCTCACACACTAATACATGGAGGAAGCAGCTGGTGGCCCCTCCTCCACTGATGTATTTACCGGTATCTGCATCTTGAGGATGTGGATAGCAGTGACTTCAGGTGGTGGGTAGCAGCGGCTGCAGAGGGTATGGTACTGCCTATGGTCCACTGTTTTCAGCCCTTTGGCAGTCTGTCTGTGGGCCACACTAGATCAGCCAGAGGGTTGGATGTGACATTCGGGCTGCACTTTGCCTAGTCCTGCCTTACAGGGGAACTCCAGATACAGAAATTTTTTTAGTACAGTCCCTGCCCTCCTACATGATGAAGCAGAACCGTACACTGCAATTCTAGGATCTATAGATCTACTATTTAATTGTCTAAGGCGTCTGCCTTAGCCGAAATCACGCGCCAGGCAGAGGCTGCTCATTGGTGGCCGCCGGAGGATTTCCCTCAGACACCCCACAGTCAGCCTCCTCCTGCCCGCCACTGCCACCCGCTGCTCCATTCACCCCCCCCCCGCTCGTTGCTCCATTTCCCTCCACCCCACCCCCAGCTCCGTCTCACCCGCACCCGGTGTTTACATCGTCGCTACAGCAGGTAATGAGTGGTCATGTGTTAGGCGGGCTGAAGTGACGTGCACAGAGCCTGTCACATGACTGCTCATTATCTGCTGTAGCTGCGATGTAAACACCGAATGCGGGTGAGGCCGGAGCGGATGGGAGGGGGATCCATCCTACGCTGACCACTTGCCCTCCATCCTGCGCTGACCACTGGCCCTCCATCCTGCGCTGACCACTGGCCCTCCATCCTGCGCTGGCCACTGGCCCTCCATCCTGCGCTGACCACTGGCCCTCCATCCTGCGCTGACCACTGGCCCTCCATCTCTGCGCTGACCACTGGCCCTCCATCCTGCGCTGACCACTGGCCCTCCATCCTGCGCTGACCACTGGCCCTCCATCCTGCGCTGACCACTGGCCCTCCATCCTGCGCTGACCACTGGCCCTCCATCCTGCGCTGACCACTGGCCCTCCATCCTGCGCTGACCACTGGCCCTCCATCCTGCGCTGACAGGGCACCACTGCCCTCCATCCTGCGCTGACCAATGGCCCTCCATCCTGCGCTGACCACTGGCCCTCCATCCTGCGCTGACCAATGGCCCTCCATCCTGCGCTGACCACTGGCCCTCCATCCTGCGCTGACCACATGGCCCCCCATCCTGCGCTGACCACTGGCCCCCATCCTGCGCTGACCACTGGCCCCCCATCCTGCGCTGACCACTGGCCCCCATCCTGCGCTGACCACTGGCCCCCATCCTGCGCTGACCACTGGCCCTCCATCCTGCGCTGACACTGGCCCTCCATCCTGCGCTGACCACTGGCCCTCCATCCTGCGCTGACCACTGGCCCTCCATCCTGCGCTGACCACTGGCCCTCCATCCTGCGCTGACCACTGGCCCTCCATCCTGCGCTGACCACTGGCCCTCCATCGCGCTGACCACTGGCCCTCCATCCTGCGCTGACCACTGGCCCTCCATCCGCGCGTGTCCACTGGCCACTCCTCACGGCGCTGACCACTGGCCCTCCATCCGGCGCTGACCACTGGCCCTCCATCCGGCGCTGACCACTGGCCCTCCATCCGGCGCTGACCACTGGCCCTCCATCCGGCGCTGACCACTGGCCCTCCATCCGGCGCTGACCACTGGCCCTCCATCCGGCGCTGACCACTGGCCCTCCATCCGGCGCTGACCACTGGCCCTCCATCCGGCGCTGACCACTGGCCCTCCATCCGGCGCTGACCACTGAGCCTCTATCTGGCGCTGACCACCGAGCGACCATATACTGTGCTAACCACTGAGCCACCATACTGTGCTAACAACTGTGCCACCATATACAGTGCCAATCACTGAGTCACCCTATACAGTGCCAATCACTGAGTCACCGTATACAGTGCTAACCATTGAGCCACATTACTGTTCTAATTATTGAGCCACCATATACAGTGCCAACCACTGAGCCACTATGCAGTGCTAACCACTTAGGCTCCGTATATAGTGCTAACCACTGAGTCAACTTATACTGTGCTAACCACTGAGCCCCCTTATACTCTGCTAACCACTGAGCCCCTGTATACTCTGCTAACCACTGAGCCGCCGTATACTCTGCTAACCACTGAGCCGCCATAAAGTCTGCTAACCACTGAGCCCCATATACTCTGCTAACCACTGAGCTGCCGTATACTCTGCTAAGCACTCTGCTGCAGGCAGGAGGGGGCCGGGGAACAGCGGCCGGGTGCAGGCAGGAGGGCCCCCCTCCTGCCCACACCCGGCCGCTGTTTCCCGGCCCCCTCCTGGCCGCTATTCCCCAGCCTCCTCCTGCCAGCACCCGGTCGCTGTCCCCCTGGCCCCTTCCTGCCCGCACCCGGCCCCTCTTCCTCGGCCCCTTCCTGCCCACACCCGGCCGCTCTTACCTGGCCCCTCCTGCCCGCTGTTCCCCAGTCCCTTCCTGCCCGGACCTGGCCGCTGTGCCCTGGCCCCATCCTGGACTCAGGCACCGCTGCACACTGGCACCGCTGCACCACCGGTACTGCTGTAGGTATCTACTATATAATTGTCTACTTCTGTCTGTTTGTAATGCAACTCCTGCGTTGCTGATTGGTCATGGGTGGCTGGCCTGACCAATCAGCAACAGGGACAGTCTGCCAGCAAATTGGCGTGCGATTTCAACCACGCTTCGCTGATTGGTTGCCAGCAATCAGCGATATTGGCGCAGGATTTACACCCAGCTTCGCTTTGCATTATTCTTAAATCTTCATAAAATAACTACATACATACTCTAGAATACCCGATGCGTTAGAATCGGGCCACCATCTAGTCTTTTATAAATTAATAAAATCATACCTGCTCCTCTGCTCTGCCCGCACCTCAGGGGACCTAGAAGCTTCAGCCTGACAGTCTCATGCTGTTGCTGAGAAGAGGAGGTGTGTTGGGAGCGTGAATGCTGGGAGCTGCAGGATCATTCTACATTCCAGCCCCCTTACATTTCTGTATGGGGAGGGTATGTGGCCGCAGGCCCTATGATCGCACATACAATCCAGTCACTGATATACCATCCTATGTGACAGGGGGGTCCATAGCAATCATGTCACCTAACAGATACAAATACACAATGTGATCCTCTGCTGTATGATGATACAAAATGTGTACTGTTATTGTGAGGCTAGGAGCAGAGGCAAATCATTACATTGATCAATACAGCTCTGCATGGTCTCCTCTCCCTATAGGAACATGGTATCTTCTTATCTCTCTAACTTTCAATGGATCATCATCATCACTCCTCACTGCAATGTAGGATGATCCTGCAGCTTCCAGCATCCACGCCCCTGACACACCTCTTGCTTTTTGCTCCTGCATTAAGCTGTGTCAGGCTGAAGACTCTAGGTTCCCTGATTGGGGGGGAAAGGGTTAGGGCTGAGGAGCAGGTATGATTTTATCAATTCATAAGAGAACTATAGATCCTAGAACTGTAGTGTACGGCTCTGCTTCATCATGTAGGAGACCAGGGACAGTAATAAAAAGATTTCTCTCACTGGAGTACCCCTTTAAGGGACTTGAACCTGTGATCGCATGATGGCCTAATACAATACACTGTAATACTATAGTACTGCAGTCTGTTGTATATATGAAGTCCAGCTACGGGCGTTCTGCCATGACAGACACAAAGGCCTTCAATAAACCTCCAGCTGCCACAACGCCATTGTCACCGGTGATTCTGTCATAAGGGACCAATGGGTGTTTGAACAGATGACCTTAATGTTTCCTACATATTAAATTCTATCTACGATGGCTGCTATTGCTCTCAGTTGTCTGTTATATATTGTATCTGGCACACTTCATATTATCACTTCATCGCTAACCCATGTGACCACTGCAGCCAATCAGTAGCAACTGATTGGCTGCAGCTATTACATTCCATCTAGTCCCCCCTAGCCCTCTCTTCTAGCCTGGACGCTTTGTAACTGCTAACCCTTTATAAATGTATTTCTTTCCTTATAACAGCTTATTACCACATTGTACAGAGCTGCAGGAGGTCGTAGAGCCATATATTTGTTAGATTTCTCCGCTTTTAGTCATCTTTGCTCTCTTCTCGCATTTATCTGGAACCTGGGGCAGAATGAGTAACCTATAATGAGAAGATGACTCACGGAGAAGTTCCACGGCTCTGATTCTTCTCCACATGTCATCTTCACTAACTATTCTAGCTTCAAGCCTCTAATCCTGTAAGTGCATGTTTAAGAAAATCTGGAAGCAGACGTGCAAGGTCAGCGGCAGCGCAGTCAGAGCAGCCATCCAGTAATTGCTTGGCCTTAGGAAGGCTCAGGGCCATACACACAAATATGTTACAACTGGTATTTGCAAAGCAACAAAGGTAGTTGAAAGAGTTTGGTGATATCTTCACCTGGAAGTTATAGAAAGGAGGTTACCGTTTTTTTTTTTCTTTTTTGCTGTTATAACTGGAGGAGGTTTTGTTTTTTTAGCACCTGGACAGCAGATAATTTCAGTCTTTCCAGTTGATGAGTTAGAAAAGACGTACATGTCGGGATAGGTGTGAGTGACCGCTAAACTCTGCACATAAAGTGTTGTCTTTTTGTGGCATTGGATATATCATGCCCTGTTAGGGTCATACTTGAAGAGGATTCTGTCGCCAGGTTTTTGCTAATTAACTTGAGAGCAGCATATTGTAGGGGGGTGGAGACCCTGATTACAGCAATGTCACTTACTTGGCTGCTTGCTGTAATTTTGGCTGCTTGCTCCCCCTCTGTGCTTGCTC
>JARQOC010000002.1:686713297-686787826 GCA_033576535.1 Allobates femoralis
ACCCCTCCTCTCCCCACACCATCCTAACTGATCTACCCAAAAAAGTATTCCAAGCTGGTATTAAAAATATAAAAGGGTGGGGGACAAGAGGCGCAATAGTGCCCTATCACTAGTGACACTAATCGTAATGGGGTGGTGCTGAGAAGCCACTCACCTGGTGCAGTTGTGATCCCCACAACTGGTTTGAAGGCGTTTAGGAAATATTATTCCAAGCTGCTGCAGGACCTCCCCCGACCACTGAACAGTGGTTTAATCCAGAAAGATGATGGGAGTGTAGGTGTGCCACGGTCCGCGCTGCTCCAGGGCTTAAAAAACTCACCAAAGAGACAGTCAGATTTCCATCCTTTATTCTCCTCCTTCTACGCGTTTCGGCCGAAACGCGTAGGTGGAGGAGAATAAAGGATGGAAATCTGACTGTCTCTTTGGTGAGTCTTTTAAGCCCTGGAGCAGCGCGGACCGTGGCACACCTACACTCCCATCATCAAGCTGGTATTAAAGGAAGTCTCTCACCAGTTTTTTCTAACTCAGCTGAGAGCAGCAAGATATAGGTGCAGAGACCCTGATTCCAGCCATGTGTTACATACTGGGCTGCTTGATGTAGTTATGTCTGAATGCTGATCTCTATATACTCTGCATACTCGCAGCAACATGACCACCGTTCTCTGACACCGGAGAGACCTCACAGTGCACAGTGCGCGTGATCTGAGGATTCACAAGCTTGCAGTCACATATTGTGACACAGAGACTACAGACTCGTCCTTTAGACCAGACAACCGCTTTAAGTCTTGTTTTGGCTATACGATGTGTATGTTTTGAGCCTTAATTTAAACAGTCAATCCACACAATGTTCCCCCAGCTGGAGACATCCTTCTATACGTGCCATTTCCAAACCTACATTCCCTGCTGTGTTTGTCCTCCAGTGAGGCATGCCATAATGATAGCTTTCCTTTTTATCCTTTGTTGTTGTGAGACTTTGGTTCCCCTATGTGTTGTCTTGCCCATTTTCTGCTTACTTTTATTTTGAGTTTCTTTTTTTTTTTTTTAATTCGAGAGACAAGGGCAGCAATACCTTTACATTTCCAGTTTGTCCTTTGTTACTGAGAAATCAGCTTTAGAATTTATATGGTAAGGAGGCTGAAGAGCTATGGTAGATCTGAAGCCTTTTACTCCACATATATTCCCTGTCAAGTGCCGCCTCCTTTTGCTTGACTGAATCCTTGTTTGCCTGAAGTCTCCCTGCATAAAGGTTGCCAGTTAAGTAGGAGGAGGTGTCACTGGGCGGAGAGTAGATCTGGAGTGATGGGCTTCAGGTCTTCCATAGATTCTCAGCCACATTTACATATTAATTCAAATGTTGATTACTTATTATGGCCGAAGTCAAACTGGAGTGCTAATTGAGAAAATCTTGCTTTGCACTTGGGCCCATGTGAGGCAATAAGGCACTTCTATATGGGCTAAGAAAACAATTTCAGATTGTCTGCAAGTCTTGGCTCACTCGCTCTTATACCAGTCCATGGGTGTGAGTGAAACATCTCACTGCACTCGGCACACATGCGAGTGCAGCGTGATATAAGCAGAGACTGGTAATGGAGGAGATTAATCTTTCCCTCTCTCCACACCTGTGATCAACTCGCAGGATCCCATTGCAAGCTCTATTTCTACATTTATTCTACCCAGACTGGCCTATCTGGAGGAACCTGGGCATTGGCTATCCCAGAGCACACTGACACGGTAAGCTGAAGCTTGGCATTATATTTTTTGACAAATTAGAATCACTTGTGATAAATTGTCAGTGCCCATGTGACATAAATTAACCAATGAAAGATGACGTCAGTGTTTTAAAAAGCCACATGTTAGGCCCTGTTCCTTTGTCACAATGATGAAGACAAAGTAGCTGTCTGAGGACATCAAAAAGGCTTTTATTAGCAAACTCAACACTTCCAAAGGGTATAAGGCTATCTCCAAAGACATTGGTATCTTAGTTTCAACAGTGTGCAATGTTATTAAGAAGATTTTTTCCAAGCATGGGACCGCCAAGAACCTCCCTGGATGTGGGGGAAAGAGGAAATTGATAAGAGACGTCTTTGAAGGTTAGTGTGAATTGTGGAAAATACACCACAACAAACATCCAAAGACCTGAAGGCCAACCTGGAGCAGTATGGTGACATGGTTTTAACAAGTACCATATACTGGCACCCTAAAACAAGCAGAGCTTTATAGGCAAAAGTCAAGGAAGAAACCATTTTTAAGGAAAAGACATAAAAAGGAACAACTAATCTCAGCCAAAGAATACCTTGACAAACTGCAATCATTCTGGTAAAATGTTCTGTGGACAGATAAAACAAAAATAGATAATTTTAGCAATGCAAAGCAACAGTTTGTTTACCGATGGCATAGTGAAGCTTTTAAGAAAAAGAACACCCTAACAACAGTTTAGCATGGTGAAGGATCTATAATGCTGTGGGGTTGCTTTGCTGCATCTGCTACTGGAGGCCTTGACCATATCACAGGAATAATGAAATCAGAGAATCATCAAGAGATTTTAGAGTGAAATAGCCTACTCATTGTGAGAAAACTTGGTTTCAGTGGAAGATCATGGGTCCTCCAGCAAGACAATGACCCAAGCACACATCCAAAAGTACACAGAAATGATTGAAACATAGAAATGAACTGTTTTTAAACAGGGTTGTGAAGTCGATAGGACAATCCGACTCCGACTCCTTCATACATGGCTCGTGTTTAAGTGATAAATTTCTTGTAGTACAGTGTGAACATCAGGCTTTAATCATTATGATATAATCAAGACATTTAGATACAAAATAATAATGCATAATAATATTCACATTCTGCATTGAAATACTGTACCCAATTTATTATAGATTTTAGGAGTCTGAGTCGTTCCGTTTTTATACCAAAATGAACTTTCACTCCGCAGCCCTATTTTAAAATGGCCAGCAATGGGTCCTGACCTCAATCCCATTGAAAATGTTTGGGTTGAGCTGAAATCTGCCATTGGGACAAAGAACCCTGCAAACATTCAAGAGCTTCTACAAACGGCAAAGGAGGAGAAAATACCAGCTGAGAAGTGCAAGAAGCCTATAGATGCTTCAAGGGACCTTTGGAGGCTTCATCCATGCCAAAGGGTCCAACCAAGTATATGTGGCCTTTAGTGCTGCACATGATGTTTATTCTGTTTCTTCTTTGAAATTGCAACATGTAAGTTGACAGTTTTATTGTTGTATTACTTTGGACACTAATTATAACAATCCTGAGAATATAACTTTGGTACATTTCCTTTTATTTCTGAAGATATTGTAGAGTCTATGACAAAAATGAAGAGATGCCAATAATGGTGAGGAGCATTGTAAAGCACCAGGGCTGGGATTTTACATAACTTGGAACTAAGCTTTCCTCCCGCCTTTCTTGTTCATATTTGTTATAGATAGAAGAATTCTGAAGGATTGAGTTTTGCAGGCTCTTGAATATCCGTTATCCTTCGCCTTTATATTATAATTGCCCAATCTTTATTGATTAGTCAAACATGATATAGGAGCTGTCTGACGCATTTGTTATTGAACATGTCCAATGTTAGACAAACGTCAACCAGGATTAAATTTGACTTAATCCCTGAGAGACATTGAGTGTATAAGATAGAGACGTCACCCTAAGAGGAGTCCTGGTTTTAGCATTCAGGGCGAGGTACTTATTATTATGATGTAGTTTCTGCGGTTAAAAAAATATGTGGAATTCAATAGACAATGAATAGAAAGATGCATGTAAATATTTATATACACACAGAACCTGATTCATCAAAGCGATTTTGCCAAAATACTGTCAAAAAAAGTTGCTGTTGCACAAAAATGTTGTGACTCTTGGCATTTTCAAGCCAGCTTCTCCCAGCTTTGCCAAAATGGGTGGTAACGTGATGCCACAACTTAACTTATGACAAGCGAGCAGGGACATTCCTTATGCCAGGATTCTTTTTCCTGTCTCTGACTGGAGTAAGATTTGTGGCGAGGCACATGGAGGCGCACACCACTTGTCAGTTGCTCCTAATGTATTGGGGCAGGTTCGAAAAACATTAGGTTCTGGGCACAAGATCAGTATTAGCAGCGTGTTGGACGCAGCGTGTTTCTGCTGCATCCAAAACGCTGCGTTAATCAATACAAGCATAGTGGTTGGGATTTCTAGAAATCCCGTGCCCACTGTGCTGCTTTTGTACACAGCATTATATCACCTGCAGGTTGTTGTGCTTCCACATTTCCAAAGCATGTCAATTTATTCGTGAAAGGTCGAAGGCGATCTCGGCGGGTGAATGCCGCCCAGCGCCGAATGCAGATCATGGGAACAGGGCGACTGTGTAGACGCACTGCTTCCCTCAGATGCAGTTTTTTACCTTTTATTTCCCCACTGGAGTGATGCTTTAATTCTAAGTTCCCTGAGCCCTGTCTTATACTATTCTTCTGCTGTCTTCATCCTTTTCCAGCAGCTCTCAAGTCCATCTTGAGACTTGACGGCAACTCCATTGTTTAATGGAGCGCGCCATAGGTCACAACATAATACAAATCTATGGTAGCCTCGTTCTGGCCTCATTCTGTCTCATATGAAAGGAAAAACAAAAGGTTGCGCCACGCTGATCCCACACATAGAATAAGGGTTAATCAGGGATGCACTCACCTGGCACTGTTGTGCACCGCACAACAGGGAATGGAATACAAGATGAGTGTAAATTCGGTCAGTTGTTCTTGAGGCGGCCTTCCACTTGGTTCCGTGTGATAAGGCTCTGAGGTCAGGGCGACCGTGTCTACCGGGCCTGGACACTTAATCCCAAGGGAGGCAGCTCTATTGCATGTTCAGCAAGGTCTCTCCTCCAGCAGCTCTCATACCACACCCCGAAGGGAGGAGGGTAATAATGAGAAGGAAAAATAGTATGGAAGTGAGCGCTAGAAAAGACCAAGGAACTGAAAATTAAGATTTAACATGTGGCTGAGGGCTCGCTATACCCACTTTTTAATAAACCTAGAGGTAATTCTCTTAATTTTCAGTTCCTTGGTCTTTTCTAGCGCTCACTTCCATACTATTTTTCCTTCTCATCATTCTGTCTCATAGACATGCACTGAGAGCTTGTGATGTAACATCTGACTTCCGGCAAGCCAGAAGCTACATGCGCAACATGGCACCAGGGCACCGGAGTGGGGTGGTAAGACGTGAAGCCGCCGGAAGTTGAATTTATGACAGAGGCACAAGGTTGACATTAAAAGCGCCACTCCAGGGCTGGAAAGAAAAGCTAACCATTAACGTGGTGCTTTACTATATTAGAATTGTATGATAAATATTAAATGAACGTCCAATAACCAGAACGATGTTCTAATCCGTCACCCGTCCAGATCCAATTGATGCTGTGGATTAAAGGAATTTTACTGCATGTTGAAATGTAATTATGGCTTCAGCTCAAAATCCCTCTTAGCTTTCAGAGTGACAGCAAAAGTTTTGTTTTAGTTTAGAAGTGGATTGTGTCTAAATATTTATACTGATGATTAGAGATATTTGGCCTCAAGAAGAAATGGACGGATGGCTCTAGTCCAGGGGAGATTACTTCGCCGGAGCTCAGCCCAATTATCTGGGTGTTGCCTAATTGCTCTGTATAAAAGAATATTTAATTAATGCATAAAACACACATGGCCAACTTCATTTAGTAAGTAAACTTTTTAATACCAGGAAGGGTAACCTGGTTCTGGAAATCGAGAGCTGATTCAGATAGTCCGAGTATAGTGCACACGTGTATGGGCTGCGTGTAAATATCAAGTGGAGCAAAGGCGTAACCAGAAGCTTCAGTACACCAATGTCTATCAGTGGTCCCCCACTTACCCCAGTACTATTTTTTTTTTTTTTGCATTGCTCATATAGCGCCATTATGACGAGCTGCACCTTGCAGCCCCACCCTGATCGCTATAATATCTCTGGGTCACATGATACAGTACTGTCACGTCCACCAACATGGGCTGTTCCGCCCCCCTAGGTGACGTACAGTGAGTTTGGCACAGTTTACACTGACACCCCTGTACACATGGCTCAGGGTGGCACAGGAAGTGAGAGGGGGATTCACGCAACCTTTGGCGTGGCACCACACTCGCTCACAACCCTGACAGGTTTCACTAGTTCAAATGAAACAGAGTCCTGCCAGCCTGGTAGAGTTGCTACGAGTTTCTCGTTAGACATAAGCTTGGCCCATTAATGGGATTATATTGGGCCAGAAACCAGCCCCGGTAGCATGTATGTTAAACCAAGAGCACAGACTTGAAAAATCGTAGATCGAGATAAAGAGCAACCCGGGATTAAATTCTATATTTAATTACTTTAATAGCACACGAGATAAAAACGCTATTTCACGATGGATATACAGATTTAATAGTCAGGTATGTAAATACAGGCAGTGAAAACAAAAGGGTATACGTAAGTCAGTTAGCCGTTCCTTGGTTGATGGCAGCCACACACGATTCACTGCATGGCACCCAAAAATGAACGCTGAAGAATTATGATGAATACATTTTAATCCCTAACTTAACCATACCCTTGGTGACCTCCTGTGGGGGATGTTTGTGGGATGAGCTCAGAACTACAGAGAATTATGAAATCTCAGCTTTCCTCATATCTTCGCCTCTGTGTCGCTGGAGAGAGATATTCCCGTCATATTTCCTATTATGAATTTACTTATTCGTTGATCGGAATCATGTGTCTACTGTCTTCCAGAGGCTAGTTATTAAGTTGAGGCTTATGGGCATGTTACCCAGTTTCAGGGGAAATATGTATACATTCCTTCCGATATCCTGAGGTTGGAAATATGCCCGACATGTTTGTGGGAGCTACGCACATCCCAATATGTATACTTTTCCCCAGGAGTCTAGATATCTAATGATTTTCTATGAGACTCATGCCCTCAGCAGGGATTCCATCCTGTCAGAGACACATTGTCCCTGCTACTTCATCATTTGTCTGGAGATGGAGTCATCCTGTTTCAGGCTAAGAGGAAGCATAGGTTTATGTAGCTATCTTCCCTATTCTTCACAGTCCTATTCCGCAGAGCTGTATAGACATCATTGCTGTCCCCATTGGAGCTTACAATCTAAATTCCATATCAGTATGTCTTTGGAGTGTGGGAGGAAACCGGAGAACCTGGCAGAAACTCTCATAAACACAGGGAGAACATACAGACTGTTTGCAGATGTCGTCCTTGGTGGGATATGAACCCAGGACCCCAATGCTATACTAACTATTGAGCCACCGTGCTGCCCAAAGACACAAGTATTTTGTATGTGGTGGGAGGCCTTTGATGCCCCCTAGTCTTATGAGCCCAATTGCAACAATTGGTGTGTTGCCCCCTCTTTCTAGAGAAATGCATAGGTTCAGCACTGATCCAATAAAAGACCCATTTGCTCTGAGTCTCATAACATGTTATCCATTTGCCTGCTTTCCAGCTGCTATTCATGATGTTAACAGTATCAGAAAACGTGGTCTATACAACATTATTATCTCGATGAATAAACTGTTGGCAATTCCATCTCTTTTTTTTTTTTTTTTTTTTTTACTTAATTATTTTTATTTTAAAGATTGAAGTCTCTGGAAAACGAGCCTTTACAGACCATCATCCATTCTATCATGTTATTGGATCTGTTTTTTAGCGCTGCAGGTGGTCAGCAACAATTCTAGTAAAACCGATCCGATGCAAAATGAAAACCAGAGAGTTAGTTTTTTAATGGATCAGATTTTTCTTTTTTTTTTTTTTTTTTACTATAAATGGCTCATTTAAAAAAAACTTTATTGATTTTTTTTTTTTTATCTATTTTTGTTGTCATGGATCTGCGCTTTTTATTTGAGCTTTAACACTGGATCCCTTACATGTGAATAACATCTGGACTTGTGAACAGAGCCTAAGACCTTGGTTCACCATTTGTGATTTTTTTTTTCTCAGTTCTTCTCACCAATGTTTTTTTTTCCACTAAATCTTCAAAATTGCACAAGTAGTTCATGAATTTTACGCAAAATTCTAATAAAAAGTTCTTTCATTATGTCTATAAATGTTCTTTGATACTTTTTAACGTAAAAAGTTAAATCTTTTAGAATGTTGCACATAAGTCGTTATACTGACAAAATAAAAAATCCGCCAATAACCTTAGGCTATGTGCCCACTGTTCGTTTTTGTTGCAGAAAAAAAACGCAGCACAAACGCAACACCCACAGCTTTAACATTACAGTCAGTGTGCGCTGTACCCACATGAGCGTTTGTGGGTGCTGCGTTTGTGCTCCAGAAATCACCTGCGACTATAAAAGTCCCCTGTCAATTAAAATGTCCATTGACTCCATTATAAACCTCCAAAAAAAGTATCATAAACAGATTAGTATTCACATATTTTTTTTTTTTTTTTTAGCAATTTCCAAAACAAAAACGCTCCAATACTTGCCCTCTATGGCGATCCCTGTGATGTCTTCCTCCCGGGCACTAGCAGGAAAGCTGTGTGCATCGCGCTTCCAGGACCTGTGCCATGTGACTCAGCCTGTCACATGGTGAGCAAGATCTGGAAGGATGGTACACACAGCTTCTACTAGTGCCCGGAAGGAAGACATCACTGGGGATCGCCGGGAATGGTGAGAAAGTGTGTGTGTCCCCTTATTTGTGCTGCGTTTTTTGTTCTTCATTTGTAATGTGCACAAACGCAACACCTTTGTGCTGCTTTTGTTTTTACACAGCTGCATTTGTGCAGCTGACAAACACAGCACAAAAAAATAAGTATGCACATAGCCTTACTCCACTGGAAGACAGGAGTGAGGTGTGTCCAAAAATGCGACATTTGGAAAAAAATCACAATCCTGAATCGGTCTAAAACATCTGGATAAGCAACCTTGTCAAGGAAAAATTAAGAAAGAAAAAACGAAGGCCCCTTTCACATCAGCGGTATTAGGAAAATGGGGCAGATGCGGTGAAAAAAACGCATATACCATATAATGGCCGCACTTGCGGTTCACCTGTGGCAAGCCCCATGCAATGTCTATGGGGCGTGCGGTATAGTTGCGGTTTCGGCATTTGCGGCAGATGCGGCTGCAAAAAAAAACGTGGTCAGCCGCGTTTTTTTTTGCAGCCGCAAGTGCTGAAACCGCAACTATACCGCACGCCCCATAGACATTGCATGGGGCTTGCCACAGGTGAACCGCAAGTGCGGCCATTATGCGGCAGATGCGTTTTTTTCACCTCAACTCCCGCATTTTTCTAATACCGCTGATGTGAAAGGGGCCTTAGACAACCCAAAATAAATGGTGCAAAACCTAAAGCATTGGGTCTGCAAACTAAAGCCACTAAAAAAGAGCAAATCACTCCAGAAAAAGAGAAACAGCGAAGATGAATAGGGCCTAAATGCTCATTAAAGGTCCCGTTACATGTAGCAACGCTACAATGATCCAACCTGGCCGGGATCGCTGGTGCGTCGCTACGTAGTCGCTGGTGAGATGCCAGACAGGTAGACTTACCAGCGATGTGCCAACAACCCGACGGTCATTGGGATCTGTCAGGTTCTCAGCCGCAGAATGGGGATCGCTGGTCATTGCCCCTGTCACACACACTGATCCAGCATGCCCAACGGGAGATTGCTGATTGAAAAATGGTCCAGGCCATTCATTAACAATTATCTATCTCCCAGCGGTGGGCCGATCGCTGCTAAGTGTCACACACAGTGATATCGCTGGTGAGGTCGCTGCAACATCACAAAACCTGTGACATTGCGGCGATATCGCTATGTGTAACGGGGCCTTAAGGCTTCGTTTACACACAGCGATTTTATTTTTGTGGATCCATTTTTAGTGCACAAAGCGCAGCGTTCTGTGTGTGAATGCTACTGCGCTATTCGCCTGCGCTTTTATTCACCTTGCCACGCTCCCCTGGTGACCGCCTGCAATGTACTCTCATCCCTGGAGGCCACAGTGTCGTTGCCTCTAGTACTCTGCATCCTCCCATGTGACCAGGTGTCGTCGCTCAGTCCTATGGTCCTCCACAGGTCCTGTGTTGTCGGAATGAGGTGAGATCACCGGGGGAACGCATAGAGGTGAGTAAAAAGCACAGCGAAATAACAGCAGTAAATTGACAGGTCAATTCTCTTTACAGATCCGCTTTTCAGCCTAAAAGCGGATACTTACCGTATATACTCGTGTATAAGCCGACCTGTGTATAAGCCGACCCCCCTACTTTTGCCCCCAAAACCTGGGAAAAACTATTGACTCGTGTATAAGCCGAGGGTGGACCCCAGCACAGGTATACAGGCCCCCCCAGTGGTATACAGGCCTCCCCATTGGTAGTATACAGCAGCCTCCACAGTGGTAGTATACAGCAGTCTCCCCAGTGGTAGTATACAGCAGTCTCCCCATTGGTAGTATACAGCAGCCTCCGCAGTGGTAGTATACAGCAGTCTCCCCAGTGGTAGTATACAGCAGTCTCCCCCTGTGGTAGTATACAGCAGTCTCCGCCTGTGGTAGTATACAGCAGTCCCTCCCCCTGTGGTATATACAGGCCCCCCTGTGGTAGTATACAGCAGCCCTCCCCCCTGTGGTATATACAGGCCCCCTGTGGTAGTATACAACAGCCCTCCCCCCTGTGGTATATACAGGCCCCCTGTGGTAGTATACAGCAGCCCTCCCCCCTGTGGTATATACAGGCCCCCCTGTGGTAGTATACAGCAGCCCGCCCCCCCCCCCCCCCCGTGCTATATACAGGGCCCCCGTTGCTGCCGCCGCACACCTGTAAAAGAAGAGCTTTCATACTTACCCTCCTGTGACCGCGCGCGCATCCCCCGCTCTCCTTCCTGCTCGTACTCGGCGTCCATCCATATGACCGCGCACAAATAATGACGTCATTATAGGCGCGCGGTCACGTGGATGGACGCCGAGTACAAGCAGGAAGGAGAGCGGGGATGCGCGCGCGGTCACAGGAGGGTAAGTATGAAAGCTCTTCCTTTACAGGTGTGCGGCGGCAGCAACGGCGGCCCTGTATATAGCACAGGGGGGGCGGGCTGCTGTATACTGACTCGTGTATAAGCCGAGGGGGGCACTTTTCAGCACAATTTTTTGTGCTGAAAAACTTGGCTTATACACGAGTATATACGGTATATAAAAAAAATAGTAAATGTTTAAATATTTAAAGTGCATTTAATATAACAACTTGATACAATGGGTCATTTTATGATAATAAATATATATATATATATATATATATATATATATATATATATATATATAAATATGTGTGTGTGTATGTATGTATATATATATATATATATATATATATATATATATATATATGTAACTGCAATACCCCTTAAGGCATTATAGAATCAACTCTATTTTATTTTTTATGTATTTGATTTACGCAGCATATTTGTCCTCGGTTGGTCGCCTCGTCTGTCGTTTTGTGTAGCGGGACGTCATCTGTGCTGCTGAAGATATACTGTTACTTTTTGTTTCTTGGCTCGGTCATGGCGTTCTCGCCTTTGATCCACTTTTACTCCTTTCTATAATACAGTGATTTTATCTCCACTAAGACCCGATGGGCAAATTGTATCATTACTTTAAGGGCAGAAACTACAAAGCGTACAGATGTGGAGGATGATAAATCCCAGTCTGCATGTACATTTCTTATCAGTGGGGCGGATTATGTAGACCTTCCTGTAGAGCGGTTTCTTGGCTCGGTGATGCACAGCTGCACTTGGATCTGGGAGGGAGATGTGAGTGTTATATAGCTGTTCTGCAGTGCCAGAGCTGTCTAATCCTGGCAACCAGAAATATAGAAATGTCCTGGCCA
This sequence comes from Allobates femoralis, assembly GCA_033576535.1. Classification (NCBI taxonomy): domain Eukaryota; kingdom Metazoa; phylum Chordata; class Amphibia; order Anura; family Aromobatidae; genus Allobates; species Allobates femoralis. Next base: position 686,725,137 of record JARQOC010000002.1, read on the forward strand.
ACTGCACACCATGTCACATATGTAATTGTTCTATAATGTGTTAAGAAGAGGAAGGGAGGCAAAGGGGGCTGAAAGGAAAGAAAGAAAATTTCCAATGTAGTGTGCAAAAAAAAAAAATCTTTAAATTCATAGAAATGAGAAAATAGACGACAGTAAAATTATTATGCTGTCCTAAAAGTAGTTACTGTATTCCCCAATTGGGCACACCATCATCCTACAGAGAATCCACTCGGGTCATCTTTTTCATACCGCTTCCAGGCTCCTAAAGGGAAGCTCCCTCACAGATGGACCTCGCCCATCCATCCATTAGACGGACACCCATTCAGTTGAATGGCAACCATGTAATGTCGAACATCCCCTGGAATGATTGGTTTAAAGAGATTCTCCAGAATTGACATATTGATGATATCCGTGGGGAATATAACACCTTTCACCATCACTGATCAGGTGAAAATGGCTCCAGCAGTGGCCAAAACTAGATGATAGCGGGACAGAGCACAGCAGCAAGGTGCATTACTGACACCACTGAATGCCGCGCTTTGTACCATTCACTTTGTCCCATTCACTTGCAGACATGTACCTCGTCCTACAGATAACTCATTAAAAGGCAATATGCCTGCAAAATTACACTTCAGACTAACCACATAGCCTTGTAGTAGATTTAGCAATAATAAAATCATTCTATTTGTTTTTAAAGGGACACTGTCAGGTAATTTTTCAGTATGATACTAATGTTACCCTTGAATAGGGCCTGGGCAGACCTTTTAAAAACATGTAAAATCATTATTCTATCCTTTGTAGTTTCCATGTTAACAGCATTTGCAGACCCTGCAGTGAGCACCTACATGAGTCCTCGCCATTATATTCACAGATGATTATTTTGGCTGTGTTGTAAAATGTCATTTAATTATGCACTCCTTCTTGGCAGCTCTCTCCTCACTCCTCCTTCTCAGCAGCTCTCTCCTCCCTCCTCGGGTCATTCCATGTCAAGTGATCCAAAAATGAATGTTTTTTTTCCCTGACGTCCTCAGATTTTTTAAAAAAAATTTCTATCTGAAGAACAACTTTATCTAATTACAAAAAAAAAGTTTAGAATTTTTTTCTTTATCTGTTAATTTTTTACAGATTTTTAAAGTTTTAAAAAAGTGCGAATTTTGGCCTGGTATGGCTTTACATTTTCTATCATATCTCGGGCTAGAAATAAGATAGAGAAACAAAATAAACACCAATCTACTCAGAACTGTCCAGGCTTTCATCAGATATGTCACAAGAGGATATTTGTTAATATTTTACCCATGTGATCGCAAGCGCAAAACTTTAAAACGCATTTCCGAAAAATCGGCGCGCTTTAAATATTTCAAAAACTGCCCATGTGTCTGCTGTGCTCTTAGCCACATCTGTACCAAATTTCAAGTTGGGATCGCAATGGGATCATATTTTAACATATTTTACTAGTAAGAGCGTCAATGGGTCATTCCATATCAAGTGATCTAAATATGAATATTTTTTTTTACCTGACGTCTTTAGATTTTTTTTTTTTTTCCCTTTATGAAGTACTACTTTAGTTAATTACAAATTAAAAGTTTGGAATTTTTTTCTTCATCAGTTAATTTTTTACAGATTTTTAAAGTTTAAAAAAAGGGTGAATTTTGGCCTGGTACGACTTTAATTTTTTTTATCTCAGGCTAGAAATAAGATAATGAAGTGGGAGAGGCATCATTTTACTCAGAACGGTAACAGCTTTCATTTGAGATGTTACAAGACTATGTTTCTTTATATCAAATTCAAACTATTGACGGGCAATTGTGAAAAAATGACTGATTGTGTTCTTGGTGACTTTTGAATTGACACTATAATAGTTAAATATTTTGCACTTAGGTCCAATGAATGCGTCCATGGGGTCAAGCTGGGACAGAGTCATCACAAATTAGCCTTATTTGCAGATGACCTGCTACTTTACTTCTCCCAGCCCCTGGTCTCCATCCCTTCGGTCTTAATGGAGTTTGAACGGTTCGGACAATTGAGCAACTTTAAAGTGAATTGCTCCAAAACCGAGGCACTCAATATTTCTTTGCCTGGAGAATTGGTTTCTCATCTATCTAAACAGTTCCCATTTAAATGGAAAGTAGAAGCCATTAAGTACTTGGGAGTCCTTATACCAAAAGATCTTAAACAAATATTCAATTTAAATTATCAACCCCTTTTGACTAACGCGGAATCGGCATTTACCTCCTATAGACAATTAAAGCTATCCTGGTTCGGGAGAATAAACGTAGTCAAGATGGATGTCTTGCCCCGACTCTTATATACTTTTCAGACAGTTCCTGTTCTATTGGATAGAGGTTTCCTCTCCAAAATGCAATCTATGATCCTTAGATTTCTCTGGGGGGGCAAGAGGTCCAGATTGCGAATGAATATCCTATCCTTGCCCGAGACCAGAGGAGGGGTTGGACTACCCAACATACGAGCGTACTTTGAGGCTTCCTCTCTTGTTAGAGCTCTAGATTGGCATTATCATGCGTCCTCCAAGAAATGGGTAGGGGTGGAGCAAGAGGGTTTGGGGATTCCGCTGAAACACCTGCTTTGGATTTCCCCTAAAGACTCCACAGACCTAGTACCTTTGACAGACATGACCAGAAACACCTTGAAGGTATGGCACCTAGTGACGAAAACCCTCCGCTTAAACGACAGACTTAGCCCTTTGACTCCCCTTTTTTCCAACCCATCTTTCCCACCCAGATTTGACAGGCAGAGATTTTTATGTTGGCGGATTGTGGATGACATCCGAGTAGGACAGACTCTGTCCAGTGGTGGTTTGCCCCCGATGGCAGAGCTACAACTCAAAGAACCTACGAGACCTCTTAAGTGATTCGAATTTCTCCAATACAGAGCATAATTATATTCAGCTGACCACTCTTGCAGGGTAAGATTGACGCCCAACGTATTGGAGAGGTTATTCCAACTGGAGGCTCCACCGAGGCGCAAAATATCATTTCTATACCAGGCCTTAGGGTCCATGAGAGAGCAGGGCACCCTTTACTTCCAACGTGCTTGGGAGAGGGAATTGGGGTGTAGCATTTCAGAAGCTAATTGGCAGAAATGCTTTATATTTACTCACTCACTAGCTAGCGCTTGTTCTGCACAAGAAAGAAGCTATAAGCTGCTCACTAGATGGTACTTGTGCCCGACGACACTCCGGAACATGTTCCCTGGAACCCCTGATACCTGCTGGCGCTGTGGGGAAGAGAAGGGTACAATGATACACATTTGGTGGAGTTGTGGGGAAATCCGGCGGTTCTGGTCTGAGGTTTTCAATGCATACGCCCGGATAACAGGTAAAGAAGCCGAATGCTGCCCAGAATCGGCAATGTTATCCATTTTTCCAGGTCCTATTGGGCTACAGAAGAGGGATATTCTCCGCTTTTGCATCTCGGCTGCTCGTGCTGTGATCCCGAGGTTCTGGAAATCAAGCCGGGCTCCATCTCTACTTGATTGGTTCAAAGAATTGATGGACACATATCGAATGGAGGAGCTCGCAGCTGATGCGTCGGGATCTCGGAACAAATTCTTAGGGATTTGGGTTGAATGGATTCTTTTTCACGACTCTGCAGAATTTAGGAGTATCTTTTCCAGCACAGATAATATGGCTCGACCTCTGGCTGATGGGGAGCCAGTGGGATGAGTACCCTTTCTCCTTCCCATACCTCACCCGTCCCCCCCCTCCTTTTTTTCTTTTTTTCTTACGTGGCTTTTCTTTCCCAGTATAACTTTTTCTAATGGTTTTTGTTTCTCTTCTCTCTCTCTCTTCTTTTCTATCTCTCTTTTCTTCCCCTCTGATACATTCAGTCTAGGTATTTCCTTTCTACACCTATACCTTCAGAATTCTAGTGAACATTAGACAGGTATCGGAAACTCTGAGCTGTGAGTAGATCATTAATATTTCGGCCTTCCTTTCCGGTACACCAGTCGATAGACTATTCCAACTAGGCCTCAACGGGTAATGACCCACTTACGTGGTCAACCTGTTAGAAGGGGCCAAGTAATAAAAATCATTCTGCTGGGGCTGCTTGTCCCCTTGACATCAGAACATCTCAAAACCCTGAGAAAGGTTGTATACTTGAGTGTTTGGAATTATATTTAGATTGTAGTATATATTGCACCAGAGATAAGCGCAAAAGTAAATTTGCAGCTTATCTTTTCTTTTCAAAATTCTTTTTATTAACGCTTTGCAGTACATTGTAAAAGACAGTAAATCAACATTTTTCAACAATATAGTGTGAGTACATAGCCAGAGGAGAAAGAATCCAGTTATATTCCTAGGATTCTAACAGTATAATTAACGGCCATATAAGTAACACTCTGAGACAGTTCAAGGATGTTGTTGGTCCTGCATTGCACGAACACGCTCCTGAGCCCCAGAGAAGTGATGGGCAGAGGTGGGGCGCACCCGGCAACATCGCCCCCTACATGGGAGCGGGTGTGAACCATTCTAGTGTCTCACAGAGAGATGCATTTAATAACCGCACTATAAAAAGTGCACATTGTTAGCTTTCAATAATAATTCAGATCTAAAGACTTTAAAGAGAGTAGAAGTAAAGGCAAGCCGATTCGCTTAAAGGGGGGGTAGTTAGAGAAAAGAGTCGAGAGAGAAGTAAGGAGATAGGAACGAAACAAGAAACAGGAAAGAGAGGGGTGTGGGGTGGGTAGGTTAGGACACGGGATATCTAACAGATTGAGTGGCAATGTTCGGTGATAATTTGCAGCTTATCTTAAAGTTACTAATAACTTTGTGAATTCTCTTTTTGTATATTTTATATGTCTCAAGATTTTGTTAAAAGATTGAATGTATGTCTTTCATATGTTTTTTCAAAATGTAATAAAAATGAGATTAACCATAGTTAAATATTTTAAAATATGATCCCATCACGATCCCAACTTGAAATTTGGTACAGATGTGGCTAAGAGCATAAAAGACACATGGGCAGTTTTGGAAAATTTTTATTAAAATGTTTTTTTCGGAAATGCGTTTCAAAATGTTGCGTTTGCATTCGCATAGGTAAAAAATTAAAATTAACAAATATACTCTTGTGACATATCTGGTGAAAGCCTGGACAGTTCTGAGTAGAATGGTGTTTATTTTGTTTCTCTATCTTATTTCTAGCCCGAGATAAAAAAATTTAAAGTCGTACCAGGCCAAAATTCACCCTTTTTTTAAACTTTAAAAATCTGTAAAAAATTAACTGATGAAGAAAAAAATTCCAAACTTTTAATTTGTAATTAACTAAAGTAGTACTTCATAAAGGAAAAAAAAAAAAAAAATCTAAAGACGTCAGGTAAAAAAAAATATTCATATTTAGATCACTTGATATGGAATGACCCATTGACGCTATTAATAGTAAAATATGTTAAAATATGATCCCATTGCGATCCCAACTTGAAATTTGGTACAGATGTGGCTAAGAGCATAGCAGACACATGGGCAGTTTTTGAAATATTTAAAGCGCGCCGATTTTTCGGAAATACGTTTTAAAGTTTTGCGCTTGCGATCACATGGGTAAAATATTAACAAAGATCCTCTTGTGACATATCTGGTGAAAGCCTGTATAGTTCTGAGTAGAATGGTGTTTATTTTGTCTCTCTATCTTATTCCTAGCCTTAGTTATGAGGAGAAACGTAAAGGCAGGCAACAGCGAAATTCACACTTTTTCCGAACTTTGAAAATCATTTAAAAAAAAATAAATTTTTAAAAAAAATTTTCTCTTCACATTTTGCATTGTCTGACATGCTATTATCAAATAACAAAATCTCAAAAGAATTAAAATATAGAGGTAATAATCATTGGTTCACTTGACATGGAATGACCCCCTCCTCCTTCTCAGCAGCTCTCTCCTCCCTCCTCCTACTTCTCAGCAGCTCTCTCGTCCTCCTTCTCAGCAGCTCTCTCCTCCCTCCTCTTCCTTCTCAGCAGCTCTCTACTCCCTCCTCCTTCTCAGCCGCTCTCTACTCCCTTCTCCTCCTTCTCAGCAGCTCTCTACTCCCTCCTCCTCCTTCTCAGCAGCTCTCTACTCCCTCCTCCTCCTTCTCAGCAACTCTCTACTCCCTCCTCCTCCTTCTCAGCAGCTCTCTACTCCCTCCTCCTCCTTCTCAGCAGCTCTCTACTCCCTCCTCCTCCTTCTCAGAAGCTCTCTACTCCCTCCTCCTCCTTCTCGGCAGCTCTCTCCTCCCTCCTCCTCCTTCTCAGCAGCTCTCTACTCCCTTCTCCTTCTCACTAGCTCTCTACTCCCTCCTCCTTCTCAGCAGCTCCCTCCGCTTTCAGTGCAGTATCAGATTTCACTTTCAATAGCTTCTGTTCTGTTGAGGACACGGAGGAAGAGAGCTGTTACAGGTCTGCCTTACCTGATCTTGACTCCATTTGTTTCTGTGCTGTGAGAGATTCTGTGTTTTATTTGTGTTGCTGAAAACAGGAGCAGAGAGGAGGATACAGCCTTTCCTACTGATCTCTTGAGCAGTGATGTGAACATATGACATGCATATTCATCTGTGGGGAGGGGATAGCAGAGAACTTAGTGGATAACTCACTGTGATTGACAGATGGAATGCATCTCTTTATTTGAAGTTTACTGAAGATAGGAGGGAAATATAAATAAAAGAAATACATAGAGAGTTTAGAGTGAGGAATTAGAAAACGATAGCAGTTACATATGGATTTTTAACCTAACAGATTTGCTTTAAATCTGTGACTTCTGTTGCCTCAAAAAATACCTTTATTGTAATATTATTATTATTTATAGAGCACCATTGATTCCATTGTGCTGTACATGAGAAAGGGATACATACAAACAAGTAAAAAATACTATGAACAAACTAACAGTGACAGACTGTTACAGAGGGGAGAGAGGATCCTGCCCTTGCGGACTTACCTTCTACAGGGCAATGAGGAGGGAAAAAGTAGGTTGGGTCTGCTCGGGTGGTGGTGGCGCGCAAGGTCCAGTGGTGGTGGAGTGCCAGGTCCAGTGGTGGTGAGGTGCCACAGTCTTCATTGCAGGCTATAGGCTGTTCTGAAGAGATGGGTTTCCAGGTTCCGCTTGAAGGTTCCAAATGTGACAGTCGGACGTTTTGAAGTGCACAATTCCAGAGGATGGAGGATGCTCGGGCGAAGCCTTGCAGGCGGTTAGATGAGGAACGTACAAGTGTGGAGGAAAAGAGGAGGTCTTGGGAGGATCGCAGATTACAAGTTGGATATCGGGAGATGAGTTCAGAGATATATGGGGTGGGGTGGGGATAGATTGTGGACTGCTTTGTAAGTCAATATTAGTAGTTTGAATTGGATACGCTAGGGAATTGTGAACCAGTGGAGGGATTTGCAGAAGGGAAAAGTGGAGGAGCAGCGAGGAGAGAGGTGGATTAGTCGGGCAGCAGAGTTAAGGACAGATTGGAGAAGTGCAAGAGTGTTAGCAGGGAGGCCACAGAGGAGGAGGTTACAGTAGTCAAGATGGGAGATGACGAGGGCGTGCACTAGTAGTTTAGTAGATTGAGGGTTGAGGAAGGGACGTATTCTGGAAATATTTTTGAGTTGGAGGCGGCAGGAGGTGGCGAGAGCTTAAATGTGTGGTTTGAAGGATAAGGCAGAGTCAATGATTACTCCGAGGCAGTGGACTTCAGGTACAGGGCAAAGTATGATATCATTTATTGTGATAGAGCAGGAAAAGGAGGTGCGCAAGATGGAGGAAAGATGATGAGTTTAGTTTTTTCTATATTTAGTTTAAGGAATAGAAAGGAGGGAGAAGGAGGATATGAGTGATAGACACTCTGGGATTCTAGACAGCAGAGACGTGACGTCTGGGCCAGACAGGTTGATCAGAGTGTTGCCAGCGTACAGGTGGTACTGGAAGCCATGGGACTTTGAGTTGTCCTAGGCCAAGGGTATAGATAAAAAATGGGGCCCCAGGACCGAGCCTTGTGGGACTCCAACAGAGAGAGGGCGGGATAATATATTTTTTTTCTTCTAAGGGTGCTTTCACACAGTGTTTTTCGTCAATCCAATGCTGTCCGTTGAAAATCGGACAGCATCGGATCCAATTTTGGCCCCATGTTATCCTATGGGCACGGATCGTATCGGATTTGCCCTTAGTGGCATCCGATTTTTGTCGGATCCGATTCTGTCCGTTTTTTTGCTGTGCCCAAAATCGCAGACTGCTGCGATTTTGGGCACAGCATCTCAAATGGGACCAAATTGGATCCGACCTGATCCGCGCCAAATAACATGGGGCCTATGGAGCGCGGGTCTAAATAAACAGCTTATCGTTCCTTGGACCCAATTTTAGTGGACTGAGCATGCTCAGTACACTAAAATAGCTCTGTGCCATCTAATTTCACTTCTGCAATGTATGAATATTTAGTGAAAAGAAAGGATTAAAAATAAAAAAATCTTTATCCTACCCATCCACAAGTCCCCCGGCGCTTGCAGCTATCTTCTTCTAGGACCTGGCGTGATGTCACAGCCACATGACCGGAGTCCCCTGGCGCTTTCAGCTATCTTCTTCTAGGACCTGGCGTGATGTCAGTCACATGACCGGTTACCGCGGTAACCGGCCATGTGACTGTGACATCACGCCAGGTCCTGTGGATCAGAAGAAGATAGCTGAAAGCGCCGGGGGACTCTGGTCATGTGACTGTGACGTCACGCCAGGTCCTAGAAGAAGATAGCTGGAAGCGCCGCGGGAGTCGTGGATAGGTGAGAATAAAGATTTTTTTATTTTTTAAGGTCTGGAAAAGGGGGACAAAGAGGGGACAAAGAGGGAGCAGAGAGAGGAGGGGAGAATGGTGAAAGGAGGGGGAGCAGGGAGAGGAGGACAGAGGATCCAAACTGATGCTGCTAAATATCGGAATAGGATGCCTATTTGGCATCCGATTGCAGGCATCAGTTGGGATCCGTTGATGTCCGAGGGGTCCTACAAAAAGTCGGATCCCCTCGGACAGCACAAAAACGCTGTGTGAAAGCACCCTAAGGATATTGCCATTTTTCTTCTTTTGTAGCCATACCGGAAAAAAAAGGGATTGTCCAGGATTAGAAAATATGTTGCTTTCTTTCAGAAGCTGCACCATCCCTGACCGTGGAGTCCCAGGACAGAGTCTTGAGGGACCCCAACAGAAAGGGGGTGAGGAAGTTGTGTTGGAGTGGGAGACACTAAATGTGCAGTTGGAAAGGTAGGAGGAGATCCAGGAGAGGGCAATGTCAGTGATACCAATGGAAGAGAGGATCTGTAATAGGCAGTGGTCGACTGTATCAAATGCAGAGGACAGGTCAAGAAGGGGGAGGATGGAGAACAGTCTGTTAGCTTTGGTGGAAAGTAGGTTGTAGTATGATTGGCTGAGCGCCCCTGGCTAACGCGAAACGTGCATTAGGGGTGAGGGCACACACAGGTAATTTAACCCTTTGTGGCACTACCATTGGTTTTTGGTGCATTTGCAACCAAATGTTGCTAAACCTGCGACTCCCAGCAGGTCCTGACAACCTCAGGATCTCTGCATAAAGAGCTGCAAAATTCGAGATGCTTTTATAAAAAAGTATGCAAAAATGTTTTGTCACTTAAAAGTATCCAGGCGCTAGAGTGTGTGACAGATTTAATATGCAGAATGCCAAAAAGTTTAGTAAATTGTGCTGCAAATCTACACTTGCTCATAGCTGGCGTAGATGATTTATTTTTTTGGCACACGGAGAGGCAAATATACATCAAGAAGGCCAACTCCTAATTAATGTCTCCCACGCCAGCTTACACTGCACCAAGACCAGTGTGCAAAAATCCATTTCCAGTAAATTCCTCCCAATATATCAGTTTTGTATAAAGGCGTATCTATGCATTTGGCATGTTGCAGTAGATTACTTTTGCACTATGTGGTGTTATACAAGAACTTAAGACCCATTTAGATTGGACGATTTTTGCCTGCTAATGAGCACCAATCCACTACATATAAGTCAAATGAGAAGAAAAACAATAGAAATGGAATAGCGCAGCAATGAAAAGCACCTGGTGGTCTAGGGGGAATAATTCAATAGGAGGTGGGGGGATTAGACTCTCACCTGGACAGGTTTCGCACTGGTAGAGAGCGTATCTGTGGAAGCTTGCAGTGTTACCCCAGGACCGCTCCTGTGCTTGCTCTTCCTGGTCCGATCACATGGCACCACGGTCCAGGCACGTGGTTGCTGTGTCACCGGAAGTACGTCACTTCAGGTCCTGAAGCCTGGAGATAATGTCTATGGCTCCGAGCTGCTCCAACCACAATCCCTCGGGAGAATATCAGCATTTTGGAGAAATTGAAATGTGGTCAGTTGTATAGCGCTAAGGCACATAGAGTACACTGGAATAGATTAGTGGTGAACAAACCTTTTATTAGACCACTACGTGTTTTGGTTGCGAACCGCTAACTTCCTCAGGTGGATTTACAAAATTGCAAAAATGCATTAAAAACATGTAATGCATGAAATACTGTATCAATAAAACAAAATACCAGGAAGTATAAAGCCCCCGTCACACATAGCGAGATTGCTGTTAAGTCACAGGTTTTGTGATGCAACAGCGACCTCTCTATGTTTTGACACGTAGCAGCGACCAGGCCCCCGCTGTGACATCGCCGATCGTGTCGGAATGGCCTGGACCATTTTTTGATCTTTGGGTTCCCGCTGGGCAACATGTATCGGTGTTTTTGACGCCTTAACAACGACCTCGTTGGCGACTCAGAACTCAGCCACATAGGTCTGAGTTGTCAGACTAGCTGCTGTGTGACAGGGTCTCAACAACCACCGAGGTCGTTATACGGGTCGCCGTATCGTTAATGCGTCGTTCAGTAGATCTGACTGTTTCACATCTCACCAGTGACCACGTAGCGGCGTTCCAGCGATCCTTACCAGGTCGTATCGTTGTCGGGATAACTGGAACGTCGCCAAGTGTGACGGGACCCTAAGAAACAAAGCAGCTTTATTTACATAATGACATGCCAAAAAGAGATTAAAACTCTTGTTTTAAAAAAAAAAACATACTCAAATGCAATGATAAAAAAGTTACTTAATAGGGGCAGAAATGCTGCAAGACCAAAAACTTAAAGGGATCCTGTCACCTCCAAAACGCCTCCTAAGCTACCAAAACTTGTCCCTGCAGCATCCTATCACTAATCTCACACTCCTTTTGTCTCCTAAAAGTATCCTGTGAAAGTGCATAAAAACGATTTAATACTTACTCATTAGTGATTATAATTAGCAGGGGCTATATTCTTTAGCCCTTAGGGCATGTTGTTTTGCGGCCTGAATGATCCAGCCTCTCTGTGCAGCTTCTGCTGTGATGTGCAGCTGAAGGAGGACTAATGATTTGCATTCTGTGAGTGACAGAGAGGGGGGAGGGCAAAGCCTGCACAAGCAGAGCAAACAGACAGAGAGAGTGTGGATCCTGGAGCTGCAAAACAACACGCCCTAAGGGCTAAAGAATATAGCCCCTGCTAATTATAATCCCTAATGAGTGAGTATTAAAACGTTTTTATGCACTTTCACAGGATGCTTTTAGGAGACAAAAGGAGTGTGAGATTAGTGATAATATGCTGCAGGGACATGTTTTGGTATCTTAGGAGACGTTCTGGAGGTGACAGAATCCCTTTAAAAATAACTAAATACTGCTCTCATTGTGGAAACGGCCTTAAAATGCTATTAGGCCACGTGCTCACATTGAGTATTTGAGTGTTTTACCTTAGTATTTGCAGCCAAAACTAAGGGTGGAACAATCGGAGGAAAAGTATAATAGAAACACGTCACCACTTCTGTATTTATCACCCACTCTTGTTACAAATACTTAGGGTGCTTACACACTGCGTTTTTGTTCAATCCGTGGCTGTCCGTTGTAAATCGGACTGCCACGGATCCGATTTAGCCCCCATGTTATGCTATGGGCACGGATCGGATTTGGCCTTATTGCCATCTGATTTTTGTCAGATCTGATTCTGTCCGATTTTTTTGCTGTGCCCAAAATTGCATACTTCTGCAATTTTTGGGCACAGCGGATCAAATCAGGCCGAATTGGATCCGACCTGATCCGCGCCAAATAATATGGGGCCTATGGAGCGCGGACCCGAGGAAACAGCTGATCGTTCCTCGGACCTGATTTTAGTGTACTGAGCATGCTCAGTACACTGAAATCGCTCTGTGCCATCTAATTTCACTTCTGCAATGTATATTCATACATTGCAGAAGTGAAATTTAGTGAAAAGAAAGGGTTAAAAATAGAAAAACTTTATTCTCACCTGTCCCGCGATCCACCAACGCCTCCAGCGCTCGATGCTTATAGGACCCGGCGTGATGTCAGTCACATGACCGGTTACCAAAAAGGTCTGGAAAAGAGGGTGAGAAAGAGGGGAAAAGTGGAGGGGGAAAGAGGGAGCAGAGAGAGGAGGGGAGAAAGAGGTGATAGGAGGGGGAGCTAGGTGAAAGGAGGAGCGGGGAGAGGATCCAAACTGATTCTGCAAAATATCATTGGATGCCTATTTGGCATCCGATTGCAGGCATCAGTTTGGATCCGTTGCTGTCCGAGGGGTCCTATAAAAAGTCGGATCCCCTCGGACAGCAAAATAACGCTGTGTGAAAGCAGCCTTAGGTAAAAAAGCTCACCAAATACTCAATGTGTGCACGTGGCCTTGAACAGCTGCTGTTGGGCAGATATGTAGCTAATTGGCAGTTGTTTAATATATTAATTAGTTGGGAGAATGCACTTTCATGTGCATAGAACGATTGACACATTAATCAGTCATCACACTCTGCAGCACATGTTTATACAGGACAATGTGCTGCCGAGAACCATGAAAAGCAACTTACCCGACGAACGAGCATTTTGTGTATAATCGTGCAGTCTACAACAAGCTGTCCATCACGCAACCATGTTTCGAGGAACGCCTGCTCTCTTTAATCACAATTTAATCAGACAGAGGATTGTAGAGTCTTGTGTTCGATGGTCAGTTTAGCAGAGAGTGAGGACAAGGATTTGAGATTTTTTAACACATTATAATATTCAGCCTCCTTCACATGTCCCGTACTCATAAATCACTGCCTCAACCAAGATCCTCTCGTCACCAACATAATTAAATGAAATTGTTTCCTTTCATGAGGGCCGAAACATCAAAGCGGAGAAGGTGAGTCTCACAATGGCCCCGGGCTTGGGAGCGGCCCATCTCTATTCACTCTTGGCCTCCAAACTATGTTGTGAAAACTGCGGAGGTTCTGTCTGTAGTGCCTGGCTAATGAGTGATCACAACCCTCTCCTCTCATTTACTAAAGATGAACTCGGATTGCTGATATCCTGATGGTTTTCTGTAATAAATTGGTTTCTCAACTGTTATGGGGCTTTATATAGAGAACAATAAAATAATGGATATTAAGAACAATGAGCAGGAGAAAATGACTGGTGGGAAAAAAAACAGACCGGAGAGGAGTACTTCCATTTCCATATCACAAACACACACTATTCGATTTACTATATCAGGGGTGGGGAACCTTTTTATGTCAAGGGACATTTGGAAATCTCTCCCGTCCTTCAGGGACTGCATACAATTATCAACTTGAAAATTACCCGCTATATTTAGTTGAACAATCAACTCCGATACTGTGATGGCTGGAGCTGCTTCTCTATGATGCGGCTGTGATGTTCGGTGATATTGATCATGTTGCTTCTCAACTGCTTTTCTAGCTTGTTAAGGTCCATAGACATCACAAGAGAGGCTGGGGCATATATGTCACTGGGGAGGCTGAGGATGGGGCATAGAGATCACTGGGGAGCTGAATTTAAAGGGCAGGCATTCAGCAAAACGCGTCCGCCAGCCTGAGCACTGTAGTCCCCAGGAATCTGCCCGAGGGCCTCATGTGGCCCTAGGGCCTGAGGTTCCCCACCCCTGTACTATATCATCAGTATGTACTTTTATAAGCAATTTATCTACCTGACTGATGCCATGTCCCTACGTGCAAAAATTTAGCTTAGTTTTTCTTTTTTTTAAAGTAATCTCCTCTGATTGCTCTTCCTTGAGGTTTTTTTCCCTCTTTGATGCGTTATTGGTGCACATTTGAAGCAACCTTTTTTACTTGAGTTTGTTCAGGCTCCCCATAGAGGCCTGCAGTGAAAACATGCATAAAAATACACATTTCAGCAACTTATTCAATCACACAGTAAATTCACGGCGACTTTTCTTGAACTGTTAAACGCAGCACACAAAAAAAACAGATTTGCATGTTATGGAAGCATATCCTAAAAGTAACCGCTATAGTTTAAAAGACGTGCTGTTAACAGGAAGAAGTTACCAAATTTTTGCCACCTAATCTGAGAGCTGAATAATGTAGAGACAGAGATCCTGATTCCAGCAATGTCATTTACTGGGCTGCTTAGTGTTGATTGTTTATTTGTTTTTTAAATTAAAATCACTGTTTTATATGCAGAAGATTATCATTAAAGGGCTACTTGGCCTACTCACAGGTAGTCCAGCATATTCAAGAGCGCTCTATAATTGCTCCCACCACTGATTAGCAGATTTCTGGATACACTGTATATGGGCAGAAAGCTGCCAGTCAGTGGTGTGGGCGGGGCTATAGAGCTCAACATTTAAATAACTGCAAAATTTGCAGAAAACTGTAATTTGTATAATAATGACAGCAAGCAGCTCAGTAAGTGATACATCGCTGCAATCGATGTCTTTATCATGCTGCTCTCAGATGGGGTAGCAAAACCCCGGTGACCGATTCCCTTTAAGGCTACGTGCACACAATTTTTGGGAGTGTTTTTGGAGAATGAACTAAGCTGAAACTCTTCAAATCTTCCGTCAAAAACTTGTCGTTTCTTCTTGGAAAACTTTGCAGTTTGGTCATATTACAGGCGAGTTCAGCTGCACTACCTTGCCATGGACAAGAATGCCATTTTTTGTGAAAAGGGACTGCTGCGTTTCTACAAGTATTTTTCATGTTAGTGATCCACCTACCATTACATGCATGGATTTACATTCCTTCGGCCTCTCTTAAGGAATGATCACCATTATATAATACATTTCCTGTAGGGGGGTAACCCCACTAATCAATCATGCAATATTACCATATCACTAGTCACAACCTATAGATTATTGGCATTTTGTGGGGAAAACAAAACACTTTTCTTCATTCCTACAACCCTCATGGAGGCCAGGAACTTGGGCTAAGAGGTCTTTGGCTGGGACGGCTCCTTTTTTGGAATGCGGCGGGTAAACAGGATTCCATCTACATTCCTTACAACGATCTACCGGGAATATTTTACTAATTAGATTTTATTTGTAAGTGGGAGCTATTCCTGATACTATTGATTCTTCATGTTGGCACTTGCATAAGGCAGTTGACTGCTCGTATCAGGGAACAATCTGTATAACTGCTCATTATTGCCTGCGGCTCTTTTTTTCCCAAGCCTAATGCTGATTCAACTGTCAGAGTTTCAGGCTGGTGCGGGGAAGGGCTCCGGCAATGTTTATTCAGGGATATAGGCCAGAGATTACACTTTTAATAAATGCTGCCTATAATTATTCCGAGAGAAGCCGAATTGTTGAAGGCAATTTTTTTTTTTTGCATGATGTACACAAGGTGCGGCAGTCCACAATCGGGTCATGTTTACTTTTACATGGGAGGATATTTTTCTTTCTTTCATAAAGAACCACATCAAAGCAGAAGAGTCTGTGCTCCAAGCTCTGCCACTTGTGCCAGCTTATGCCAAGCTTCAGGAAAGCACCAGGGTTTTGGGCATGTTTTTTGCAAGGGAGATAAAACGTGAATTCCCAAGTGAGAAAAGAATGGTTACAGTGTGAGCAAAGCAAGATGGTCCTGATCAGAGTCATTGAATTACTCTTAGACTGGCTATATACATTAGGTTCATATCAACAACCTTGTGCATGTGAGAGTTTTTCTGGACTCGACATGTCTGGGGGACAGTCGGGATAATAGTATGTCCAGCTATTTTATTCTCAGGATGATAAGCCGCCGGAGGCTGGAGGCCATTTATTCCCCTCTACTTTGAGTGCATGTTCATATGTTCACCTGACAACCATCTAATGAGTATGTCCATCCTACGACTTTGTTCACATTGGCTTTATGTCTTTTTTGTAACTGGATCCTCCGAAGTGGTCATGGCTCTTTTATACAAACAGATCACTGTAAATCCTAACAGATTGCCATAAAATTATATAAGATCCATCATTTTCCATTCAGAAAACTTCCATTCTAACTATAGAAATATTACTCCATGCAGATTGGGATGTCCAGTTCCACTGCCTGTTGATTCATATTAATGTGATTTTCCAGAGAGCCACTTGAATGTTCATTTCAGTATAGGGCAGAATACCGTGTTTTCCACTTTATAAGATGCACCCCAAATTTGGTGATAGAAAAGAGTAAAAAAAAATAATTTTTAATGTTAAATGGGGCTTGTCTTATAATGCCAGTGTCCATCTTACAATCAGTATATATGTCCCTCATCCTTGTACATGACCCCCCTCATCCTGGTCTATATGTCCCCTCATCCTGGTACAGGGACACCCCATGCTAGATATGACCCCTTATGAGAGTACATAGCCCCTGGTGATGGTACATAGCCCCCTTCCTGCATTCACCCCCTCCATTCTGCATATGACCTCCCCCCCACCCCCCCGTCACTCTATATGCCCCCATGCTGGCGCACACACTAAAATAATAAATGCTGCAACTTACCCACCTCTGCTCCCTGCCTGCATCGCCACCATCTTCCTGTGTCTGTGCTCTGCATCTGATCACATGGCCGGGGCACACAGCGATGGTGTCACTGAGCGCTCAAAACACATGATTAGCTCTGCAGACAGGGAGCGACGGAGGGTGAGTTAAAGTGTTTATTATTTTAGTGTGTGCGCAGGCATGGGAGCATATAGAGTGACTAGGGGGAGGCGAGGGCATATCCAGAATGGAAGGGTTGAGGGCAGGCTCCTATAATATGCCCCCGCTCTCCACATCCATCTCTCAGCGCGGCTCCAGCACTAAGAGGTGGACAGGGGGATGCAGTGAATATTATATGAGCATAATGACGAGAGCACGTGACCATGGGCTGCCTCTGCACCCTGGTCCAGCACGCTTCAGAGCCGCCGCTTTCCCTTCTCTACAGTACAGAAGCTAAATTCGGATTATAAGACGCACCCTCAACTTTCCCCCAAAATGTGGAGGAACAAAAGTGCGTCTTATAATCTAAAAAATACAGTAATTGAAGAACTGAATTTCCTCCTTCTTGCTGAGAGATATTACTAGGTAAAATACAAAGAAATTACTCGTTGGCTGTTCATAGACTCAATTGTAGAGTTGGAAGGGACCTACTGGGCAGGGCAATGGAGTAGGTAAGCCAAACCACCAACTCAGACTCCTCAGTTTCCCTGACTCCAACTTGAACTCCGTCTGTCTCATACATGGCTCATGTTTAAGTGATACATTTGTTGTAGTGCAATGTGAATATCAGGCTTTTATTCACTATTATACAATAATCATGCTATTTAGAACATAAGTAATAATAATATTCAGAACATACTGCATTGAACTTCTGCACCCAATTTATTGTATTATTAAATGGCACCAACTATGACTCCGCAGCCCTGCTCCTGTGTCATCTGGTCCAACACCCTGCTCAATGCAGGATTCACTAAATCATCCCAGACAGATGTCTGTCAGTCTCTGTGTGAAGACTTCCATTGAAGGAGAACTCACCATCTCTCGTGGCTGCCTGTTCCACTTGTTGATCACCCTCACTGTTAAAAAGGTTTTTTTCTAATGATCTCCTCCCAGCAGCTACAAGGGAGGGCGCCTGCATGTGATTACAGCAGCCTCTGTACTGATTTAAGCAGGCAACCTGTATTTTGAGCTACAATGATCACCAAAGCCTTGTGCGATTCTCAGCCGATGGATAACAGACCAAAAATTGGAAGCCGTGAGATAACCATTTCATGCTAGGTCTGGGAACTTGCTATCAACCTTATGGAGACAGCGAAGTAGGTGAGGAGATTGTAGCCACTTCCCTCCTCTCAGATATATGCAAATATGCACTTCACTAAGGAAGTGGAGAAGCTCCAGTGCCACATTTAAGCAGCTTCCTCAAAGTCATAATCACTTTCCAACAAGCTTTTAATATGACTAAGGGATTTGTGCCAGATCAGAACCCCAAACTACAGACGCTGCATTTCGGGGTACCTGCCCCTCATCAGTGTAGTGTGTTGGATATTCTGATCTGGCTGTGTGAGTGGGCTAAGACAAGGTCTGGGAACTTGCTATCAACCGGAGGGAAGTGGCTACAATCTCCTCACCTACTTCGCTGTCTCCATAAGGTTGATAGCAAGCTCCCAGACCTTGTCTTAGCCCACTCACACAGCCAGATCAGAATATCCCACACACTACACTGATGAGGGGCAGGTACCCCAAAACGCAGCGTCTGTAGTTTGGGGTTCTGACCTGGCACAAATCCCTTAGTCATATTAAAAGCTTGTTGGAAAGCGATTATAACTTTGAGGCAGCTGCTTAAATGTGGCACTGGAGTTTCTCTACTTCCTTAGTGAAGTGCAAATTTGCATTTCATGCTTTGGATTTTGGTTCTAATGTAGCGCAAGACTAAATCACCTGGTTAGAGGCAGTCAGTGCTGGGTAAAGTGTTTTGCTAAATATGAATATTGTTTGAGATAATTACACTATTATAGCAATGAAGTTAAGATGTGCTGCATACTAAAGCTGGATCTGGTTATTTGCAGGCATGCTTCAGAAGTGTCCGTCGGTGGAGGATTATGTGGACGCACTTGTGTCAGATCTGGATCCAGACTTTGAAACATTTATTATGGACTCAGAGTAGAAGACTGCAAAGATTACAGAACACTGGATGTGTGACTTGTTAATTAGTGCCACCTTACAAGAAAGCTGGAGGCTGCTGATAAGTATCAGTGTGTGAACACATGCTAGAAGATTGAATCACAAGGAAATAATGTGGAATCAATGGACTGTGAATGACTTGGATGTGCCAGGTCCTCCGCCCTCAGAGGCGCTATCTATTCCTTAATTGGCTGCTATATGAGGGCCCTAAATTGGGAACCCGTCACTTTTAACTTCAACTGTTTTTCTTTGTCTTTTTTTTGTTGTTGTTTTGTTTTTTTTTATTATTAAATCCAACAAGTCTTTCAGCCTCTAGTGATGTCACCTGATAAAACAGAATTCTGTTTTCTTATATATCATGATTCCCATGATGGGCACACATGATGTGGACAGTGTTATAAATTAAATTAGAGGGTTTTTTTTACTTTTAAAGGGAAGATGTCTGGTAAAAAATCCATATGTAACTGATATCATTTTCTAATTCCTTTCTTTAAGCTCTCTCTATTCATGTATTTCTAATATTTATACTTCCCTCCTATCCTGCGTAAACTTCAAAATAAAAGATTAATTCCATCTGTCAATCACAGTGATTTCTCTGCTGCCCACTACCCAAAGAATGAATATTCATGCATCACACCACAGCCCTGCCCTCCTCTCTGATATGTCTGCTGTGTAACTCATTGCACTATTGCAAAGTCTGCAGACAGTGCAGAAAGGAGGGGGGGGTGGAGTGTGTGCTTAGCTGAAGCTCTGAGATCTTCATGTTATTGTGCGTTTGAGACATATGAGCAGTGTTGTGCAGTCTGAGATATTTCTTTGTGATTATAAGAATATTTGATAATTTGCCCAGTCGATAAACACATTACATGTCTGCAGGAAAACCAACGTTCTTATAATAGAAATTGCTTACACAGTGCAGGACAAAACACCTCCCCCTCCCAGCACAGAGGGGAGGGGCAGAACACCAGCTTGGATGGGTGTGGATATTTAAATAATAATTATACAGCTGGACTAATCATCTGTAAAAGTAAGGATAGGACTAATGTAAGAGCTCCCTGCAGAGTGTAAAACTGCTTATACCAAGGAAACTACAAATTGTACAATGATGATGTTACATGTTTTTAAAAGGGTTGTCCAGGCACTATTTAAGGGTAATATTAGTATCATACTGAAAATGACCTTACAGAGTGTCTTTATCCCCTTCCATATGCTAAAAACAGCAGATGCCTGAAACAGCAGGAAGCAGAGAGTGCTCTGATCGCTGCAGCTTAATCACTTAAATGTCGCTGCCTTTCATTTTTAAGCCATTCATATTTTCATTGGCTTCTCTAATTTCCCCCCCCCCCCCCGACAACACAAGTGTGAGGTGCTACTGGGTTACGTGCTGCCATGTAAGACCTCCTATGAGGCTAGTCTTCACAGGTGAATGCCATTTTCTCTATATATTGCATTGTAATACAACAGTGTATATTCGGAGAACACAACAAATTAAATAAAAAAATACATATATGGATTTGAATCACCTCTCTTTTCCAAGTTAAGAATAAAAATAATTACCATTTGGCATTTACACATGTATGAGTCCAATCTATGGGAAAAAAAAATATACAGTAAATGCTGTAGAAAAAAAAGAAATTAAAACACCAGAATTGCTGCTGTTAGATCGCCCCACCTTACCAAAATAAAAGTGCAATGGAAAATAATCAAGCCCAAAATTGTCAGTAAAAACATCAACTTCCAGTGCAAAAACGAAGCCCCTCCGAACAGCCCAATCAACAAAAAATGGCAACAAACCAGATTTCTGTTTTATTCACCTATCGAAATTGTTGTGACTTTTGGAAGAAAGGGAGGAAAATGCAAAAAAAAACAAATTTAAATTGGTTGCAGCAGGAAAAGGTTAACATCTCAGGCCCCATTCATATGGTCACCACTACATGTCCCTAGTAGAGCAGAAGGAGAAGAAAATTATATCGCTATGTGCCCTTGGTTCTCCTGTACAAACGGGAGGTAATTTCCTAAATTAAGTTCACCAGAATGTTATTTTAATTTGTAATAAACAAAAAAACATTGTAAATGCACAATGGGTTATCATTTTTTTGCCTGGGGTGTGACTTGAAATGCAACACTGTGCACCGTAATTTTGCCACAATATATAAGATCTATCCATGATGAAACATTCTTATGATTTTTCAGCCTGCATAGTTTGGTTACACAATCTGAATATTAGACCAGATTGGTAAATCTCCTCTTATCTTTAACGTACTAAGTAAAATCTATCACCAGATTTTTGTCACCTAATCTAAGAGCAGCATGTAGAGGCAGAGACCTGATTCCAGTGATATGTCATTTACTGTCTGCTCAGTGTAGATTTTATAAAATCAGTGTTCTATCAGCAGGAGATTATCACTGGAGGACTAGTAATCCTGCTGCCAGGTAGTCCTCCATCTTCATGATCTCTGTACTACCCCATCCGCCTTAGATTGACAGATTTTTGTACACTGTGTATAGGCAGAAAACTGCCACTCAGTGGTGTGGGCAGGGTAGAACAGAGCTTAGCACTCCAAAAACTCATAGATCTACAACAGATAAAACAAGAGATTTTAACAAAAAGGCTGAATCAGCCCAGTAATTAACACATCATTGGAATCAGGGTCTCTGGCCCTACATCATGCTGCTCTCAGATTGGGTAGAAAAAAATCTGGTGAAATTTTGCAGCAGGATGGTGCTCCATCTCATACATCCATCTCTACAACAAAGGTCCTCCAGGCAAAACAGATCAAGGTGCTTAAGGACTGGCCAGCCCAGTCACCAGACATGAACATCATTGAGCATGTTTGGGGTAGGATGAAAGAGGAAGCTTGGAAGACAAAACCAAAGAATCTAGATGAACTCTGAGAGGCATGTAAGACTGCATTCTTTGCTATTCCTGAAGACTTCATTAATTAATTGTATGAATCATTGTTGAACATTGTTGAATGGTCAGATTTTGGCAAGACAAAAGTTTTGTCACCCACAGAAAGTAATGTGATATACAAACAAAATATTAACTTAAAATACAAATATATGTTGCATAACATTGGTGAATGAAGTTGTGGTGCTATTAGTCATATTTAATATTTTGTGTGACTTCCATGAGCTTGAAGGGTCCATGCAGTCCTTCAAGCTCATGGAAGTCATATGAAATATGACTCTTAATAGCACCACAACTTCATTCACCAATGTTATGCAACATATATTTGTAATTTAGGTTAATTTTTTGTTTGAAAATCACATTACTTTCTGTGGACGACAAAACTTTTGTCTTGCCAAAATCTGACCATTCTGTGTTCATTAAATGATCAATATTTTAGCATTGATGCCAATTTATTTTCTTAACCTAAACCACATTTTGGAGGGTTTCAGCTTTCAAAAGAGTAATTTATACAACTAATGGATGAATTTAACATCAAGATATTACCTTTTATTTACACAACATGGATAAGCGACATAACTTCTGTCAGGGAGTGTAAGTTATGGATACACCTAATTTCTTGGGGTAGAGCATTCCAGAGAATTGGTGCAACTTGGGAGAAGTCTTGGAGCCGGGAGTGGGAGGTTCGGATTAATGCAGAAGTGAATCTAAAGTCACTTCCAGAGAACGGGTGGGTTGATAGACAGAGATGAGGGAGGTGATGCTCTCTGAAGGGCTTTGTAGGTGAGAATAAGAAGTTTGAATTAGATCCTATAGTGTATAGACAGCCAGCGCAATGACTGGCATAGAGCAGAAGCCTCCAAGTAACGGTTAGCTGAGTACGTGATCCTGGCTGCTGCATTAAGGATGGACTGGAGAGGGGAGAGTCTAGTGGGAGGGAGGCCAATTAAAAGAGAATTGCAATAGTCAAAGTGGGAACCAGGGCCACAGTGAGGGGTTGTGTGGTTTCCAAGGTGAGAAAGGGGCGAATTCTAGAGATGTTCTTCAATTGCAAGCAGCAAGAGCGGGCTAGAGATTGTATATGTGGGGTGAAGGAAAGATCAGATTCAAACATAACACCCAGACAGCGAGCCTGCTGACTAGGTGTTATTGTGGTGTCGCACAATGAGAGAGAGAGATGTCATTTTTAGAGAGGTTAGTGGAGGGCGGGAGCAGAAGTAGTTCCGTTTTGGAAAGGTTGAGTTTCAGATAGAGAGCGGACATGATATTGGAAACTGCGGTTAGACAGTAATCTGTGTTCTTTATTAGAGCGGGAGTAAGGTCAGGGGAAGTAGTGTATAGTTGTGTGTCATCAGCATAAAGATGGTACTGAAAGCCAAATCTGCTGATGGTCTGTCCAATTGGGGCCGTGCAAAGAGAGAAGAGAAGAGGTCCAAGGACTGAACCTGAGGGACCCCAATAGTGAGAGGAAGAGGGGAGGAAGTGCAGCTATCAAAAGATACACTGAAAGAACGGTCAGAAAGATAGTAAGAGAACAGAGAGAGAGCCGTGTTCTTGATGCCAATGTAGTGCAGCATGGAGAGTAGGAGATGGTACTTTCCAGGTCATCCCCCCCGCTTCATCACTCTCATTCCCTTCTTTTGAGGTCCACACAATTAGGCTCTTCTGTCCCCTCCCCTTCAGAGTAGCGGTGGTTTACCACCCCCCAGGTTCACCCACCCACTTCCTCGACCACTTCTCCGCGTGGCTGCCGCATTTCATGTCCTCAGATTAGCAACCCTCATCCGGGGAGACTTTAACATTCCCATAAACAGCCCCAACTCCCATCTGTATCCCAGCTCCTATTTCTAACCACTTCTCTTGGCCTCTCGCAGCGCTCAACCTCTGAGACTCACAAGGATGTTAACACCCTTGACCTGGTCTTTACCCGACTCTGCTCTACCTCCTCCTTAAACAACTCATCTTCTCTCTCTAATCACAACATTCTCTCCTTCACACTCACAAACCTTCACCCATCACACTCACAAACCTTCACCCATCACAGCATACTCCAACCTATCACACATTCAGAAATCTACAGGCCATTAACCCTCATACATTCACAGACTCTCTTCTCTTATCAAAGTCCCCAATCTCCTCCTTTTGTCGCAATCTGGCTGTGAATCACTACAATGATACTCTCAGAAGCACCCTGGACCAAGTAGCGCACCTCACCCTCAGTATCTCCAAACACAGAGTAAAACAGCCCTGGTTCACATCACAAACTCGATTCCTCCAGCGATGCTCTTGGAGTGCCGAACGCCTATGGAGGAAAACCCCCACACCAGAAAACTTTATCCATTATAAATTCATGCTAAAAACCTACAACTCGGCCCTTCACCTCGCCAAACAGACCTGCTTCACCACCCTGATCTCCTCACTATCCAACAACTCAAAGAAACTTTTTGACACCTTTCACTCTCTCCTCAGTCAGAAAGTGCAGGCCCCTATCACTGACCTCTATGCTGATGATCTAGCTTCTTACTTCACAGAGAAAATAGAAAACATCTGTCAGGAAACTCCCAACCTCAAATTGCTGTTACCCCTACCTCTCCTCACATTTCCTCTGGCTCACTCTCTATTATTGACCCAGTCACAGGAGAAGTAGTCTTCAGGCTCATCTCTTCCTCTCGTCCCACCACATGCACTGCTGACCTCATCCCCTCACACCTACTCCAGTCTCTCCAGTGGTCACCACTCACCTAAGCAAAATCTTCAATCTCTCCCTCTCTTCTGGCATCTTCCCCTCCTCCTTCAAACACTCTATCATCACTCCATTATTAAAGAAATCTTCTCTTGAATCATCCTGCACAAACAACTACAGACCAGTCTCCAATCTCCCCTTCATCTCTAAACTCCTGGAGTGCCTGGTCTACTCCCGCCTCACTCATTACCTCTCCACACTCTTCTAGACCCATTACAGTCTGTTTTTTCGGGTTGATGGATACTGAGGAGATCAGGGTGGTGATGTAGGTTTGTTTGGCAAGGTGA
Organism: Allobates femoralis; assembly: GCA_033576535.1. Lineage (NCBI taxonomy): Eukaryota > Metazoa > Chordata > Amphibia > Anura > Aromobatidae > Allobates > Allobates femoralis. Next base: position 686,749,979 of record JARQOC010000002.1, read on the forward strand.
AGGGCAGAGTTGTAAATTCCCAGCATAAATTTATAGTGAATAAAGTTTTCTGGAATGAGGGTTTTCATCCATAGACGTTCAGCACTCCTAGAGCATCGCTGGAGGAATCGAGTTTGTGATGTGAGCCAGGGCTGTTTTACTCTGTGTTTGTAGGTTCTGAGGGTGAGGAGTGCTACTTTGTCCAGAGTCCTTCTGAGAGAGTCATTTAAGTGATTGACTGCCAGATCGGGACAGGAGAATGAGGAGATTGGGGACAGTGATGAGTGTAGAGAGTCTGTGAGTTTATGAGGGTTAATGACCTGTAGATTTCTGAATTTGTGATATGTAGGAATGTGCTGGGGTGGGCGAGGGTTGGTGAGCTTGAAGGAGACAATGTTGTGTTCAGAGAGGGGAAGTGGTGAATTATCTAAGGAGGAGGTTGAGCAGAGCCGGACAAAGATCAGGCCAAGGGTGTTACCATCCTTGTGTGTCACTGAGGTTGAGAGCTGAGAGAGGCCAAGAGATGTGATTAGAGATAGGAGTTGGGATGCAGATGAGGAGATGGGGCTGTTTGTGGGGATGTTGAAGTCTCCCAGAATAAGGGTTGGTAATTCTGTGGCACGAAATGCGGCAGTCACGCAAAGAAATGGTTGAGGAATTGGGTGGGTGATCCTATGGGGTGGTATACCACCGCAAGTCTGAGGGGGAGGGGACGGAAGCGCCTAATTGTGTGGACCTCAAAAGAGGGGAATTAAGGTGATGGAACTGGGGGGATGACCTGAAAAGTACATTGTAGAGACAGGAGTAAGCCAACTCCATCACCATGTCTGTTCCCAGGTCTATAACCCCTATCACTACCTTGTATCATATTTAAGGGCACTCTGTCAGCACAGAATGACTGTTCAAGCCAAGTAAAAGAGCTCAGCACACCCCCGGTGGGGGCAAAACATTTAAATGCATCTTCCCACTTGCTTCCATCTATCTTCACCCACCATTCTTCTTTTTTGATTGACAGCTTCATAAAGCCAGAGAATAGTAAAATAGGTACAAAAGCAATCAGGAGGAAAGGTGCAACAGCATGAGGTATGGGCTGAAACAATGATTCCAGGGATGTATCTTAGTTTACTGGGTGCAGCTGTTGCTACAGATTTAGCAGAGCATGGAATTAGAGCCCTGTACCTACAAGGAGAGTCTACATTATATCTGCAATGTATGGAAATCTGCTAATCTGTGATGAGGGGGGATTTGGACCAGCAAGCACTCAACGGCTAGTCAGTGATCTGCTGATTTATCACTGAATTTATTGAAACAGAAACATAGCCTAGTAAGTGACACATCCCTGTAATCAAGGTCTTTGCTCCTGCATCAGACTGCTCTCAGAACGCACAACAAAATCATGCTGACATGTTGAAATCACCACTACAGCATTTGTTTTTATTGCACCTCTATAAAGGTGCTTTAAACCTAAGTCCCCTGTCCTATAATCACCTTTCAGTGGCTTCATCTTCTATCATCATTGCTCCAGTTGGTCTCCTGTGATTTGTGACCTGTCTAGTGTGACCTGTCTAGTGCACTCAGGGTCACAACTCAATACATGTCTATGGGAGTCTCGTTCTCGCTCTCTCTCATGGTTACATTGGGAGCTCATGACGTAACTTTTGACTTCTGGCCAGTCAGAAGTTACAGGCTCAAAATGGCGCCTCGAGACCGGAGTGGTGTTGGTAAAAGGTGAAGCTGCTGGAAGGTGAGTATATGACTGGGGGCAAAAAGGCTTTGTTGTAGGGCTGGTTCTGTTTATCGGTTATTGTTGTCGGTTATGACTACAATCACCGATATCCAGAATCTTCCCTTCCTTACCACTTTCTGTTCCTATGCGGATTAACTATATATATATATATGTAAATACCGATGACTTAATGGAAACAAGTCTGTTCTAATAAATGAATATTTATTAAACTCACCCAAAAGTCTACAACAATAATATATATATATTCTAGATAGCACAAAACTAATACACAATCAATACTGTTACAATGATGTAAAATACCCACAGTTACTTAAATATACATGCACACTATATTAGTGATCTATCTATCCCTATAGAGAGAGTTATAGAGAGAAATATACAGAGGGAGAGAGAGAGATATATAAATATAGGGAGAGAGAGAGAGATATAATACTTAGAGAGAGAGAAAGTGATAGAGTTATAGGATAATACTTATGCCAGAAGGTGCTGTCTTATTCCATCGTGCGTCCAGGTAGAAAAGAGAGAGAGCTCTTGTGTCTCAGTCCATTTTAACCTGTCCCTCAGCTGTGCACGTGACGGACACACCTCCTCATCCATGCACTTCTGACAGGGTTGTAAGGGTGCACGCTCACCATGCACTATATTGAAATGAGGTATCTCCTGCCACTATAGATTGGCAAACAATGGGAATAGTCATGTCTACTTATCATCCCAGACATCTTGGCTGCTGTGAACTGTTAGAAGAAGGGGTGAGAATAACCCTTTGTGGCAGCAGCCTGTAGATCTTTGATATTTAAATTAAGAGTCTTATCTGATAGCTTCCCACATTAAAATGCAAGAATGGACATCTTCTGATATGGTAATTAACCATGTCAGAAGATGAACAATTTCCATCAGATACAGCTGAATTGGTCAATGTTATAAGAGACATTTATTATGGGCTATTTGACCAAGGTGGGCATAAATATAGATATATACACATACATGCCCACAAAGAGAGATATACATTTATGTGTCATATTAATAATTAATTATGCCATCACTTCCCCCTCAACAGTCCCCTTTTGTCGGAAAATACGACAATAAAATGAGTGGGAAGTGTGGGATGTATTTGCCTACTCAATCCTATCACCAATAACCGTTCAGGATGAAATGGAGTAAAATTTTGCACTTAGGTATCTAGACATCACCCATCGCCATCACTCTCCCCTGCCGTTCGCCGTAATCCAGTGTCTCCATCCATAGATTACACCATAGTCATCTTTGTGGATCTTCTTGGTTTCTTTGGTTCAGGAATAAAGTTCTCTATTTGTCAGTACACTTCTGATCTTGTCATTGCCAATCTCGAGAAACACGTCTATCCCCAAGTAGTCTTCTTCCAAGCTTGACTGCTTAGACTCTGGAGTTGCTGCACCTTCGTCTCTTGATCGGCCCACAGAGTTTTCCTGTGTTCGCCCCTCTCCCTACCAGATTTTTTATTTTTTTTCCAAGTCTGGTGTGTAGGTGCCGGGGATCACACTCTGTAGCTGGGCCTCACCAGGTGGTTTCTTGGAGCACCTCCTTCTTGGGATTAGATCAATTGTTAAATTGTTAAAGGGGATCTGGTGATTCTTCTTAGCTGAGGCACGACTTTCAACAGAGACTTCTCCTGTAAACTTGATTGAAGCATCTATCGTTAATGTGGTTCTTCCATGGATAGATAGTTGAATCTCTACTAGGCAGGTCAGAGTTTATTGGGTAGGGGATGATATCAGCATACCTAAGTTGACTGTGAGAAGAACGCAGTCCAACCGACCTTCAATCCATCCCTTATGAACGTTTACCGACTCAAGGGTTGAAGTAGCAAATACCTTAGACAATGATGGGGCCTGTCCCTACAGAACCCTACTCTTTCCTCATTCATACAAAAAAACAAACAAACCTATATCCCAATGTAAAAATTAAACAGTATATAATGATACCATATTTCCCTCCCCCATCCCTTAACCATAAATCAAAGTAAAAGCCAAACAAAATGTACAATGTTATGAGGTTTCAGGGCGGAGTTGACGTAATGTCCTAAACACTCTTATCAAATATAATATCAAGGTTTCAGGACTTTTAGTGCTAAGTCCTGGACCTTCTTCGGCGGTTAAATTCATGAAGTTCTGCCTGGTTCTCTTGTATCTGGTGGGCAAGTCTCTTTACTCTCCGGTAAACTAGGCACAGTCCAATGTACATAACAAGAACAAGAACCAGAAGAACAATCACAGGGTGGATAATGAAATTAAAGAATGATGTAGCTGTCGGACTATAGCCAAATATACTTTCCCACCAGGACACCTTAGAGTCTGTATCTAAGGCATTGGTAATCCTCGTTATCTTGGTTTTGTCATGCTCAAGCTGAATTGTGGCTTGATTCTCAGCCTCATGAAGATTTCGGAGTATGTCGTCTTCTTCGCTGAAATCTAACAAGAGACGCTTGAGCTCACGACCAAAACCAAGAGGAATCTTTTGCAGTCTCACAGGAGTGTCAGGGCGAATGTCGAGTCTCTTCTCCGGTGTTATCGGGGTCCTCCCCTGCTGATCTGCGACATCTAAACCTAAAACGGGACTAAGGGTACAATATGCTCCTGGGAGGAGTATGCCTCTTTCGGTGCAATTAGTGCCATATAAAGAATACGTTACATTTTTCCCTTGGTACCAACACCAATACCCTTGACCCAAATATTTCAGACGAGAGGAGGGTATTGTGTTAGTCTTCATCTCACATGACCCCTCAGAGTCCCAACACTGGTGCCTAAGCACCCTATCTTGACTCCCTTGACAGAGGATAGCATCCTCTTTCCTCCAACATCCCTCTGTATCAAACAGATAAGGATGGCCTTGCTCATAGGTTAGGATGTCTGAGGTGAGCTGTGGATGAAGCACCGTCTGATTGCTAACAACAATTCCTATATTCATGGCACTGTACCCCTTCTTGATATTACCAGATACAGGTGCCAAAGAAGATGCCGTGCAGGTGAGATTATGACAACCATGCCATTGAACCAGCCACCAGTTTGTATGGTTGGCTGCAAACGGGGAGATTAGGGAACTTACTCTTTGTCTGAGGTTGAATGGGAAGTGGCCCTTGTATAGAGAGGACACTATATGCTTTAGGTTGTCAGAGAGTTCACTCTGGACTTGCGTACATGCTAGGGCAAACTGAACTCTGTCTTGCACTTCTACAAGACCTGCAACTAACCTTCTAAACTTCTCTCGTAGAGCTGAAGATAGAGAGGTAGTGGCATCAATGTGCGAATGTTGCAAACCCTCTAAGACATGGTTTACATCAAGCTGAGTTCTGAACCCTTCCCCAGCATGTCGCGCAATGTCCCCGAGCTTACCTCTCAGGACTTCCATATCCATAGTGTTCAGGGCACCTACTCCCAATGCACCTCCACTAATTCCCATCTCTATCAAGTCTCTCCTACTCCTGAATTTCCTGTGTCGGGGATCAGCTTTTCTCACTTCTTGCCCCGCCTCTACCCATCCTTTCATCATGTCAATTTGGTTCCTCACAAACTCCTCACATCTGTGATCCCAGTGATCTACTCTGAAGTCATCTACAGAAATTCGCCATGTATATAGGACGAATTTAGTTCCTGTGATGATCTTCCATGGGGATGACAGTTGAGGAGCTATGGGATCTGCCAATTGGTGGGTAGAAACATTGCAAGAATCCAGGTGCGGTTTGACTGGTTGGAGACCTTCAGCCTCATATGGGACCCTTACCACGGTCACACATACTTGTCCTCTACCACTGAACTGGTACCACTGATCGCTATCTCCTGCCTGTAACGCTAGGTTTCCTATTGGTTTGGATTTGGACAGATAGACCCACTGTGTAAATGACCAGCACCCTTCGTCCACCGCCTCACAAAAAGGCCACTTAAATGGACCGTCTATATTGATGTCAAAGTTAATGTCCCTGCCTCTGGGGTCTTTCCAGTCAGAAGACACGTATTTGCTTCGGTATTCCTCAGTCATAGGGGCGCCATCCATCCATACATCCACAATTGGGGTGTCCACCCCATTGCATACTAAGTCCCATCTCCAGGGATTAGTATCCAATTTTACCATCTGTGTATCCGGTTCCCAGTGGGCATAGGTGATGAAATAGTATCCAGTCACCTCCGATACACAGACTTCTCTCATGATCGTAATCATGAAAGACCGTATGGATGGCGACCCCTCTACTCGAGTATATCTCAGATCCTTGGCATCAGTCCGTACCTTTAAAACTGTTGCTCGGTATAAGCCCTCCAGTTTCACTGGACCACTCTGATCGTTCCATAATGCCTGGCCAGAGTTACTGCAGTTTAACTTTAACATCAATACACTAGTCCGTAAGTAATCTGTGGACACATGTCCTTGGGCATATTTGGATTCCCTGGTGATGGTCATCTGGGAATCCCTCAACATACAATATGCCTTAAGGGTGCCTTTTACAAGTACGGGTCTATCAAAGTACGTCCTTACCCTCAACCCATCTTGACTATCCTTCCTAATGAAGGTAGCCTGTAAGATATACCATCCGCTATACTCTACTCCAGTGACATCTTCAGGACTCAGAATGCCTTCTTTTAGTTTGGTTTGCCTCACTGCAATCTGGAATGCAGGGATCTGCTCAGTTCCTGGTTCCCGAAGGACACCAGACACTGCTGCAAACTTGGCCAGTTCGTCGGCCTTGTTATTTCCTATGGTCAAAGGCTGTTCTCCTCTTTGATGTGCTGGGACTTTTATAATGGCTGCCTCCGCTTGATCTGCCATGCCCCAATTCCACAATTCCTTTAGGACCATAATGTGGGCCAGAGGTTTATTCTGGCTGTCCACAAAACCTCGTTTTTTCCACGTGTTCAGGTGCAGGGTGAGAGATCGAACTACATATGAACTGTCACTATATATAGTTCGATTCTCTGGAGGTTGAAGGAGGAGAGCCTCCTTGACAGCCTCCAGTTCAGCCCGTTGTGCTGACATTTGACCAGGCAGCCAGACAAGACTCTGGGTGCCTGTGGTCTCATCCAGCACTGCAAATCCGGACACACACGTGCCGTCCAGACAGAAACGAGAGCCGTCAACAAAGATGACCCTGTCTTCTGGATGTCTGTCGGTCCTGACTATTTGTGATGTACTGGAGAGTGATTGTTGACCACAGTCATGTTCAGTCCCTGTCATGTTTAACAACTGGGACAGAACATACTTTGCCTTGTGGTCCACTTTCAGATTCCAGCCACTGAGGTCCATGATCCATTTCCCGAATCTCTGTTGGGAGACTCCAGGGAGTGTATCTCTGAGTAAAAGAACCAAAGGAGAATGTGGTGTCTGTACAGTCAGAGATCTGAAACCTACAATATGCTCAGTGGTTTTAACGGCATAGTGTATGGCAGCCAGTTGTTTGGCACATTCGTCGAACCCTCGTTCGACCGGCGAGAGTAGTCGGGAAAAGTATCCCAGTGGTCTACTGTCATGTCCTATCTGCTGTAGAAGGACAACAGAGAAAGACTCCTTCCCAGCATGTGCCTGGATGGCCATTTCTCCATCTGGATTGGGGGTGGCTAACACAGGTGCAGAGGAGAGGTCTCTTTTCAGAGTTGAAAAGGCCTCATCCTCTGCTTCTGACCAGCCCTGGAGTGAGGGTTCTTCTCCTCTGAGGAGTTCATAAAGGGGTTTCGCTTTGGCAGCAAAATCCTCTATGAATTCCCTCATGAAGTTGGCCACTCCCAGGAACTTCCGTAAGTCCTGTAGAGTGCCAGGCTGAGGTAACTTGACCATAGCTTCCACTCGGGCCGCCACAATTACTTTGGCTCCAAAAGAGGCCTGCACCCCAAGGAAAGTCACCTCTGTTCTGGCCAAATTTGCCTTGTGAGGACTCAGTTTGAGTCCAGACTGTTTGTTGCCCACTGTGAAAGCAAATTTGTACCTACAGTTTTCTGTGAGTTCAATTGAGAAGAACCCATTGGCGACATCAATGGTCGAGAATATGCGGCTTTTGCCACTTATCTTCACCATTATGTCAGGAGTTTGTGCAACTACGGGGGCAGACATCGGAGTGTACTTATTAAGGACACGTAGGTCTATGGTGAGACGCCACGCATCAGTGTCCTTTTCCTTCACAGGCCATAGAGGGTTGTTGCACTTTGAATTCCCCTCTATGACCACACCCTTGGTCTCCAATTCCAGGACAGTGTTGACTATCGACTGTGTCGCTTCCGGTGGAAAGCGATATTGACGTTGAGGGGTGGGTCTGGCCCCTGTATGTCCACCTGGACACCAATCAATCTGCCACAGTCGTTTTTACCCTGGGCCCACAGATCAGGATGTTCGTACACAATGGGTTCAAGGTCTATATTATGAGAGACCTCTGGCCATTTGTGTTCGAGCATATCAGCTGAATTCTCCATTGCTGGCAAAGGTGGTCCCAGACACTGGCGTTGTATGACACACACCTTGGATTGTCTGGGTCCCTTCCACACAATGCAGTTTGCCAAATCCAGGATCCATCCATTTTGGGTCATTACATCAGTTCCGATGATGTTGTCAGAACCAGGGTAATACCACATTGGGATCTTGAGGGTTAAGTGTTTGGCAATCTGGACAATCACTTCCTCAATTCTGTGGGCCTTCACCCCCCCTTGTTGGTGATCAAATCCGATCACCACACACTGAGGGCTGTTTGGATGCAAATCATGTTTGATATTAGTAATGGAGATTTCCGCACCAGTATCAAGCATAATTTGTGTGTCCTGATCTTTAATTCTGGCTTTTATGTGGGGCCTCCCTGAAGAATTTAGTATGACAGGACATACTGGAGCCAGCTCTTTAGGGATCCCTAATTGTCAATCGATGTTGACAAGATTTCCAGTAGGCACCTGAGAGGTACATACTGCAATTTGGAGATCCTCAACCGTAGTTCTAGTTGTGGAATCAGTAGATTCCACAACCCCTGAACTATCAACTGGGGCATTTACAGTGGCAACACATTTTGGTGTCTGCTCTTGTAAATATCCCCGAGACCCATCAGCCTGTTCCCCCACTGTTCTGGCATAATTAGGTTTCATCTTGAAACCATTATTATTGCCAGATTTTTCAGGGCTGTTTCGGCTCCGTACCCACTGAGGACAATTTTTCTTCATGTGCCCAAATTGCAAACATAGAAAGCATTGAATGCTCCCTGTCCTCTCAACTGGTGGGGCCGTGGGGCGAACAGCTGACTTCTTTCTAGCATGGCGCACACGTTCATCTTGTGATCTAACGTGTACAGGCACATGCTCCCTAACCTTAACCGACTTTTTATTGTGCAGTAGATCTTGTCTACACTGCTCAATAATCATGGCCGCATCAGTGAGCGATGGTTTCCTCGCTGCACTCAACCTAATTGCAGTATCAAGGTATGGGAATTTTTCCACAAACATGCGGATCATGCCTTGTGGAAAACCGATACCTTGATCCATAGTGACCTTCCTGTACATAGCTTCAAACCAACTACACAGCGATAAAGGTTCATCGTGTATAGTTGGTCTGAATTTCATCAGGATTTCTGGAGTCACGTCCCCGTGGCCCGTTGCCAGTGTCATTAGTAAGGAAAGGCGTTCTTCCTTATCATGAAACTGTCCATTACTGGGTTCCGTGCTCCCCATTGCCTCATACCTCTGATTGAGGTGTGTAGGCAACCACAACTTGAATAGCTCCATTCGAAGTTCTGGAGCCACAGAATATTTATTGCAGTGACCTTCAAAGATATCACATGCAGTAAACGCATCTAGACTGGGATCATACTTTGGGATCTCCTTGCAGATCCGTAACAGAAATTTTATCCTTTCCATACTGTTACGGTTAGGATAAAATTCATCTGACCTTACTGAACGATTTGGCGGATTGGAAGTGGTGTGATCCCTTTCCCACCTACCTCCATATCCCCAACTCTCGTCCTGACCCTGGAAGCGGTCGCTACGTGTATACTCCCTTGGTGTTTGAGTGAAATGTAGCGACCGTTCCACCTGTCCCCTGGACTCTATAGCTCCGGATCTCTGATCCATGGGAGACGTGGACCCTGTTGCCGCGGTCTCCCCATCCTGTGCAGTACCCCAAACACAAACCTGTTTCGTGGGCAAAGGCACCCTGCTATTTGTACCAGGCCGTGACAGATTAGAGATGACCTGTTGCAAATTCACAATCGTTTGCGACTTTGCAGCCAGATCCTCTCTAAGTGTGCTCACTAGTGCATCCATGGATGCAACTCTACTCTTGAACTGATTTATCTCAGTATACAGACTGAGGAGCTCTCTATCCATGTCAGAATAATAGGTTTCTTTCTCTGATATCCTAGATTCTAACACACAGATTTCCCGGCCCCTGTCGGCTGTACACTGGGCCCTTTCTTCTAGCTCAGTTTCTAGAGTGTGTATACGTTTTATGCTTTCCACACAACAATGGCAGTGTAGGTTATCCGATGTGGAAACGTTGTCTGCCTTTCTTGTGCTAGCAAGTGTTTCCACATGCTCTGGCCTGCAAATGCTGTCCTCAAAAGTATATACTAATTTTGCCAGCATTTGGAGACGTTTCTTAGTTTTGTGGAAAACACTTTTACTAATACAAACTCTATCGTGTGCGTATGCCTGGTCCAGTAAAGTTGACCAGAGCATCTCTGTGGACTTATATGCGGTGGGCAGTATTGGGTGAAATGTGCTATTTCTACACAGGTGTTTAAGGGTGGAGAAGTTCATACTCACCTGTTCAGATGCCATGTTGCGTGGTGTCGTCTGTTCCTTCGTCCCTCTTGTGCTGCTTGGAAAAAGGTCCTTTACTCCGGAACGCCTTCTTTCCCGACCAGCTGGACTCCTCAGATGAACCAAACGTTGATGGTGTTTGAACGAAGTGACGTGATGATCTGCCTCGCCGTTAGACGTGTGAATCGTGTAAAGGAATCAGAAAAATCGTTAAAATCAGAAAAAGGTTCTCTGATGAGGACTGTGTCCTGTGTCTTACTAAGACTGAAAACTGTGTCACCGTCTGAGCTATCAGGGCACTGAACGTACAGAATAACGGATCACTTCACCGTGCCTCCTGTTATCTGTGTCCACGTTCCTCTGGCCTGATCCGCTCCAGATGATGACCACAGGTTTTCAGTACAAAAGACACTAGAACAACCTCAAACAGTGGGCCTAGGCTCGCCAATTTGTTGTAGGGCTGGTTCTGTTTATCGGTTATTGTTGTCGGTTATGACTACAATCACCGATATCCAGAATCTTCCCTTCCTTACCACTTTCTGTTCCTATGCTGATTAACTATATATATATGTAAATACTGATGACTTAATGGAAACAAGTCTGTTCTAATAAATGAATATTTATTAAACACACCCAAAAGTCTACAACAATAATATATATATATTCTAGATAGCACAAAACTAATACACAATCAATACTGTTACAATGATGTAAAATACCCACAGTTACTTAAATATACATGCACACTATATTAGTGATCTATCTATCCCTATAGAGAGAGTTATAGAGAGAAATATACAGAGGGAGAGAGAGAGATATATAAATATAGGGAGAGAGAGAGAGATATAATACTTAGAGAGAGAGAAAGTGATAGAGTTATAGGATAATACTTATGCCAGAAGGTGCTGTCTTATTCCATCGTGCGTCCAGGTAGAAAAGAGAGAGAGAGCTCTTGTGTCTCAGTCCATTTTAACCTGTCCCTCAGCTGTGCACGTGACGGACACACCTCCTCATCCATGCACTTCTGACAGGGTTGTAAGGGTGCACGCTCACCATGCACTATATTGAAATGAGGTATCTCCTGCCACTATAGATTGGCAAACAATGGGAATAGTCATGTCTACTTATCATCCCAGACATCTTGGCTGCTGTGAACTGTTAGAAGAAGGGGTGAGAATAACCCTTTGTGGCAGCAGCCTGTAGATCTTTGATATTTAAATTAAGAGTCTTATCTGATAGCTTCCCACATTAAAATGCAAGAATGGACATCTTCTGATATGGTAATTAACCATGTCAGAAGATGAACAATTTCCATCAGATACAGCTGAATTGGTCAATGTTATAAGAGACATTTATTATGGGCTATTCCACCAAGGTGGGCATAAATATAGATATATACACATACATGCCCACAAAGAGAGATATACATTTATGTGTCATATTAATAATTAATTATGCCATCACTTCCCCCTCAACAGGCTTAGATTTAAACAGTGGCGTAGCAACTGTTTGTGGCGCCCGGGGCGGTCGAAAAATTTGCCGCCCCCTTGGTCGTTGATAATTCCAGGGATCAGGGGGGTACCGCTAGTGGGTTAGGAGCCACTTAAGTGTACCTGTTAATCAGGGTCAAATTCAATGGTGATCAACTGCTGTACGATGCACGCTTGCGGCCTCCGGGATCCAGAACGGCCGCTGGCACTTAGTTATGATGTCATGCCGTAATGCCGTAAAGTGCGGGCAGCAACATCACCACAGGTCCTATCACCGATCACCAGTGTCCCTATTATAGTCATCATATTGTTATCTGGAACAACAATGTTAACAATTCCCCAATAGACCACGCTGGGATATACAGTATATAGCACCAAAGATAGAAGAATGGAATAAATCAAACACTGAATACAAAACAATCTAACTGTAAATTAATGAGAATAAACAGTAATATACACATAGGAAACATTGCACACGGAGGAAGATAGTAATATACAGGTCATCACCTAGTACAGAGATCAGAGGATGGCAATATACAGGTGTACACCTAGTACACGGCTCGCACACACACACACACACACAGAGGCACGGCTCGCACACACACACACACACAGGCACGGCCCGCACACACACACACAGAGGCACGGCTCGCACACACAGAGGCACGGCTCGCACGCACACACACACACAGAGGAACGGCTCACACACACAGAGGCACAGCTATCACACACACACAGAGGCACGGCTATCACACACACACACAGAGGCACGGCTCACACACGGCCGCACACACAGAGGCACGGCTTGCACGCACAGAGGCACGGCTCGCACGCACACACACACACACACACAGAGGCACGGCTCACACACGGCCGCACACACACAGAGGCACGGCTCACACACAAAGAGGCACGGCTCACACGCACACACACACACAGAGGCACGGCTCACACACACAGAGGCATGGCTATCACACACAGAGGCACGGCTATCACACACACACAGAGGCAAGGCTATCACACACACACAGAGGCACGGCAATCACACATACACAGAGGCACGGCTATCACACACATGCAGAGGTACGGCTATCACACACACACAGAGGCACGGCTATCACACACACACACAGGCACGGTTATCACACACACAACTCACACACACATTCTACAGATTCCTCACTCAGGTATCACAATCCTCCTGTGCTGCAGGAGGGCTTGTTCACATGGGCAGCTTCACCTGCTCACAGCAGCTGGGTCCCACTGCTCGCCCCTCCCCCACTCACTACAAAGCAGGAGATCAGTCACCTTGTGACCCGGAGCTGCTCCTAGGTGTCCTCCTGCAGCACAGGTAGCCACCTCTGCTGGCTCTCACTGCTTCCCTTCATTCAGATCACTGGCCAGTCATTACCCCCTCCCTCCTCTGCTCTCCTCTCCTCTCAGCTCCTCTGCTCTCCTCTCACCGACACCTTCAAGCTCTTCCCTCCGCTCCTTCGCTCTCCTCCTCTCCTCGCAGCTCCCCTCACCTCCTCCAGTCTCCCCCAGCATGTGTCCTGTGCTCTGCCCTGCGGGACGCTGACTGATGACATCACCTCCCCCTCAGTGCACAGCAGAGCTGCAGGGGGCGGGAGATTTGAAAGCAGCCAGCAGCCGACGTGCTGCACTGCTTCAGTATATAGCGCAGGGGGCGGCCGCGGATCCTATGGCAGTAGCTGCCACATTGCCGCCCCTACACATGTACCGCCTGGGGCGGACAGCCCCCTCGCCCCCTCCACACTACGCCACTGGATTTAAAGCAGCACTCCAGTGCTGAAAATAAAGTCCACTGGAGTGATGCTTTGTTTGACCCCGCCAGGAAGCACCAAGTGCCTTTACTTGGCTTGAACAGTCATTCTGTGCCGTCAGTCCCTTTAATGGTTTTTCCTATTGTGAACATCTTCATCCTATTTTCTGACCCGAACACATAAATACGAAGCATCTTGCTGGCCAGTGAACAATTATGCACGGCCCCTTTTTTACAGATAGATGTATTTAGTAGGAATTCACACCCAAGATTTAGTGCAGGAAGCTTCCTTTTGGGCATCATTCACACTTTCAGGCCTGTATAATTATTTTTTCCCAGAAAAATACAAGTAGAAGGTTTGAGAGGAGACATTTAATCTGATTACTTCATTACAATTCTATTTGAGACCATATACTTATCCAGGAACAAGAAGGGTTTGTAGTTGTATTATTGCATTATTATTGTGTTGTATGAGTATGGAATTGTAGATACTTTTCAAAATAAAAAAATCTGGAAACTCGATAACAAATATTTACATGTAGGTAAAAAAAAAAGATCACTGAGTAACACAACACTGACCGGCCACAGGTATCTCATAAAGCCATCAAAAGTTTTGTTGCAAATAGTCAACCATGTTGCAGAAAGTATGTTGGGGAAAAAAAAGAAGCGCATTACCTGCCAAAGAGTTGAGAAGAATCAAACGTGAAGCACCTGGAAGCCATTATCCTCCAGTGCTGTCATATCCCAGAACAGTAACTCGCTGGAGAACCCAGAAGTACAAGGTGTTCAGTGCTCAGAGACATGAACGAGGTAAGGAAGGTGGAAACCGGCCACCACTGAGCCAGACACCGAATGAGAAACGTCAAGACTGGACCAAGAAATATCTGAAGACAGGTTCCAAATGTTGTATGGACTGATGAGATGAGAGTGACTCTTGATAGACCAGAAGGATGGATGGATCAATAACGGGCACAGTCCTCCACTTCAACTCTTTGCCTTTGCCAACTAATGATGTCCCAGATGTGACTGATAACAAATAAGTCTGATCCGCGGTCATGCTATTCTCCCATCAGCTGGTCTTTTGCCTGTAGGTTGGTAAGAAGAGAAGGATTTGGCTACATAAAGGTTCATACACCTGAATACAATTTCTCCGCACGTCACCATTTGCTGCCATTATAGTCACTGGAACCTTCGACATTTTCCTTATTTCAGCTCCGTTACTACATTTTATGTTTTTTATATTCTACAGATCTACTGCACTGTATGTGACCCCGCTTTTTCTGCGGCTTTGGAATGTGCGGGCCCAGTTTATTTCCATTGTTTGTTCTTCCATACTGGTTGTCAGAGCTGGAATAGACCAAGTCATCGTGGTTTCACTCATCACAGTAAATTACAGACTGTCTTACGTTCTGTCTGAGTCTGACTTCATGTAGCTTTTATTTAGCGAGTATCTGATTATCAATGTGCCCGCACCTGGCAGATGAATGGGCACCATTCAAAACAGCCTTATTTATATTTACTGAAAGAAACCTACTGTCATTTGGCTGATGATTAAAGGCCACGGAGGGACTAATCCAAGCAGACATTTACAATATCAAATGCATTTAAAGTGAAATGAAGGTATAAAATAATCCTGGAGATGTTTTTTGGTTCCTTTTTGTGCAGTTATTTTTAAGGGATTATTCACTACCAGATCCCCTTATTAATGGACCCAGGGAACTGAAAACAATAAAATCATACTCCTCCATAATCATCGCTGTTTCCTGGATGATCTTTTATTTAGTCGCTGTATTTTTGGCTCAGACAAAATGGGAACTCTGCAGTCAAACTGTGGCTATTGATTGGCTGCAGTGCTCATGTGACCTCTCTGCTGTTCTGACTATGGAGGAGCAGCACCACTCCGGGAGCTCATGTGACCTCTCTGCTGTACTGACTATGGAGGAGCAGCACCACTCCGGGAGCTCATGTGACCTCTCTGCTGTACTGACTATGGAGGAGCAGCACCACTCCGGGAGCTCATGTGACCTCTCTGCTGTGCTGACTATGGAGGAGCAGCGCCACTCTGGGAGGTGAGTATCAATTGTTTTTTTTTTATATTTCTTCCCTCCCAGTTCGTAGACAACTAATTTAGTTGCATTTACTTAGCATGTGACAATGAAGCTGAAAAAGTGACTAGATATGAAGGGGGTCTAAAATAAAAGAGGGTTATCCTATTTTAAGCTTCATAGTCATGATTATTTAAAAAAAAAAAAATGTTTACTACTTTGCCACCTTCACCTCTACGTTTTCATGACTATTATTTTTGAAGTCTGAGTGGAAATGGCGTTGTAGAGATACAAAAAATATACTTATACTGTTTGTGAAACAGAAACCAAAAACTCCTGTAAGATCAACTTAATACAATTGTAGATTACCCACAAAAACCACCATGAATACCAAAAACACTGGATTTCAGAAAACACATGTCCCGGTTGTCCTCTCATCCTCATGTTGTGCCCGAATTAAATAGTGAAGTGGACTTGACACTCATTCTGGGGAATACACAGCTGAAATGTTTTACACTCTATGGCTAAGGCCCCTTTCACATCAGCGGTAAGCGCTGATCGCGGCAGTTGCGGTGAAAAACACGCATCTGCCGCTGTTACCGCATAACAGCCGCACTTGCGGTTCACTTGCGGCAAGCCCCATGCAATGTCTATGGGGCTTGCGGTAGGTGCGGCACGTGCGGTATGGTTTCGGTTTCAGCACTTGCGGCAGATGCGGCCGCGAAAGAAACGCGGTCAGCCGCCTTTTTTCCGCGGCCCGCGTCTGCCACAAGTGCCAAAACTGCACTTGCCGCACCTGCCACACACTTACCACAAGCCCCATAGACATTGCATATGGCCTGCCGCAAGTGAATCGCAAGTATGGCCGTAATGCAGTAACTGCGGCAGATGCAATTTTTTCACCGCAACTGCTGCAATCAGCGCTTACCGCTGATGTGAAAGGACCCTAAGTTGACACAACTGTACAAAAAAGAATTGGTCTAATTTCATCCAGAAAATGTTTTTTTTTTTCTCATCATCCATATGGCATTAAAAATGTACAAGATCGCAAACAGTTTACTATATTAAAGAATTGCAATACATTCATAAGAATTGTTATGTTATGCTGTACGGTAGCTCTGCATGGAATCTGATTTTTTTCTCTTAGCGCAGCCATAGACTTCAATGGGAGAGTCTCATCCGACACATGGACCAAGTCACAGCATACACTAGCTTCTTACAGCCAAATCAGGTCTCATACTTTGCATTGATGAGGGGCAACACCCTGAAACACCATATCTGCAAGTTGAAATTCTGGTTTGGCTTCTTGTCCAAAGTCAAGTGGTAAGGCTCATTAAATATCACAGATCCTCTTAAGTGCCCGCTCTTCGCTTATCTTGAGCAGGAGCATATCTATTTTCATCTGTAGGGGGTTAAGGTTCCTTTCTAGCCTGCTGTGAGTAGCATGTAGTTATTACCTCAGCTGCTGCCATATACAGTGCGTTGTGAAAGTATTCGTCCCCCTTGAACTTTTCAACCTTTTGCCACATTTCAGGCTTCAAACATAAAGATATAAATTCTAATTTTTTTGTGCAGAATCAACAACAAGTGGGACACAATCGTGAAGTGGAACAAAATTTATTGGATATTTTAAACTTTTAAAAAAAATAAAAAAATAAAAAGTGGGGTGTGCAATATTATTCTGCCCCTTTACTTTCAGTGCAGCAAACTCACTCCAGAAGTTCAGTGAGGATCTCTGAATGATCCAATGTTGTCCTAAATGACTGGTAATGATAAATAGAATCCACCTGTGTGTAATCAAGTCTCTGTATAAATGCATCTGCTCTGTGATAGTCCTCAGGTTCTGTTTCAAGTGCTGAGACATCATGAAGACCAAGGAACACCCCCCCCCCCCCCCCCCCCCCCCCCCCCCCCCCCCCCCCCCCCCCCCCCCCCCCCCCCCCCCCCCCCCCCCCCCCCCCCCCCCCCCCCCCCCCCCCCCCCCCCCCCCCCCCCCCCCCCCCCCCCCCCCCCCCCCCCCCCCCCCCCCCCCCCCCCCCCCCCCCCCCCCCCCCCCCCCCCCCCCCCCCCCCCCCCCCCCCCCCCCCCCCCCCCCCCCCCCCCCCCCCCCCCCCCCCCCCCCCCCCCCCCCCCCCCCCCCCCCCCCCCCCCCCCCCCCCCCCCCCCCCCCCCCCCCCCCCCCCCCCCCCCCCCCCCCCCCCCCCCCCCCCCCCCCCCCCCCCCCCCCCCCCCCCCCCCCCCCCCCCCCCCCCCCCCCCCCCCCCCCCCCCCCCCCCCCCCCCCCCCCCCCCCCCCCCCCCCCCCCCCCCCCCCCCCCCCCCCCCCCCCCCCCCCCCCCCCCCCCCCCCCCCCCCCCCCCCCCCCCCCCCCCCCCCCCCCCCCCCCCCCCCCCCCCCCCCCCCCCCCCCCCCCCCCCCCCCCCCCCCCCCCCCCCCCCCCCCCCCCCCCCCCCCCCCCCCCCCCCCCCCCCCCCCCCCCCCCCCCCCCCCCCCCCCCCCCCCCCCCCCCCCCCCCCCCCCCCCCCCCCCCCCCCCCCCCCCCCCCCCCCCCCCCCCCCCCCCCCCCCCCCCCCCCCCCCCCCCCCCCCCCCCCCCCCCCCCCCCCCCCCCCCCCCCCCCCCCCCCCCCCCCCCCCCCCCCCCCCCCCCCCCCCCCCCCCCCCCCCCCCCCCCCCCCCCCCCCCCCCCCCCCCCCCCCCCCCCCCCCCCCCCCCCCCCCCCCCCCCCCCCCCCCCCCCCCCCCCCCCCCCCCCCCCCCCCCCCCCCCCCCCCCCCCCCCCCCCCCCCCCCCCCCCCCCCCCCCCCCCCCCCCCCCCCCCCCCCCCCCCCCCCCCCCCCCCCCCCCCCCCCCCCCCCCCCCCCCCCCCCCCCCCCCCCCCCCCCCCCCCCCCCCCCCCCCCCCCCCCCCCCCCCCCCCCCCCCCCCCCCCCCCCCCCCCCCCCCCCCCCCCCCCCCCCCCCCCCCCCCCCCCCCCCCCCCCCCCCCCCCCCCCCCCCCCCCCCCCCCCCCCCCCCCCCCCCCCCCCCCCCCCCCCCCCCCCCCCCCCCCCCCCCCCCCCCCCCCCCCCCCCCCCCCCCCCCCCCCCCCCCCCCCCCCCCCCCCCCCCCCCCCCCCCCCCCCCCCCCCCCCCCCCCCCCCCCCCCCCCCCCCCCCCCCCCCCCCCCCCCCCCCCCCCCCCCCCCCCCCCCCCCCCCCCCCCCCCCCCCCCCCCCCCCCCCCCCCCCCCCCCCCCCCCCCCCCCCCCCCCCCCCCCCCCCCCCCCCCCCCCCCCCCCCCCCCCCCCCCCCCCCCCCCCCCCCCCCCCCCCCCCCCCCCCCCCCCCCCCCCCCCCCCCCCCCCCCCCCCCCCCCCCCCCCCCCCCCCCCCCCCCCCCCCCCCCCCCCCCCCCCCCCCCCCCCCCCCCCCCCCCCCCCCCCCCCCCCCCCCCCCCCCCCCCCCCCCCCCCCCCCCCCCCCCCCCCCCCCCCCCCCCCCCCCCCCCCCCCCCCCCCCCCCCCCCCCCCCCCCCCCCCCCCCCCCCCCCCCCCCCCCCCCCCCCCCCCCCCCCCCCCCCCCCCCCCCCCCCCCCCCCCCCCCCCCCCCCCCCCCCCCCCCCCCCCCCCCCCCCCCCCCCCCCCCCCCCCCCCCCCCCCCCCCCCCCCCCCCCCCCCCCCCCCCCCCCCCCCCCCCCCCCCCCCCCCCCCCCCCCCCCCCCCCCCCCCCCCCCCCCCCCCCCCCCCCCCCCCCCCCCCCCCCCCCCCCCCCCCCCCCCCCCCCCCCCCCCCCCCCCCCCCCCCCCCCCCCCCCCCCCCCCCCCCCCCCCCCCCCCCCCCCCCCCCCCCCCCCCCCCCCCCCCCCCCCCCCCCCCCCCCCCCCCCCCCCCCCCCCCCCCCCCCCCCCCCCCCCCCCCCCCCCCCCCCCCCCCCCCCCCCCCCCCCCCCCCCCCCCCCCCCCCCCCCCCCCCCCCCCCCCCCCC
Organism: Allobates femoralis; assembly: GCA_033576535.1. Classification (NCBI taxonomy): domain Eukaryota; kingdom Metazoa; phylum Chordata; class Amphibia; order Anura; family Aromobatidae; genus Allobates; species Allobates femoralis. The sequence goes on from JARQOC010000002.1 coordinate 686,769,725, forward strand.
CCCCCCCCCCCCCCCCCCCCCCCCCCCCCCCCCCCCCCCCCCCCCCCCCCCCCCCCCCCCCCCCCCCCCCCCCCCCCCCCCCCCCCCCCCCCCCCCCCCCCCCCCCCCCCCCCCCCCCCCCCCCCCCCCCCCCCCCCCCCCCCCCCCCCCCCCCCCCCCCCCCCCCCCCCCCCCCCCCCCCCCCCCCCCCCCCCCCCCCCCCCCCCCCCCCCCCCCCCCCCCCCCCCCCCCCCCCCCCCCCCCCCCCCCCCCCCCCCCCCCCCCCCCCCCCCCCCCCCCCCCCCCCCCCCCCCCCCCCCCCCCCCCCCCCCCCCCCCCCCCCCCCCCCCCCCCCCCCCCCCCCCCCCCCCCCCCCCCCCCCCCCCCCCCCCCCCCCCCCCCCCCCCCCCCCCCCCCCCCCCCCCCCCCCCCCCCCCCCCCCCCCCCCCCCCCCCCCCCCCCCCCCCCCCCCCCCCCCCCCCCCCCCCCCCCCCCCCCCCCCCCCCCCCCCCCCCCCCCCCCCCCCCCCCCCCCCCCCCCCCCCCCCCCCCCCCCCCCCCCCCCCCCCCCCCCCCCCCCCCCCCCCCCCCCCCCCCCCCCCCCCCCCCCCCCCCCCCCCCCCCCCCCCCCCCCCCCCCCCCCCCCCCCCCCCCCCCCCCCCCCCCCCCCCCCCCCCCCCCCCCCCCCCCCCAAAAAAAAAAAAAAAAAAAAAAAAAAAAAAAAAAAAAAAAAAAAAAAAAAAAAAAAAAAAAAAAAAAAAAAAAAAAAAAAAAAAAAAAAAAAAAAAAAAAAAAAAAAAAAAAAAAAAAAAAAAAAAAAAAAAAAAAAAAAAAAAAAAAAAAAAAAAAAAAAAAAAAAAAAAAAAAAAAAAAAAAAAAAAAAAAAAAAAAAAAAAAAAAAAAAAAAAAAAAAAAAAAAAAAAAAAAAAAAAAAAAAAAAAAAAAAAAAAAAAAAAAAAAAAAAAAAAAAAAAAAAAAAAAAAAAAAAAAAAAAAAAAAAAAAAAAAAAAAAAAAAAAAAAAAAAAAAAAAAAAAAAAAAAAAAAAAAAAAAAAAAAAAAAAAAAAAAAAAAAAAAAAAAAAAAAAAAAAAAAAAAAAAAAAAAAAAAAAAAAAAAAAAAAAAAAAAAAAAAAAAAAAAAAAAAAAAAAAAAAAAAAAAAAAAAAAAAAAAAAAAAAAAAAAAAAAAAAAAAAAAAAAAAAAAAAAAAAAAAAAAAAAAAAAAAAAAAAAAAAAAAAAAAAAAAAAAAAAAAAAAAAAAAAAAAAAAAAAAAAAAAAAAAAAAAAAAAAAAAAAAAAAAAAAAAAAAAAAAAAAAAAAAAAAAAAAAAAAAAAAAAAAAAAAAAAAAAAAAAAAAAAAAAAAAAAAAAAAAAAAAAAAAAAAAAAAAAAAAAAAAAAAAAAAAAAAAAAAAAAAAAAAAAAAAAAAAAAAAAAAAAAAAAAAAAAAAAAAAAAAAAAAAAAAAAAAAAAAAAAAAAAAAAAAAAAAAAAAAAAAAAAAAAAAAAAAAAAAAAAAAAAAAAAAAAAAAAAAAAAAAAAAAAAAAAAAAAAAAAAAAAAAAAAAAAAAAAAAAAAAAAAAAAAAAAAAAAAAAAAAAAAAAAAAAAAAAAAAAAAAAAAAAAAAAAAAAAAAAAAAAAAAAAAAAAAAAAAAAAAAAAAAAAAAAAAAAAAAAAAAAAAAAAAAAAAAAAAAAAAAAAAAAAAAAAAAAAAAAAAAAAAAAAAAAAAAAAAAAAAAAAAAAAAAAAAAAAAAAAAAAAAAAAAAAAAAAAAAAAAAAAAAAAAAAAAAAAAAAAAAAAAAAAAAAAAAAAAAAAAAAAAAAAAAAAAAAAAAAAAAAAAAAAAAAAAAAAAAAAAAAAAAAAAAAAAAAAAAAAAAAAAAAAAAAAAAAAAAAAAAAAAAAAAAAAAAAAAAAAAAAAAAAAAAAAAAAAAAAAAAAAAAAAAAAAAAAAAAAAAAAAAAAAAAAAAAAAAAAAAAAAAAAAAAAAAAAAAAAAAAAAAAAAAAAAAAAAAAAAAAAAAAAAAAAAAAAAAAAAAAAAAAAAAAAAAAAAAAAAAAAAAAAAAAAAAAAAAAAAAAAAAAAAAAAAAAAAAAAAAAAAAAAAAAAAAAAAAAAAAAAAAAAAAAAAAAAAAAAAAAAAAAAAAAAAAAAAAAAAAAAAAAAAAAAAAAAAAAAAAAAAAAAAAAAAAAAAAAAAAAAAAAAAAAAAAAAAAAAAAAAAAAAAAAAAAAAAAAAAAAAAAAAAAAAAAAAAAAAAAAAAAAAAAAAAAAAAAAAAAAAAAAAAAAAAAAAAAAAAAAAAAAAAAAAAAAAAAAAAAAAAAAAAAAAAAAAAAAAAAAAAAAAAAAAAAAAAAAAAAAAAAAAAAAAAAAAAAAAAAAAAAAAAAAAAAAAAAAAAAAAAAAAAAAAAAAAAAAAAAAAAAAAAAAAAAAAAAAAAAAAAAAAAAAAAAAAAAAAAAAAAAAAAAAAAAAAAAAAAAAAAAAAAAAAAAAAAAAAAAAAAAAAAAAAAAAAAAAAAAAAAAAAAAAAAAAAAAAAAAAAAAAAAAAAAAAAAAAAAAAAAAAAAAAAAAAAAAAAAAAAGATTTTAAAAATCAGGTTTTTTCTCTCAAAGGGTATTGTGGCCCCCAATGGTTGGGACTTCACGTAGGGGTACTACACCCTAAAAGGTGTTGTAGTATCCTGTGATTTGGAAATTGGGATGCCACTACAAGGACCCTCATAAAAACACATCCCCCAAACCTAGGTAGGGGACGTGGGGGACCTGTTCAGGGAGGACCAGTCCGGGTCATTCCATTTTCAAGTGATCCAAAAATGAATATTTTTTTTCCTGCGCCCTCAGATTTTAAAAAATTTTTCTTTGAAGAAAAACTTTATTAATTACAAAAAAAAGTTTTGAATTTTTTTCTTTATCTGTTAATTTTTTCAGATTTTAAAGTTTTAAAAAAGTGCGAATTTTGGCCTGGTATGCTTTACTTTTTCTTCATATCTGGGTTAGAAATAGATAGAGAAAAAAATAAACACCAAGTTATCAGAAACTGTCCAGGCTTCACGATAGTCAAAGAGGATATTTTTTGTTAATATTTTCCCCATTTTGACGAAGCGCAAAACTTTAAAACGCATTTTCGAAAAATCGGCGCGCTTTAAATATTTCAAAAACTGCCCATGTGTCTGCTGTGCTTACCAATCTGTACCAAATTCAAGTTGGGATCGAAATGGGATCATATTTTAACATATTTTCTGGGTAAGAGCTTTAATAGGTCTTTTCCATATCAAGTGACTTAAATATGAAATTTTTTTTTCCCTGAGTCTTTAGATTTTTTTTTTTTTTTTCCTTTATGAAGTACTACTTTATTTAAATTACAATTAAAAGTTTGGAATTTTTTCTTCATATTTAAATTTTTTCGTTTTTTAAGTTAAAAAAAGGGGAATTTTCCCCTGGTCACACTTTAAATTTTTTTATCTCAGGCTAGAAAAAAGTAATGAAGTGGAGAGCATAATTTTTACTCGAAGGGTAACAGCTTTCATTTGAGATGTTACAAGACTATTTTCTTTATATCAATTCAAACTATTGACGGGGCAATTGTGAAAAAATGACTGATTGTGTTCTTGGTGACTTTTGAATTGACCTATAATAGTTAAATATTTTGCACTTAGGTCCAATGAATGCATCCATGGGGTCAAGCTGGACAGAGTCATCACAAATTAGCCTTTTTTGCAGATGACCTGCTACTTTACATCTCCCAGCCCTGGTCTCCATCCCTTCGGTCTTAATGGAGTTTGAACGGTTCGGACAATTGAGCAACTTTAAGTGAATTGCTCCAAAACGAGGCACTCAATATTTCTTTGCTGGAGAATTGGTTTCTCATCTATCTAAACAGTTCCCATTTAAATGGAAAGTAGAAGCCATTAAGTACTTGGGAGTCCTTATACCAAAAGATCTTAAACAAAATATTCAATTTAAATTATCAACCCCTTTTGACTAACGCGGAATCGGCATTTACCTCCTATAGACAATTAAAGCTATCCTGGTTCGGGAGAATAAACGTAGTCAAGATGGATGTCTTGCCCCGACTCTTATATACTTTTCAGACAGTTCCTGTTCTATTGGATAGAGGTTTCCTCTCCAAAATGCAATCTATGATCCTTAGATTTGTCTGGGGGGCAAGAGGTCCAGATTGCGAATGAATATCCTATCCTTGCCCGAGACCAGAGGAGGGGTTGGACTACCCAACATACGAGCGTACTTTGAGGCTTCCTCTCTTGTTAGAGCTCTAGATTGGCATTATCATGCGTCCTCCAAGAAATGGGTAGGGGTGGAGCAAGAGGGTTTGGGGATTCCGCTGAAACACCTGCTTTGGATTTCCCCTAAAGACTCCACAGACCTAGTACCTTTGACAGACATGACCAGAAACACCTTGAAGGTATGGCACCTAGTGACGAAAACCCTCCGCTTAAACGACAGACTTAGCCCTTTGACTCCCCTTTTTTCCAACCCATCTTTCCCCCCAGATTTGACAGGCAGAGATTTTTATGTTGGCGGATTGTGGATGACACCCGAGTAGGACAGACTCTGTCCAGTGGTGGTTTGCCCCCGATGGCAGAGCTACAACTCAAAGAACCTACGAGACCTCTTAAGTGATTCGAATTTCTCCAATACAGAGCATAATTATATTCAGCTGACCACTCTTGCAGGGTAAGATTGACGCCCAACGTATTGGAGAGGTTATTCCAACTGGAGGCTCCACCGAGGCGCAAAATATCATTTCTATACCAGGCCTTAGGGTCCATGAGAGAGCAGGGCACCCTTTACTTCCAACGTGCTTGGGAGAGGGAATTGGGGTGTAGCATTTCAGAAGCTAATTGGCAGAAATGCTTTATATTTACTCACGCACTAGCTAGCGCTTGTTCTGCACAAGAAAGAAGCTATAAGCTGCTCACTAGATGGTACTTGTGCCCGACGACACTCCGGAACATGTTCCCTGGAACCCCTGATACCTGCTGGCGCTGTGGGGAAGAGAAGGGTACAATGATACACATTTGGTGGAGTTGTGGGGAAATCCGGCGGTTCTGGTCTGAGGTTTTCAATGCATACGCCCGGATAACAGGTAAAGAAGCCGAATGCTGCCCAGAATCGGCAATGTTATCCATTTTTCCAGGTCCTATTGGGCTACAGAAGAGGGATATTCTCCGCTTTTGCATCTCGGCTGCTCGTGCTGTGATCCCGAGGTTCTGGAAATCAAGCCGGGCTCCATCTCCACTTGATTGGTTCAAAGAATTGATGGACACATATCGAATGGAGGAGCTCGCAGCTGATGCGTCGGGATCTCGGAACAAATTCTTAGGGATTTGGGTTGAATGGATTCTTTTTCACGACTCTGCAGAATTTAGGAGTATCTTTTCCAGCACAGATAATATGGCTCGACCTCTGGCTGATGGGGAGCCAGTGGGATGAGTACCCTTTCTCCTTCCCATACCTCACCCGTCCCCCCCACTCCTTTTTTTCTTTTTTTCTTACGTGGCTTTTCTTTCCCAGTATAACTTTTTCTAATGGTTTTTGTTTCTCTTCTCTCTCTCTTCTTTTCTATCTCTCTTTTCTTCCCATCCGATACATTCAGTCTAGGTATTTCCTTTCTACACCTATACCTTCAGAATTCTAGTGAACATTAGACAGGTATCGAAAACTCTGAGCTGTGAGTAGATCATTAATATTTCGGCCTTCCTTTCCGGTACACCAGTCGATAGACTATTCCAACTAGGCCTCAACGGGTAATGACCCACTTACGTGGTCAACCTGTTAGAAGGGGCCAAGTAATAAAAATCATTCTGCTGGGGCTGCTTGTCCCCTTGACATCAGAACATCTCAAAACCCTGAGAAAGGTTGTATACTTGAGTGTTTGGAATTATATTTAGATTGTAGTATATATTGCACCAGAGATAAGCGCAAAAGTAAATTTGCAGCTTATCTTAAAGTTACTAATAACTTTGTGAATTCTCTTTTTGTATATTTTATATGTCTCAAGATTTTGTTAAAAGATTGAATGTATGTCTTTCATATGTTTTTTCAAAATTTAATAAAAATGAGATTAACCATAGTTAAATATTTTAAAATATGATCCCATCACGATCCCAACTTGAAATTTGGTACAGATGTGGCTAAGAGCATAAAAGACACATGGGCAGTTTTGGAAAATTTTTATTAAAATGTTTTTTTTCGGAAATGCGTTTCAAAATGTTGCGTTTGCATTCGCATAGGTAAAAAATTAAAATTAACAAATATACTCTTGTGACATATCTGGTGAAAGCCTGGACAGTTCTGAGTAGAATGGTGTTTATTTTGTTTCTCTATCTTATTTCTAGCCCGAGATAAAAAAATTTAAAGTCGTACCAGGCCAAAATTCACCCTTTTTTTAAACTTTAAAAATCTGTAAAAAATTAACTGATGAAGAAAAAAATTCCAAACTTTTAATTTGTAATTAACTAAAGTAGTACTTCATAAAGGAAAAAAAAAAAAAAAAATCTAAAGACGTCAGGTAAAAAAAAATATTCATATTTAGATCACTTGATATGGAATGACCCATTGACGCTATTAATAGTAAAATATGTTAAAATATGATCCCATTGCGATCCCAACTTGAAATTTGGTACAGATGTGGCTAAGAGCAAAGCAGACACATGGGCAGTTTTTGAAATATTTAAAGCGCGCCGATTTTTCGGAAATTTGTTTTAAAGTTTTGCGCTTGCGATCACATGGGTAAAATATTAACAAAGATCCTCTTGTGACATATCTGGTGAAAGCCTGTATAGTTCTGAGTAGAATGGTGTTTATTTTGTCTCTCTATCTTATTCCTAGCCTTAGTTATGAGGAGAAACGTAAAGGCAGGCAACAGCGAAATTCACACTTTTTCCGAACTTTGAAAATCATTTAAAAAAAAATTAAATTTTTTAAAAAATTTTTCTCTTCACATTTTGCATTGTCTGACATGCTATTATCAAATAACAAAATCTCAAAAGAATTAAAAATATAGAGGTAATAATCATTGGTTCACTTGACATGGAATGACCCTCCCATGGGAGGAGTAAAAGGGTAGAAAAGTGTGTGGGTGGGAGGAGAGTGAGGCCAGTCAGCACATAGCTCCATTGGGGAGTGAGGAGTGCGGGACGTCAGAGAGGCCGTCAGGACATAAGGGGATCCTAAGGACATCAGGTAGTGCGGTGCGCCCAAATATGGACCTGGTCCATCTACCGACTGGGGGATCTGTCCTGGAACAGAGTACCGGCTCTGAGCACGGTGCAGGTGTCTATCCCCGAGTCATCGAACCAGAGGCCCGAGCTTCTAGAGGAAGTCGTGGCCGGCCCCCGGCGCATCCAGAAAAAGGCAGCCCGCTCAGTGTGCAACAAACTCACCGACATCCATGATCTCTTTATCTCCAGGAAACTGTCATTCCTTGGCCTCACCGAGACCTGGCTCACCCACTCCGACATGGCCTCCCTGCTGCACTATCCTACGGCGGCCTCAGCCTGTCCCACACCCCCCGTCCCTCTGGCAAACACGGCGGTGGAGTCAGCATACTGCTGTCCAACTCCTGCACCTTCAGCCCCATCCCCCAGCCCCCATCCGGCTTCCGACCCCTCCATTCCACCGAAACAGCCCTGACCAAAGTCACCAACGATCTACTGAATGCCAAGAACAAACACCACTACTCCATCCTGCTACTCCTTGACCTGTCTGCCGCCTTCGACACGGTTGACCACTCCCTTCTTCTCCGGATCCTGGAATCCCTTGGCATCACCCACCTTGCCCTCTCCTGGATCTCCTCATACCTAGCGGACCGGACCTTCAGCGTCTCCCACTCCCACACCTCCTCCTCACCCTACCCCCTTTCTGTCGGAGTTCCCCAAGGTTCAGTCCTGGGACCCCTACTTTTCTCCATTTACACTCTCGGCCTAGGGCAACTCATCGAGTTCCATGGCCTCCAGTACCACCTCTACTCCGACGACACCCAAATCTACCTGTCCAGCCCTGACATCACCTCCCTACTCTCGAAAATCCCTCAATGCCTTTCCGCCATCTCATCCTTCTTCTCTGCTCGCTTCCTTAAACTCAACATGGACAAAACTGAATTCATAGTCTTCCCCCCAAGAAATTCCACCCCACCTCCCAACCTATCCATCTGCGTCAACGACTGCGCCCTCTCCCCAGTCCCCCAAGCCAAGTGCCTCGGGGTAATCCCTGACTCCTCCCTATCCTTCAAACCCCACATCGAGGCCCTCACCACATCCCTCCGGCTTCAGCTCAAGAACATCTCACGGATCCGCTCCTTCCTCACCCACGACACCGCTAAAACACTCATCCATGCTCTTATCATCTCCCGCCTTGACTACTGCAACCTCCTTCTAAATGGCCTCCCGGCTAACTCCCTCACACCTCTCCAGTCTATCCTCAACTCCGCTGCCCGACTCATCTATATGTCCTCCCGCTACTCCCCTGTCTCCCCCCTCTGCCAAGCCCTTCACTGGCTCCCCGTCTCCAAGAGATCCCAATTCAAAACACTAACCATGGCGTACAAAGCCATACACAACCTGGCTCCACCATACATCTCCGACCTGGTCTCCCGATACCTACCCTCACGCAACCTCCGCTCCTCCCAAGAACTCCTCCTCTGCTCCCCCCTCATCACCTCTTCGCACAACCGAGTCCAGGACTTCTCCCGGGCATCTGCCTTACTCTGGAACTCCCTACCCGAACACGTCAGACACTCTCCTACCCTGAGTAGCTTCAAGTGTCACCTGAAGACTCACTTGTTCCGTCAAGCCTACAACCTGCCATGAGACCCAGGCGAACGCCCCATACCTGACATTCCCCCATCCTACTGTATCCTAACCCACACCTCATAGACTGTGAGCCCTCGTGGACAGGGTCCCTGCCCCTCCTGTACCTGTACGTCCTGATCGCCTAGATTTAGTGTACTTGTTCTTGTCTCCCTCATCCTTATGTAAAGCGCCATGGAACCCAATGGCGCTATATAAATAAATAATAATAATAATAAAAATAATAAAATAATATAGGATCTGGGGGACCCGTAGAAGAGTCCTCCACAGATAACAATAATATAATAATATTTATTCATTTATATAGCGAATAATAATATAATAATATTTATTCATTTACATAGCGCTAATAATTCCATAGCACTTTACATATATCAGTAATACTGTCCCCATTGAAGCTCACAATCTAAACATCCTATCAGTATGTCTTTACAATACAGATGGATCCGTGGGAGCTGGCTTCAGGCTCTACGTGCAGGAGCGCTGAAGAAGACAAGAGAAAGCGCAGGAAGGGACCGGACAGGAACAGCAGGCATTCCACGGAAAGTCCTGAGTAAAATATCCTGATTTCCAAGTGACTACCCAGGCCAGGCAGACTCGAAAAGACTGTGTTATTAAAGAACTGCCAGTAAACTTGTACAGAGTAAAAAAACTGTGTGGCGTCCTTTACTATCTCCACCTGAGGAGCCTGGAGGAGGACAAGTTACCAGGCCTGGTGTAGCTGCGTCCCTGTGAAAAACCACAAACTGCCCCAGGGATCCCGATCCATCTACAGGGAAAGTAACCATCTTGCTGCTCCATCATCACCCCGGAGGTCTGTCCCGCAGTGCCGGTAACATTACCGGAACCGTAGGTGGCGTCACAAAACACGTCTATTTTATTTTTATTGACTCTTTTCAGCAACCACCAGGGCCACGAGACCAGGCACAGGCCCCATAATATCCCCATGAACTACAACGCCAAGGCCCTGGGGCGGGTCATATGCACCTCTTAATAAATCGGGAATGTCTGCTCCACAACGCCACCTCAGGACTGGCGAAAAAGTTGCGGGAATTGAAGAATCTGATCCAAAGTGTTTGTAAAAAGCTAAATAGTGCAACATTTTTTTATGAAAAATCTTCTATAATATAAAACCCGAAGGCCACTTCCGGCCAATCCGGCCAACTTCCGTGATGGCCTCCGACCTGTGTAATCAGACCGGAACCGGAAGTGGGCGCTTTAGCGCCCACCAGATCCACGAGCGTGAGCGCGTAGCGCTCACCGCGAGCCGTTAAACTCCCACGACCCCTGTGTCCCGGCGCCTCCTCTCTCCTCCGGCCCAGTCCTCCCGCTCCTCTCTCCGCCGCTCCAGCCCCTTCCTCCCGCTCCTCCTCCCGCAGCTCGGTTCTCATCCTCCCCCCAATGTTGCAGCTCAGAGCGGAGGACATGCGGTTCTCCCGACGCCGCCCGCAGATGACCGGCATCAGCCGGTTCTCTCCCGCTTGCCACACATGCGGCTCCCCAGCTCCTGCGGCCCCCCGCGGGTCCTCCTGCCCCCCCCGCGGCTCCTGCGGGCCCCCCGCAGCTACTCATGCCCCCCCGCGGGTCGTCTTGCCCCCCCGCGGCTCCTGCGGCCCCCCGCTGCTACTCATGCCCCCCCGCGGGTCGTCCTGCCCCCCCGCGGCTCCTGCGGGCCCCCCGCGGGTTGTCTTGCCCACCTGCGGTTCCTGCGGCCCCCCGCAGCTACTCATGCCCCCCCGCGGGTCGTCCTGCCCCCCCGCGGCTCCTGCGGGCCCCCCGCGGGTCGTCCTGCCCCCCGCAGCTACTCATGCCCCCCCGCGGGTCGTCCTGCCCCCCCGCGGCTCCTGCGGGCCCCCCGCGGGTCGTCTTGCCCCCCCGCGGGTCGTCTTGCCCCCCCGCGGGTCGTCCTGCCCCCCCGCGGCTCCTGCGGCCCCCCGCAGCTACTCCTGCCCCCCCGCGGCTCCTGCTGCCCCCACCCTGCTTGCTTCTACTAAAAATAATAAATCCCTCATAGAGGATACTCACCCGTCCGCCGGCGCGCTCCATCTACGTCCTATAGCTCCATGGCTTGAGGACCTGTGGTTGCCTGGGAAACCGATCAGCTGATCGGTTTCCCAGTCAACCACAGGTCCTGCGAGCCGCCACACGGGTGAGTATCCTCCCATCCATCCTGCCCCTACCCCCCACCGGCTCCAACCTGCCCCCCCCCCCTGCTCCATAGCACACATCCCCCTCTGCTCCATCCTGCCCGCCCCCCACCCGCTGCATCCAGCCCCCCCTCCACCGCCTCCATCCTGCCCCCCCACAACAGTTCCATCCTGCCCCCCCGCCTCCAACCTACCCCCTGCCCCCGCCGACTCCATCCTGCCCCCCCCCCCCGCCCGCGCTCCATCCTTCATTCCCCCCCCCCCCGCTGACTCCATCCTGCCCCCCCGCCACACCAGCTCCATCCTGCCCCCCCACCGGCTCCATCCTGCACCCCCCGCCCGCTCCATCCTACCCCCCCACTGCCTCCATCATGCCCCCCACCACACCAGCTCCATTCCGCCCCCGCCGGCTCCATCCTGCCCCCCCCCCCCACAGCTCCATCCTGCCCCCCCCACCAGCTCCATCCTGCCCCCCCACCGACTTCATCATGCCCCCCCGCCAACTCCATCCTGCCCCCCCCCCCAGCTCCATCCTGCCCCCCGCTCCATCCTATCCATCCTACCCCCCCGCTGGCTCGATCCTGCCCCCCCACACCGTCTCCATCCTGCCCCCACACCGTCTCCATCCTGCCCCCCACCGGCTCCATCCTGCCCCCCCACCGACTTCATCATGCCCCCCCGCCAACTCCATCCTGCCCCCCCCACCAGCTCCATCCTGCCCCCCCCGCCCGCTCCATCCTATCCATCCTACCCCCCCGCTGGCTCGATCCTGCCCCCCCCCACACCGTCTCCATCCTGCCCCCACACCGTCTCCATCCTGCCCCCCCAACGGCTCCATCCTGCCCCCCCACCTGCTCCATCCTGCCCCCTTCCCACACCAGCTCCATCCTGCCCCCTCGCCCGCTCCATCCTCACCCCCCGCCAGCTCCATTCCACCCCCCCCACCCGCTCCATCCTGTGCCCCCCCCCCCTCGGCTCCATCCTGCCCCCCCCCCCGCCGCTTCCATCCTGCCCCCCTGCCCGCTCCATCCTGCCCCCCCCCACACACCAGCTCTATTCTGCCCCCCCGCCACCTCCATCCTGCCCCCCCCCCGCCAGCTCCATCCTGCCCCCCCCCTGGCTCCATCCTGCCCCCCCTCCGGCTCCATCCTGCCCCCCCTCCGGCTCCATCCTGCCCCCCCTCCGGCTCCATCCTGCCCCCCCTCCGGCTCCATCTTACCCCCCCGCCGGCTCCATCCTGCCCCCCCCGGCTCCATCCTACCCCCCCGCCGGCTCCATCCTGCCCCCCACCCCCCCCAAGTTCCATCCTGCTCCCCCCCCGCCAGCTCCATCCTGCCGCCCCCGCCAGCTCCATCCTGCCCCCCCGCCAGCTCCATCCTGCCCCCTCTCCTCTGCGTCCTCTGCCCCCTGTCCTCTGCGTCCTCTGCCCCCTCTCCTCTGCCCCCTGTCCTCTGCGTCCTCTGCCCCCTCTCCTCTGTCCTCTGCCCCCTCTGTGTCCTCTGCCCCCTGTCCTCTGCCCCCTGTCCTCTGCCCCCTGTCCTCTGCCCCCTGTCCTCTGTGTCCTCTGCCCCCTCTGTGTCCTCTGCCTCCTCTGCCCCCTCTGTGTCCTCTGCCCCCTGTCCTCTGCCTCCTCTGCCCCTGTCCTCTGCCTCCTCTGCCCCCTGTCCTCTGCCTCCTCTGCCCCCTGTCCTCTGCCCCCTGTCCTCTGCCTTTTCTGCCCCCTGTCCTCTGCCTCCTCTGCCCCCTGTCCTCTGCCTCCTCTGCCCCCTGTCCTCTGCCTCCTCTGCCCCCTGTCCTCTGCCCCCTGTCCTCTGCGTCCTCTGCCCCCTGTCCTCTGCGTCCTCTGCCCCCTGTCCTCTGCGTCCTCTGCCCCCTGTCCTCTGCGTCCTCTGCCCCCTGTCCTCTGCGTCCTCTGCCCCCTGTCCTCTGCGTCCTCTGCCCCCTGTCCTCTGCGTCCTCTGCCCCCTGTCCTCTGCGTCCTCTGCCCCCTGTCCTCTGCGTCCTCTGCCCCCTCTGTCCTCTGCCCCCTCTGTCCTCTGCCCCCTCTGTGTCCTCTGCCCCCTCTGTGTCCTCTGCGTCCTCTGTGTCCTCTGCGTCCTCTGCCCCCTGTCCTCTGCGTCCCCCCCGGCTACAGTCACCGACACACGGAACGTTCCGATCTCGGAAGTTCCGTGTGCCCTCCTGCCACTCCCCTCCACCCTCTGCCCTCCAGCCAGTACCTACATACCGGGGGGGGCAGGGGGGCCCATTGCCCGCCACCTCGGAGGGCCACACACACCCTGGGGGTACCCGTGCTCCCTGCCGTGTGCCTGGAGAGGAGGGAGGGCGGGACTTCCTCTCCTGCAGCTCTGCCCGCCCCTCCTCTCCTCCTACACCCGACGCCCGGCCACCGGTAAGTCTGCAGCCATACACGCTGCTCTGCCCTCCAGCCTGTGTGCCCCCTCTGCCCTCTGTCCTCTGCGTCCTCTGCCCCTCTGTGTCCTCTGCCCCCTGTCCTCTGTGTCCTCTGCCCCCTGTCCTCTGTGTCCTCTGCCCCCTGTCCTCTGCGTCCTCTGCCCCTGTCCTCTGTGTCCTCTGCCCCCTGTCCTCTGCGTCCTCTGCCCCCTCTGTGTCATCTGCCCCCTGTCCTCTGCCCCCTGTCATCTGCGTCCTCTGCCCCCTCTGTGTCCTCTGCCCCCTGTCCTCTGCGTCCTCTGCCCCCTCTGTGTCCTCTTCCCCCTGTCCTCTGCGTCCTCTCCCCCCTGTCCTCTGCGTCCTCTCCCCCCTGTCCTCTGTGTCCTCTGCCCCCTGTCCTCTGCCCCCTGTCCTCTGCCCCCTCTGTGTCCTCTGCCCCCTGTTCCTCTGCCCCCTGTCCTCTGCCCCCTGTCCTCTGCCCCCTGTCCTCTGCCCCCTGTCCTCTGCGTCCTCTGCCCCCTCTCCTCTGCCCCCTGTCCTCTGCGTCCTCTGCCCCCTCTGTGTCCTCTGCCCCCTGTCCTCTGCCCCCTGTCCTCTGCCCCCTGTCCTCTGCCCCCTGTCCTCTGCGTCCTCTGCCCCCTGTCCTCTGCCCCCTGTCCTCTGTGTCCTCTGCCTCCTCTGCCCCTCTGCCCCTCTGCCTCCTCTGCCCCCTCTGTGTCCTCTGCCCCCTGTCCTCTGCCTCTCCTCTGCCCCCTGTCCTCTGCCTCCTCTGCCCCCTGTCCTCTGCCTCCTCTGCCCCTGTCCTCTGCCCCCTGTCCTCTGCCTCCTCTGCCCCCTGTCCTCTGCCCCCTGTCCTCTGCCCCCTGTCCTCTGCCCCCTGTCCTCTGCCCCCTGTCCTCTGCCCCCTGTCCTCTGCCCCCTGTCCTCTGCCCCCTGTCCTCTGCCTCCTCTGCCCCCTGTCCTCTGCCCCCTGTCCTCTACCTCCTCTGCCCCCTGTCCTCTGCCCTCCTCTGCCCCCTCCCCTGCCTCCTCTGCCCCCTGTCCTCTCGTCCTCTGCCCCCTGTCCTCTGCGTCCTCTGCCCCCTGTCCTCTGCGTCCTCTGCCCCTGTCCTCTGCGTCCTCTGCCCCCTGTCCTCTGCGTCCTCTGCCCCCTGTCCTCTGCGTCCTCTGCCCCCTGTCCTCTGCGTCCTCTGCCCCCTGTCCTCTGCGTCCTCTGCCCCCTGTCCTCTGCGTCCTCTGCCCCCTGTCCTCTGCGTCCTCTGCCCCCTGTCCTCTGCGTCCTCTGCCCCCTGTCCTCTGCGTCCTCTGCCCCCTGTCCTCTGCGTCCTCTGCCCCCTGTCCTCTGCGTCCTCTGCCCCCTGTCCTCTGCGTCCTCTGCCCCCTCTGCGTCCTCTGCCCCCTCTGCGTCCTCTGCCCCCTCTGTGTCCTCTGCCCCCTCTGTGTCCTCTGCCCCCTCTGTGTCCTCTGCCCCCTCTGTGTCCTCTGCGTCCTCTGCCCCCTGTCCTCTGCGTCCTCTGCCCCCTGTCCTCTGCGTCTTCTGCCCCCTGTCCTCTGCGTCCTCTGCCCCCTGTCCTCTGCGTCCTCTGCCCCCTCTGCCCCCTGTCCTCTGCGTCCTCTGCCCCCTCTGTGTCCTCTGCCCCCTCTGTGTCCTCTGCCCCCTCTGTGTCCTCTGCCCCCTCTGTGTCCTCTGCCCCCTCTGTGTCCTCTGCGTCCTCTGTGTCCTCTGCCCCCTGTCCTCTGCGTCCTCTGCACCCTGTCCTCTGCGTCCTCTGCCCCCTGTCCTCTGCCCCCTGTCCTCTGCGTCCTCTGCCCCCTGTCCTCTGCGTCCTCTGCCCCCTCTGCCCCTGTCCTCTGCCCCCTCTGTGTCCTCTGCCCCCTGTCCTCTGCGTCCTCTGCCCCCTCTGTGTCCTCTGCCCCTGTCCTCTGCGTCCTCTGCCCCCTGTCCTCTGCGTCCTCTGCCCCCTGTCCTCTGCCCAGCCGCCTCTGCCCCCTGTCATCTGCGCTGACCACTCTGCCCACGTCGCTGCGCTGACCAATCTCACCGCACTCACTGCTAACCACTGAGCCACCGCACTCACTGCTAACCACTGAGCCACCGCACTCACTGCTAACCACTGAGCCACCGCACTCACTGCTAACCACTGAGCCACCGCACTCACTGCTAACCACTGAGCCACCGTACACTGCTACCCACTGAGCCGCCTGTATACACACAATTCATTTCACCGCACTCCCGTAACTATTAGTAAATAAACTATATATGGATTCTAGACTACCCGATTCTTTAGAATCGGGCCGCCATCTAGTAAAAAATATATTTCTATAATAATAATTTTTATTTATGTAGCGCCAACATATTCCACAGCGCTTCACAATACAAAGTTCATGTTTAACCAATCATAAGAAACAATTAGAAAATACTATATAATACAAAAAACAATACAATACAAAGCATAATATATAACAATAATTGGAGAAAAAAAAATGGCAGTCCTGCTCATAAGAGCATACAATCTAACAATGAGGTGCGGGTGACAAAGTACAGTGGCTTATTTACAATGATGGTATAGTCTAGCAATGAGGTGGGGGTGACAAGGTACAGGTGCTTATTTATAATGATGGTATAGTCAACTTGAGGAGATGGGGAACAGTTAGGAGCAGTATAAGTGGCCACCACCCATTATTTGTGATCCATTTGAGACTGTTGGGGCGGATAGGCTATGTCTAGGGATCATGATAGGCCGCCCTAAAAAGATGTGTTTTTAGGGATCGCCTGAAACTATGTAAGTTGTGGATACACCTAATTTCTTGGGGTAGAGCATTCCAGAGAATTGGTGCAGCTCGGGAGAAGTCTTGCAGCCGGGAGTGGGAGGTTGGGATTAATGCAGAAGTGAGTATCTCTAGCGCAAAATATACACATTTAAGTATAAAAGAAAGATATGGATACCATTAGGGGCTTTTTTCACTAATACCACCCTGCACGGTCATGTGTCATCACAAGTAAGGTCAGTGATTAACTCCAGCAGTCACATGATTGTGCAGCAAAGAACACCAAGATCTACAAGGACCATTAGAGCACAGATGATGTAGGGAGGAGGGATTGAACAGAAGGATTTTAATTACACTTTATTAAACTTTTTACCTAGCAATTTTTTAAACTCCTTAATGAGTACTGTTGTATATTTGCATCATACCAGGTCAATTCATTTGTATGCATATGTAGATTTTTATTCAGGGAATAATAGATCCTGGATAGTTTCTTCAAAGAACTATTCCAGGACTTTTCTTAAAGTGTAACGTTCAATTTAATTTATTTTTCTCATAAATCAATAGTGCACATGAAAGTAAGCAACTTTGTAATATGTTGACAAATTTGCTTCTTTCTCTGCCAGAATTGATCAGACACCAATTCCCCTTTTCTTTGGACTAGCACCCGCCCGTTCTCCTGGACCGACACCACTCTCCTTTTCCCTGGGCCGACACCATTCCCCTTCCACCCACACTGGCACCACTTCCCCTTGACGGCACCGCTCCCCCTTCTCCTGGACTGGCACCACTCCCCTTTATCATAGAAGGGCACCACACCCCCTTCCCCTGTACCTGCACCATAGCCCCTTCCTCTTGATTGGCACCACTCCCCTTTCACCAGGATGCATATCACTCCCCCTTTTTCTGGACCTGCACCATGCCCCCCCTGGATTGGCACCACTTCCTGTTCCCTTGGATGCGGACCACACCCCCACACTATTTCCCTTGTCCTCATGTCATGAGAGAATCGACAAGAACATTAAATATAAGGAAAAACTCCTATATGACCAGCCTATAACTCCACCACTGTATCTGAGACGCTGACAGTCCTGTGATGGTCTGGCTGAGAGTTGTGGGTTTTATTACATATATCAGTTACTATAACATGCAGTATATGATTTGGGCCTAAGGTGCATTTTCCACCACAGTTACGTGACGCATGCTCCCCTACCCTATTGCCCGCACATCTGCACATTTTTATTCTCCATTGTCTTATGAGATTTCATAGATATTAGTGGTGGGATTTCTTCTGAACTCGCCCTTTCTCACACATCTTCCGGAGACCATGCTTTCTGCTCTGATCTCTGACGAGACCCAATGCAATGCTCATTCCCATCCTGTCTACCATCAGAAACATTCTCCTCTAATCCAGCCATTCACCACGTATGTGAAAAACAGCAGGACTGCTGGCAAATCCATCGGCCATTGTTAAATCCCGTTTGGAAGTATTGCATGATGGGATATAATCAAAATGGATCAGATGCACTGTGAAGGCCAAGTGGGTTTTGCCAACACTGATGCTTAAACCAAATATGGATTAGATTGCACCCCGCCAGCACAAAGTCAGCTTTGTATTTCTTTGTTATGCAGCACACAAACCGCGCTCCCAATCTGCGGGAGAAGCAGACACTATGCCTTTGTTATGTCTTAGGGAAAAAAAGAAAAGGAGTCAGTGTAGGATGAGGAATGTGCTGCAGGTAGTAATCTTCAGTCACAAGAGGAGGTGCGGGGAGACACATAATTAATTTCATCTCCTGGAGTTGCTTGAAGGTATCTCAGAGGAATGTAAATTTAAGACCATAAGATCCATTTTGAAAACAAAGTATATATCTCCCCAAACTGAGACCGCGCTACAAATAACATAAACAGATGAAAACATATGTGCGTATGCCCACACACATATATCATATAGAAAAACCTATGGGTATCCAGATCCCAGCCCTGGAGCATT
>JARQOC010000002.1:686800351-686866678 GCA_033576535.1 Allobates femoralis
AAAGCTGAGTTATGAAAAAGGGGAACATTTTTTTTAAAACCCCGTAAGGTGGCCCCTACCGGTTTTTATGAATGGGGCTTAATGTTTTTTTAACTTTTTTTTTTTTTTGTGTGTTTTTTTTTTAAATCTTGTTTATTAGTTGCATAGTAATAAATAAGGAAAGGGAAATCCAACAAATATCAAAACATTTAAATTTAAACCAAAAAAACCCGTTCCTCTCCCCCCCTCCATGGGGCGAATTAAATCTCTCACATAACGTCAATGACTATGGTATTTTAACCTGATTATGAAGTGTCTCAAGTATGTACCATGAGGTGTTAGAATTGTTTCCTCAATCTATCGTTAGTGTTGACTGGTAATGTGGAAATGAAGGACGCCCATCTTTCGAAGAATTTCCTGGTCATTTTTTCTTTGTTTGTCAGTGTGTCCAGCCAATCCTTTTTAAACAAAAACATCATTTTAGATTGAATAAGTGTTAATGATGGTGGCACTGGGATTAACCAATGAGGGAGAATACACTTCCTTGCGGCCGAGGCCCAAATAATTAGGAATGATCTAATCTGTCTCGATATAGCTTTGTGCCTATCCGCCAGGATGCTGAAAACCACCCACTGTCGTGTTAATGGAAAAGTAATGCGATAAGTATTTTAGATATGTGAATGATTGCTTTTCCATAATTTCTGGATGTGTATGCCCCCTCACAAGTGATGGAGTATGTCTGCCTTAGCTGAACCGTAATTGGAGCACGAATACCGTAAGTAATCCCAGGAGACATCTTTATTTGTAGGTAGGGGGCTATATACGCCCCATATTATATCAGCAAAGCCATGTTCAGTATAGCTATTGTAAGGGATAATTTTCGTTTGGGTCAGCGTGGCTTTTAGAAATGTTTCCGTTTCAAACCTTCCTCCCACTTGCCTTGACCCTTCAATTTCCCTTCCCAAGACCCACTCAGCCTTATTATTGAACTTAATAGACTTTGTGGACGAAATTTGTGATAGACACCTTTATTAAAGGAAATTTATATGCCTCCCTGATTTGGATTCAGGGCTTTTCGTACTACACAACTGCGCCAGGCTACACGCCTTTTTAACTTTTCTAATAAATTAGAAAATGTAGAAATGTTAGTTTTCACCATGTGCTTTGGTGCTGAAGTCTACCTCTTTTTCATTTAGAAAGGCAAGCTATCTGTGTTTGCGCCCTTCACCGGGGTGTTGGTCATAAACTTGCTGTTAGTTGACATCAGTGGTTCTCAGCCATGTGGGTATAATGCCGGAGATGCCCATATTACAGAGCACAACACTGTCATGGCCGACCTGCTGCATTGTGCGACCTAGCACAATCTCCATATATTTTTTCCTATTGACAATTAGTATACAGATGCTGAAGCAATTGTCATCTTCTGCCATTTGTAATCAGGGCTGTGGAGTGGGTAAGCCAAGCATCGACTCTTCAATTTCACTGAATTTGACTACGACTCCATCAGAATGTACACCGACTCCACAACCATGGGTGTGAAGTCAGTAAACCAAACATCCAACTCCTCAATTTCCCTGAATCCAACTCCACCCAAAATGGACACCAACTCACGACTCCACAGCCCTGATTGTAATTTTAGTATTTTCTGTTTCTCGAGAAGCTCAGTGTCAGCCAAATATGGCTGCCTTTAATGCTTCATAGCCCATCTTTACCACACATAGTTGATGAAGTGTTTTTTATTGTTATGGGTGTTGTTCGCTTTGTCTTGGACTGTAATATATTGTTAGCAAAGCCTTTAGTAGCACTGTTATGTTCCATCATGTTATTTAATCGTTGCTTGTAACAAAACTTTAACTTCCCTTTCAAAATGAGGTTCTGCTGCAGCTGAGTGAAGAAATAATGTACCCCCTACTGTTCTTCCTGTGTTTGTGTGGGCTTCCTCTGGGCACTCCGATTTCCTCCCACACTCCAAAGACACAGATAGGAGATTTAGATTGTGAGCACCAATGGGGACAGAGTTGCTGATTTGTTATGGAATATAATGGCGCTATATAAGCAATGCATACTAATAATGGTACATAGACAGATAAATTACCAATCCTGTAAGGAAAAAAAGAACTAAAAAATAATCTTGATGGTGTGCCTTTGTTACATGTCCTGCAATTGTATGAATAAATTAACAGCTGCAGGGATAGACATCGTCCAATTAATGTTGGTAGTATAGTGACACACCTATTTGGCAGCCAAATGAAAGCACCCAGTTGCTCAATTGTTCATGTATTTCCATATAACAGAGGAATGGCTTATTGCATTGCTTCAAGGAAAGATGCTACAGAATTTTTTTGACACCATGTTCCAAATTATTATGCAAATGTTCTTTTTCTCTGATTTTCCTAAATGGTCGGTGCAAATGACAGTCTGTGTAATAAGTCATCACCCGTTAGAGTATACATTGTATTTAATTGAAGAAACCTCCCAGTGATAACAGTATAATCTTCAAAATAAAAAAAACCTCAATGCACTGATCCAAATTATTATGCATAGTAGAGTTTCTAAACATTTAATATGTTTGAAAGAACTGAAAATGCTCATTTGTTGAATTTGCAGCATTCGGAGGTCACATTCATTGAAATAAAAAGCTATTTAACTCCAAAACATCCTAACAGGCCAAGTTACATGTTAACATAGGAACCCTTCTTTGATCTCACCTTCACAATTCTTGCATCCATTGAACTGGCTCACGACCCTCACCAAAAAACTCCGACGGACGACTAGGACAGCCAAGCGGAAATGGAAGAAATCCCACTCCGCAGAGCACTTCGCCCTATACAAACGTTCCCTCAATACTTTCAAGACTGCCCTTGACTCCGCAAAACAAGCCTACTTCTCCTCCCTAATTACCGCCCTCTCTCACAACCCCAAACAACTCTTTAAAACCCTCAACTCTTTACTTCATCCCCCTGCACCTCCTCCCTCACCCCTCATCTCTGCCAACGACTTTGCCACCTTCTTCAAAGACAAAATTGACAAACTCAGACAAAGCTTCGACCCTCACTCCCCCCGCCCTATCCCACCTCCAGCCCACCCCCCCTACCCAAATGCAGTTTCACCCCCATGACAGAGGACCACCTCTCCTCCCTCCTAGCACGCTCACACCTCACAACATGCGCCCTTGATCCACTCCCCTCCCACCTCATCCCTAACCTCACCTCAGTCCTTATCCCTGCTCTAACACACCTCTTCAACATCTCGCTCAAATCTGGCACATTCCCCTCACCCTTCAAACACGCCCTAATCACACCCATCCTAAAAAAAACATCCCTTGACCCTACAACAGTCTCCAACTACCTCCCCATATCTCTCCTCCCGTTTGCCTCCAAAACTTCTTGAACACGACGTCTATTCCGAACTGTCCTCCCACCTCTTTTCCTGTGCTCTCTTTGATCGCCTTCAATCCGGCTTCCAACCTCACCACTCCACCGAAACAGCCCTAACCAAAGTCATTAACGACCTTTTGATCGCCAAGAGCAAACGACACTATTCCGTCCTCATCCTTCTCGACCTCTCTGCTGCCTTCGACACTGTTGACCACTCCCTCTTACTCCAAATTCTTGAGTCTCTTGGCATTACTGACCTTGCCCTCTCCTGGATCTCATCCTACCTAACGACAGGACATTCAGCGTCACCCATGCCCACACCACCTCCTCGCCCCACCACCTCTCTGTAGGTGTCCCCCAAGGCTCAGTCCTGGGACCACTACTCTTCTCCATTTACACCCTCGGCCTAGGCAATCTCATCGAGTCACATGGACTCCAATACCACCTATATGCCGACGACACCCAACTCTACCTGTCTGGCCCTGATATTTCCTCCTTTTATCCAAAATTCCTCCCTGCCTATCCCCATTCACATCCTACTTTTCTACCCGCTTCCTAAAACTCAACATGGACAAGACCGAGTTCATAGTCTTTCCCCCGAACAACCCCGCCCCGCTTCCTGACCTCTCAATCACCGTCAATGACTGCACACTCTCACCCCCCCCCACACCCAAGTGCCTCGGGGTAATCCTCGACTCCTCCCTCTCCTTCAAGCCCCACATCCAATCCACCGCCTGCCGACTCCAACTAAAAAACATTGCCCGTATCCGCTCCTTCCTTGACCACAACACGACCAAGACACTTGTCCACGCCCTCATCATCTCCCGCCTGGACTATTGCAACCTCCTGTACACCGGCCTCTCTACCTACTCCCTCGCACCTCTCCCGCGTCATCCTCAACTCTGCTGCCCGACTCATCCACCTATCTCCCCGTTACTCCCCTGCCTCCCCTCTCCGCCGAGCCCTCCACTGGCTCCCCTTCCCCCAGCGATCTCGCTTCAAAACCCTAACCCTGACATACAAGGCCATACACAACCTGTCCCCTCCCTACATCTCCGACCTAGTCTCCCGCTACCCCCCTTCACGCAACTGCGCTCCTCTCAGGAACTCCTTCTCTCAACCCCCCGCATCTCCACCTCCCACAACCGCACACATGACTTCTCTCTTGCCTCTGCCAGACTCTGGAACTCCATCCCCCACCACATCAGACACTCCCCGAACCTGGGAACCTTCAAGAAAAACCTGAAGACCCACCTTTTCCTACAAGCCTACAACACACACTGAGACCCTATACCACTGCACCACCTCACCTCTCCCCTCCTACTGTCCCCCTCCCCAACCCCTCTAGACTGTGAGCCCTCGCGGACAGGATCCCCGGCCCTATCGTACCCGTATGATTAACTGTAGATTTGTCGTCGTTTGTCTTCGTGTGTGGCCGTCCCTGACCACTTGTCTCTGTCTACCCTCGAAAATGTAAAGCGCCATGTATTCTAATAGCGCTATATAAATACTTAATAATAATAATAATACCTTGTGAGTTTCTGGAGAGTTTCTGCTTGTATTTCTTTGCTTGATGTCAGAATAGCCTCCCTGAGCTGCTGTTTTGATATGATTTGTTTAAACTGCCTCCCACCCTCATAGATCTTTTGCTTGATTATACTCCAAAGGTTCTCTATAGGGTTGAGGTCAGGGAAGATGTTGGCCACACCATGAGTTTATCTCCTTTTATGCCCATAGCAGCCAATGACACAGAGGTATTCTTTGCATCATGCGATGGTGCATTGTCATGCATGAAAAGATTTTGCCCCTGAAGGCACGTTTTTGCTGTTTGTATCATGGAAAAAGGTTCTCATTAGAAACTCTATGTAATTTGCAGAGGTCATTTTCACACCTTCAGGAACCTTAAAGGGGCCAACCAGCTGTTTCCCAATGATTCCGGCCAAACATGACATCTCCACCTCCTTGCTGACGTTGCAGCCTTGTTGGGACATGGTGGCATCCACCAACCATCCACTACTCTATCTATCTGGACCATCCAGGTTGTTCGGTACTCATCAGTAAACAAGACTGAAAATTAGTCTTCATGTATGTCTTGGCCAACTGCAACCTTTTCTGCTTGTGAGCACTGTTTAGGGCTGGCCGAATAGTAGGTTTATGCACCACAGCAAGCCTTTGAAGGATCCTACACCTTGAGGTTCGATGGACTGCAGAGGCACCAGCAGCTTCATATATCTGTTTGCTGGTTTGTAAGGCCTTTTTAGCAGCTGCTCTCTTAATCCAATGACCTTGCCAGGCAGAAACCTTCCTCATTCTGCTTTATCTGCACGAACACATCTGTGCTCAGAATCAGCCACAAATCTTTTCACAGTACAATGATCAGGCTTACGTTTTCGCGCAATATCTAATGTTTTCAACCCTTGTCTAAGGCATTGCACTATTTGTTGCTTTTGAGCAGCAGAGAGATCCTTTTTCTTTCCCATGATACTTGAAAACTGTGGTCTGCTCAATATTATGGAACATCCAGTTTTCCTTTTATTGAGCTCACCTGCCAAACTAATTATCACAGGTATCTGAGATTGATTTCAGTGATCCAAAGAACCCAGAGACACAATACCATCAATGGGTTTCATTGAAGAAGAAAAAAAACCTATAACACTTAAAACCAATTTGAATAATTATTTGGAACATGGTTTAGTAAGAAATGCATGTATATGCTTGACAATCTGGATGGTTGAGCACTCCTCCACACTGGTTCTCTTTTGGTTTGTGTTTTGTAGTAAAAGTTATGGACACCACTTTGAAAAAATTATGTTGACATTTCGTATGGGTATGTTTTAGTTTTTAACATTACATAAAGTTTCAGTCAGCAATTCTCATTCCTTTGTTCATTTTTAGATTTCCCGATCGGCAGTTTGCATCCTAATCCAAGATTTTTCTCTTGTGGGAGTGTCCCTCCCAGAAATATAGGCTCAATGTTATCTCTGTATGCATACAGGGTGCTGCTATCTTTATAAACTCCCCCTCTATGAGACTTAAAGGGATCCTGTCACCCCCAAAACACCTCCTAAGCTATTAAAAGCTGTCCCTAGAGCATATTAACACTTACCCTACACTCCTTTTAGCTCCTAAATGCATATAGTCAAAATATAAACGTTTTATAAGTACCTCATTACTGATGATAATGAGTGACTATGGTATTCATAGTCACTCAGCCAGGCTGCCCCTCTTCATCATATCACGCCTGAATAGGCATGATCTTCATCATAGATTCAAATTCGCGCCTCCCTGCACGCCTCCCCACTCTCCCATTCCGTCCGGGCTTCAGTGTTGGGGCTGTATGACGCGATTCGCGTCATTTCCGGCGCCGGGTGACGTATGTACACCCGCGCCGCTGTTAGAGCTTCAAGCCCCGTACTGCGCATGCGCGATGCGCAGTGCCGGACTTGAAGCTAACAGCGGCGCGGGTGTACATACGTCACCCGGCGCCGGAAATGACGGGGGTGACAGGATCCCTTTAAAGCGTAACCGCCTATTAAATTTTTAATAATAATGTAGAGCAAGTGATTGTAATAAACTTTCAAATATACTTCATAAGAGAAATCTGGTTGAAAACCATTCATAAACCTTCTGCAAGGTCCCTATTACACTGTGTGAAGCAGTTATATGTTCATTATTAGTCAGATCCGTCTTCACACTGAATACGGGGCATGTAACCATATAAGGGAAAGGGTGTGTGTCCTAAACTGCTGACTGCAGCTGATGGGGAAACAATGTATCAGATTACCACAGCCTACACCACAGTTGCTAAGCAATGTTCAGATCAGTACAAGCTCTTCAGAAGTTTGTGCCAAGGAAAGATCTGTCATCTGATTCCACACAGTTCAGTCACAATCTCTGTTAACCCCTTGTCTGCTGGTTCCCCACACAGCTCACTATCAGCCTGCTCTCAAAAGCTGTGGAAATACACAGTGATGGCAGATGCTGGCCACCGCCACACAGCCATGAAATGCAGTTTTTAAAAGAGCACCGAAAAATGTGAGAAAATAAGTATATGTGCATATGACACAATAAAAGCATTATCTTAGCTGCTATGTGACCCATCATTAACAACCAGTGCAGTATTGGGTTTTGTTTTTTTCAATGAAATGACATTTACACTTTACAATACTTTCTCTCATCTCCACTGCAGATCTATGTACAAAACTCCCCTTCTTGTTGCAATCTATAACACCAAGATAAAGGAGGGCAATAGCAGAGAGAATCATCAAATCTAGGACCTCAGACAGATCTGTAAGGGTACCTTTACACGCCGCAACTTTTGGCAGCAAAAGGAGGCAATCTAACGTGCGCGTGCACATTTTTCATGGTTGCCTCCGAACGCCGAAAGCACTTTGACACGCCGCAATTTCGCCCTCAACCTAAGGCAATGTGTTGCCCCGGAAGTTGCCACGCCAACAGCGGAATCAATCCGGTGTAGTTCCCTCGCCGCTTCACATGCCGCAATCCCCAAAGGAATGTGGGCGTACATGGTTAGCGCCGCAAGGACTAAGGTCTCGAAATGGCCATCGGGGTCCGTGTCTCCCGTGATTGAGCACCATATTGGTGAGACTTCTTATTGATGCAGCATTTGTGGTCAGTATTTAACAGCTTCTGTCCTACTTCTGTCAGATCGCTAGATCTTTACCTAAGATCGGTTCAGTAGAGATGGTAATTACTATTCTAGTTATTGTAAGCGAACTGTTACTTCTATGATCTGCTTATATTATGTACCCCTTTAGGGGACGATCTGTTTGTTGTGCGTACCTTTGTCCTTATATATTTATAACCATGTACGTACACTTGTAGTTTATCCATTGTGATATGCTAAAAATGATAAGCTGACAAAATGCATTTACTCTATGTACTTTGTTGTGAAACATATGTTTAAACTTTTTGGGCAAAGGATACTCACTCTTGTGACAGCTCTCTGTTGGACTTTGATCTATGTATAAACCCTTTGTATTGTAATGCACCAATACTTGTAATGGGAGACACCCCTTTGGGTTGTCTGTTCTTTGTTGTGTTTGTTGCCTCCTTGTTCATTTGAGAATAAATTATCACATTGTTATCAGATGTTTAGTCGCTTGTCTCTTGGTTATCCAAGAACATAGGCGTGACAGACTGGTGTATTTCGCGCCCCAAACACGCTGATTAGACAACGCAATAGCGTTATGATTGGCCAGCCTGGGCAGGAAGGCTGGCTAATACATGACGCCATTGCCATTGTGTGGTGGTGAATGGACAGCTCTTCAAATATGGCGCGCTGTGAAGGGACAGCCAATGGAAACACAGTAGCCACCACGAATCATCGTGGACGGGGCGCAGTCTCCAGCACGCTGTGGCACGCCTCCGGGAAATCAGTAGGCGACGCAGATTCCATCCCTTTCGCCCGTGCACACGTCGAAAGCCGGGAATTTCGCCTTCATGATTGCCTCTGATTTTGGAGCAGTGCTGTGAAATCGGAAACAGGCACAACCTTTTTGATCGCCGACAAATTGCCCAATTACACGCTGCAATTTTGAGGCAATTTCATGGCGATGGTGACGGGGCTACAGATTGCCTGTCAGATTTCTTGCCGCGGTGGCGGCGTGTAAAGGTACTCTAACATAAAGACTTTCACACATTCTGCAGCATCAATATGGTAGAGCATTTTTTAATGAAGACTATTTAGAAAGTTGCTTAACGTTGCATTTAAAAATCAAATTGCTGAGAATAATAATTCTGTGTGAAGATGTACAAAGCTTTACTCATGGAACTTGATGGCTTCTATTTTGGGAGGGCATTATCCCAATATGATCATCTTCCAGGTTTATCAGCTCGATCTGTCATTTATTATTTTGTAGCAGGCGCTGATATCTGACAGTCCTATGCTGACTTGTATTTATGTTGTGTCCTGGTGTTGTTGAACTTCTTAGTATAAAGTGCAGGAAGCCTTTGATGGATTTCCTCACATTCCTGTGCACATATTCTGGCTGCCGCTTGCTCCTGTCTATCTCCTTCGACATCTGCTCTTCCTGTTATGTTTTATGTGAACTTTAAAATTAGGCTTTTTTTCTACCCCTCCTCTCCCCACACCATCCTAACTGATCTACCCAAAAAAGTATTCCAAGCTGGTATTAAAAATATAAAAGGGTGGGGGACAAGAGGCGCAATAGTGCCCTATCACTAGTGACACTAATCGTAATGGGGTGGTGCTGAGAAGCCACTCACCTGGTGCAGTTGTGATCCCCACAACTGGTTTGAAGGCGTTTAGGAAATATTATTCCAAGCTGCTGCAGGACCTCCACCGACCACTGAACAGTGGTTTAATCCAGAAAGATGATGGGAGTGTAGGTGTGCCACGGTCCGCGCTGCTCCAGGGCTTAAAAAACTCACCAAAGAGACAGTCAGATTTCCATCCTTTATTCTCCTCCTTCTACGCGTTTCGGCCGAAACGCGTAGGTGGAGGAGAATAAAGGATGGAAATCTGACTGTCTCTTTGGTGAGTCTTTTAAGCCCTGGAGCAGCGCGGACCGTGGCACACCTACACTCCCATCATCAAGCTGGTATTAAAGGAAGTCTCTCACCAGTTTTTTCTAACTCAGCTGAGAGCAGCAAGATATAGGTGCAGAGACCCTGATTCCAGCCATGTGTTACATACTGGGCTGCTTGATGTAGTTATGTCTGAATGCTGATCTCTATATACTCTGCATACTCGCAGCAACATGACCACCGTTCTCTGACACCGGAGAGACCTCACAGTGCACAGTGCGCGTGATCTGAGGATTCACAAGCTTGCAGTCACATATTGTGACACAGAGACTACAGACTCGTCCTTTAGACCAGACAACCGCTTTAAGTCTTGTTTTGGCTATACGATGTGTATGTTTTGAGCCTTAATTTAAACAGTCAATCCACACAATGTTCCCCCAGCTGGAGACATCCTTCTATACGTGCCATTTCCAAACCTACATTCCCTGCTGTGTTTGTCCTCCAGTGAGGCATGCCATAATGATAGCTTTCCTTTTTATCCTTTGTTGTTGTGAGACTTTGGTTCCCCTATGTGTTGTCTTGCCCATTTTCTGCTTACTTTTATTTTGAGTTTCTTTTTTTTTTTTTTAATTCGAGAGACAAGGGCAGCAATACCTTTACATTTC
Source organism: Allobates femoralis (assembly GCA_033576535.1). Lineage (NCBI taxonomy): Eukaryota > Metazoa > Chordata > Amphibia > Anura > Aromobatidae > Allobates > Allobates femoralis. The sequence goes on from JARQOC010000002.1 coordinate 686,810,883, forward strand.
CAGTTTGTCCTTTGTTACTGAGAAATCAGCTTTAGAATTTATATGGTAAGGAGGCTGAAGAGCTATGGTAGATCTGAAGCCTTTTACTCCACATATATTCCCTGTCAAGTGCCGCCTCCTTTTGCTTGACTGAATCCTTGTTTGCCTGAAGTCACCCTGCATAAAGGTTGCCAGTTAAGTAGGAGGAGGTGTCACTGGGCGGAGAGTAGATCTGGAGTGATGGGCTTCAGGTCTTCCATAGATTCTCAGCCACATTTACATATTAATTCAAATGTTGATTACTTATTATGGCCGAAGTCAAACTGGAGTGCTAATTGAGAAAATCTTGCTTTGCACTTGGGCCCATGTGAGGCAATCAGGTACTTCTATATGGGCTAAGAAAAAAAATTTCAGATTGTCTGCAAGTCCTGGCTCACTCGCTCTCATACCAGTCCATGGGTGTGAGTGAAACATCTCACTGCACTCGGCACACATGCGAGTGCAGCGTGATATAAGCAGAGACTGGTAATGGAGGAGATTAATCTTTCCTTCTCTCCACACCTGTGATCAACTCGCAGGATCCCATTGCAAGCTCTATTTCTACATTTATTCTACCCAGACTGGCCTATCTGGAGGAACCCGGGCATTGGCTATCCCAGAGCACACTGACACGGTAAGCTGAAGCTTGGCATTATATTTTTTGAAAAATTAGAATCACCTGTGATAAATTGTCAGTGCCCATGTGACATAAATTAACCAATGAATGATGACTTCAGTGTTTTAAAAAGTCACATGTTAGGCCCTGTTCCTTAGTCACAATGGTGAAGACAAAGTAGCTGTCTGAGGACATCAAAAAGGCGTTTATTAGCAAACTCAACACTTCCAAAGGGTATAAGGCTATCTCCAAAGACATTGGTATCCTAGTTTCCACAGTGCGCAATGTTATTAAGAAGATGTTTTCCAAGCATGGGACTGCCAAGTACCTCCCTGGATGTGGGGGAAAGAGGAAATTGATAAGAGACGTCTTTGAAGGTTAGTGTGAATTGTGGAAAATACACCACAACAAACATCCAAAGACCTGAAGGCCTGGAGCAGTATAGTGACATGGTTTTAACAAGTATCATATACTGGCACCCTAAAACAAGCAGAGCTTTATAGGCAAAAGCCAAGGAAGAAACCATTTCTAAGGAAAAGACATAAAAAGGAACAACTAATCTCAGCCAAAGAATACCTTGACAACTGCAATCATTCTGGTAAAATGTTCTGTGGACAGATGAAACAAAAATAGATCATTTTAGCAATGCAAAGCACCAGTTTGTTTACCGATGGCATAATGAAGCTTATAAGGAAAAGAACACCCTAACAACAGTTTAGCATGGTGGAGGATCTATAATGCTGTGGGGTTGCTTTGCTGCATCTGCTACTGGAGGCCTTGACCATATCACAGGAATAATGAAATCAGAGAATCATCAAGAGATTTTAGAGTGAAATAGCCTACTCATTGTGAGGAAACTTGGATTCAGTGGAAGATTATGGGTCCTCCAGCAAGACAATGACCCAAAGCACACATCCAAAATTTGACTCCGACTCCTTCATACATGGCTTGTGTTTAATTGATAAATTTCTTGTAGTACAGTGTGAATGTCCGGCTTTAATCATTATGCTATAATCAAGACTTTTAGATACAACATAATAATGCATAATAATATTCAGCAAATTCTGCATTGAAATACTGTACCCAATTTATTATAGATTGTAGGAGTCTGAGTCGGTCCATTTTATACCAAAATGAACTTTGACTAGGCAGCACTTTTTTAAAATGGCCAGCAATGGGACCTAACCTCCATCTCATTGAAAATGTTTGGGTGAGCTGAAATCTGCCATTGGGAAAAAGAACCCTGCAAACATTCAAGAGCTTCAACAAAGTGCAAAGCAAGAGAAAATACCAGCTGAGAAGTGCAAGAAGCCTATAGATGCTACAAGGGACATTTGGAGGCTGTTATCAATGGCTAAGGGTCCAACCAAGTATTAATTAGGGGCCTTTATTGCTGCACATGATGTTTATTCTGTTTCTTCTTTGAAATTGCAACATGTAAGTTGGCAAACAATGTTTTATTGTTGTATTACTTTGGACACTAATTATAAAAATCCTGAGAATATAACTTTGGTACATTTCCTTTTATTTCTGAAGATATTGTAGAGTCTATGACAAAAATGAAGAGATGCCAATAATGGTGAGGAGCATTGTAAAGCACCAGGGCTGGGATTTTACATAACTGGAACTAAGCTTTCCTCCCGCCTTTCTTGTTCATATTTGTTATAGATAGAAGAATTCTGAAGGTTGAATGTTGCAGGCTCTTGAATATCCGTTATCCTTCGCCTTTATATTATAATTGCCCAATCTTTATTGATTAGTCAAACATGATATAGGAGCTGTCTGACGCATTTGTTATTGAACATGTCCAATGTTAGACAAACGTCAACCAGGATTAAATTTGACTTAATCCCTGAGAGACATTGAGTGTATAAGATAGAGACGTCACCCTAAGAGGAGTCCTGGTTTTAGCATTCAGGGCGAGGTACTTATTATTATGATGTAGTTTTAAAAAAATATGTGGAATTCAATAGACAATGAACAGAAAGATGCATGTAAATATTTATATACACACAGAACCCGATTCATCAAAGCCATTTTGCCAAAATACTGTCAAAAAAAGTTGCTGTTGCACAAAAATGTTGTGACTCTTGGCATTTTCAAGCCAGCTTCTCCCAGCTTTGCCAAAATGGGTGGTAACGTAATGCCACAACTTAACTTATGACAAGCGAGCGGAGACATTCCTTATGCCAGGATTCTTTTTCCTGTCTCTGACTGGAGTAAGATTTGTGGCGAGGCACATGGAGGCGCACACCACTTGTCAGTTGCTCCTAATGTATTGGGGCAGGTTCGAAAAACATTAGGTTTGGGCACAAGATCAGTATTAGCAGCGTGTTGGACGCAGCGTGTTTCTGCTGCATCCAAAACGCTGCGTTAATCAATACAACATAGTGGTTGGGATTTCTAGAAATCCCATGCCCACTGTGCTGCTTTGTACACAGCATTATATCACCTGCAGGTTGCTGTGCTTCCACATTTCCAAAGCATGTCAATTTATTCGTGAAAGGTCGAAGGCGATCTCGGCGGTGAATGCAAAAGCGCCCAGCGCCGAATGCAGATCATGGGAACAGGGCGACTGTGTAGACGCACTGCTTCCCTCAGATGCAGTTTTTTACCTTTTATTTCCCCACTGGAGTGATGCTTTAATTCTAAGTTCCCTGAGCCCTGTCTTATACTATTCTTCTGCTGTCTTCATCCTTTTCCAGCAGCTCTCAAGTCCATCTTGAGACTTGACGGCAACTCCATTGTTTAATGAGCGCGCCATAGGTCACAACATAATACAAATCTATGGAGCCTCGTTCTGGCCTCATTCTGTTCATAGACAATGCCACTGTCCATGAGACATGCACTTGACTGTGTCAACATCAAATCTTCCGGCAAGCCAGAAGCTACTGCGCAATGATGGCGTCCACGGCAACCGGAGGGTTGGGGTGTGGTACAGAATGTTAATTACACACTCGTATCGAGACCGTTCTGAGCTCTTCATAGATTCTGTCTCATAGACATGCATGAGAGCTGTGATGTAACATCTGACTTCCGAAGCAGAAGCTACATGCGAAAATGCCCAGGCACGAGTGGTGGTAAGAGTACCGCGAAGTTGAATTTATGACAGAGGCACAGTTGCATTAAAGCGCACTCCAGGCTGGAAAGAAAAGCTAACCATTAACATGGTGCTTTACTATATTAGAATTGTATGATAAATATTAAATGAACGTCCAATAACCAGAACGATGTTCTAATCAGTCACCCGTCCAGATCCAATTGACGCTGTGGATTAAAGGAATTTTACTGCATGTTGAAATGTAATTATGGCTTCAGCTCAAAATCCCTCTTAGCTTTCAGAGTGACAGCAAAAGTTTTGTTTTAGTTTAGAAGCGGATTGTGTCTAAATATTTATACTGATGTTTAGAGATATTTGGCCTCAAGAAGAAATGGACGGATGGCTCTAGTCCAGGGGAGATTACTTCGCCGGAGCTCAGCCCAATTATCTGGGTGTTGCCTAATTGCTCTGTATAAAAGAATATTTAATTAATGCATAAAACACGCATGGCCAACTTCATTTAGTAAGTAAACTTTTTAATACCAGGAAGGGTAACCTGGTTCTGGAAATCGAGAGCTGATTCAGATAGTCCGAGGCAAAGGCGTAACCAGAAGCTTCAGTACACCAATGTCTATCAGTGGTCCCCCACTTACCCCAGTACTATTTTTTTTTTTTTTTTTTGCATTGCTCATATAGCACCATTATGACGAGCTGCACCTTGCAGCCCCACCCTGATCGCTATAATATCTCTGGGTCACATGATACAGTACTGTCACTTCCAACAACATGGGCTGTTCCGCCCCCCTAGGTGACGTACAGCCAGTTTGGCACAGTTTACACTGACACCCCTGTACACATGGCTCAGGGTGGCACAGGAAGTGAGAGGGGGATTCACGCAACCTTTGGCGTGGCACCACACTCGCTCACAACCCCGACAGGTTTCACTAGCTCAAATGAAACAGAGTCCTGCCAGCCTGGTAGAGTTGCTACGAGTTTCTCGTTAGACATAAGCTTGGCCCATTAATGGGATTATAATGGGCCAGAAACCAGCCCCAGTAGCATGTACGTTAAACCAAGAACACAGACTTGAAAAATCGTACATCGAGATAAAGAGCAACCCGGGATTAAATTCTATATTTAATTACTTTAATAGCACATGAGATAAAAACGCTATTTCAAGATGGATATGCAGATGTAATAGTCAGGTATGTAAATACAGGCAGTGAAAACAAAAGGGATACGTAAGTCAGTTAGCCGTTCCTTGGTTGATGGCAGCCACACACGATTCACTGCATGGCACCCAAAAATGAACGCTGAAGAATTATGATGAATACATTTTAATCCCTAACTTAACCATACCCTTGGTGACCTCCTGTGGGGGATGTTTGTGGGATGAGCTCAGAACTACAGAGAATTATGAAATCTCAGCTTTCCTCATATCTTCGCCTCTGTGTTGCTGGAGAGAGATATTCCCGTCATATTTCCTATTATGAATTTACTTATTCGTTGATCGGAATCATGTGTCTACTGTCTTCCAGAGGCTAGTTATTAAGTTGAGGCTTATGGGCATGTTACGCAGTTTCAGGGGAAATATGTATACATTCCTTCCGATATCCTGAGGTTGGAAATATGCCCGACATGTTTGTGGGAGCTACGCACATCCCAATATGTATACTTTTCCCCAGGAGTCTAGATATCTAATGATTTTCTATGAGACTCATGCCCTCAGCAGGGATTCCATCCTGTCAGAGACACATTGTCCCTGCTACTTCATCATTTGTCTGGAGATGGAGTCATCCTGTTTCAGGCTAAGAGGAAGCATAGGTTTATGTAGCTATCTTCCCTATTCTTCACAGTCCTATTCCGCAGAGCTGTATAGACATCATTGCTGTCCCCATTGGAGCTTACAATCTAAATTCCATAGCAGTATGTCTTTGGAGTGTGGGAGGAAACCGGAGAACCTGGCAGAAACTCTCATAAACACGGGAAGAACATACAGACTGTTTGCAGATGTCGTCCTTGGTGGGATATGAACCCAGGACCCCAATGCTACACTAACCATTGAGCCACCGTGCTGCCCAAAGACACAAATATTTTGTATGTGGTGGGAGGCCTTTGATGCCCCCTAGTCTTATGAGCCCAATTGCAACAATTGGTGTGTTGCCCTCTTTCTAGAGAAATGCATAGGTTCAGCACTGATCCAATAAAAGACCATTTGCTCTGAGTCTCATAACATGTTATCCATTTGCCTGCTTCCCGGCTGCTATTCATGATGTTAACAGTATCAGAAAACGTGGTCTATACAACTTTATTATCTCGATGAATAAACTGTTGGCAATTCCATCTCTTTTTTTTTTTTTTACTTACGGTAATTATTTTTATTTTAAAGATTGAAGTCTCTGGAAAACGAGCCTTTACAGACCATCATCCATTCTATCATGTTAATGGATCTGTTTTTTAGCGCTGCAGGTGGTCAGCAACAATTCTAATAAAACCGATCCGATGCTAACGGAACAAAGATGCAAAATGAAAACCAGAGAGTTAGTTTTTTAATGGATCAGATTTTTCTTTTTTTTTTTACTATAAATGGCTCATTTAAAAAAAACTTGATTGATTTTTTTTTTTAATCTATTTTTGTTGTCATGGATCTGCGCTTTTTATTTGAGCTTTAACACTGGATCCCTTACAAGTGAATAACATCTGGACTTGTGAACAGAGCCTAAGACCTTGGTTCACCATTTGTGATTTTTTTTTCTCAATTCTTCTCACCAATGTTTTTTTTCCACTAAATCTTCAAAATTGCACAAGTAGTTCATGAATTTTACGCAAAATTCAAATAAAAGTTCTTTCATTATGTCTATAAATGTCCTTTGATACTTTTTAACGTAAAAAGTTAAATCTTTTAGAATGTTGCACATTAGTCGTTAAACTGTGACAAAATAAAAAATCCGCCAATAACCTTAGGCTATGTGCCCACTGTTCGTTTTTGTTGCAGAAAAAAAACGCAGCACAAACGCAACACCCACAGCTTTAACATTACAGTCAGTGTGCGCTGTACACACATGAGCGTTTGTGGGTGCTGCGTTTGTGCTCCAGAAATCACCTGCGACTATAAAAGTCCCCTGTCAATTAAAATGCCCATTGACTCCATTATAAACCTCCAAAAAAAGTATCATAAATGGATTAGTATTCACATATTATTTTTTTTTTAAACGCTCCAATACTTGCCCTCTACGGCGATCCCTGTGATGTCTTCCTCCCAGGCACTAGCAGGAAAGCTGTGTGCATCGCGCGCTTCCAGGATCTGTGCCATGTGACTCAGCCTGTCACATGGTGCGCAAGATCTGGAAGGATGATGCACACAGCTTCTACTAGTGCCCGGAAGGAAGACATCACTGGGGATCGCCGGGAATGGTGAGAAAGTGTGTGTGTGTGTCCCCTTATTTATGCTGCGTTTTTGTTCTTCATTTGTAATGTGCACAAACACAACACCTTTGTGCTGCTTTTGTTTTTACACAGCTGCATTTGTGCAGCTGACAAACACAGCACAAAAAAATAAGTGTGCACATAGCCTTACTCCACTGGAAGACAGGAGTGAGGTGTGTCCAAAAATGCGACATTTGGAAAAAAATCACAATCCTGAATCGGTCTAAAACATCTGGATAAGCAACCTTGTCAAGGAAAAATTAAGAAAGAAAAAACTAAGGCCCCTTTCACATCAGCGGTATTAGGAAAATGCGGCAGATGCGGTGAAAAAAACGCATATACCGCATAATGGCCGCACTTGCGGTTCACCTGTTGCAAGCCCCATGCAATGTCTATTGGGCATGCGGTATAGTTGCGGTTTCGGCACTTGCGGCAGATGCGGCTGCAAAAAAACGTGGTCAGCCGCGGTTTTTTTTGCAGCCGCAAGTGCTGAAACCGCAACTATACCGCACGCCCCATAGACATTGCATGGGGCTTGCCACAGGTGAACCGCAAGTGCGGCCATTATGCGGCAGATGCGTTTTTTTCACCTCAACTCCCCCATTTTTCTAATACCGCTGATGTGAATGGGGCCTTAGACAACCCAAAATAAATGGTGCAAAACCTAAAGCATTGGGTCTGCAAACTAAAGCCACTAAAAAAGAGCAAATCACTCCAGAAAAAGAGAAACAGCAAAGATGAATAGGGCCTAAGTGTTACATGTAGCAACGCTACAACGATCCGACCTGGCCGGGATCGCTGGTGCGTCGCTACGTAGTCGCTGGCGAGATGCCAGACAGGTAGACTTACCAGCGATGTGCCAACAACCCGACGGTCATTGGGATCTGTCAGGTTCTCAGCCGCAGAATGGGGATCGCTGGTCATTGCCCCTGTCACACACAGTGATCCAGCATGCCCAGCGGGAGATCGCTGATTGAAAAATGGTCCGGGCCATTCATTAACAATTATCTATCTCCCAGCGGTGGGCCGATCGCTGCTAAGTGTCACACACAGTGATATCGCTGGTGAGGTCGCTGCAACATCACAAAACCTGTGACATTGCGGCGATATCGCTATGTGTAACGGGGCCTTAAGGCTTCGTTTACACACAGCGATTTTATTTTTGTGGATCCATTTTTAGTGCACGAAGCGCAGCGTTCTGTGTGTGAATGCTACTGCGCTATTCGCCTGCGCTTTTATTCACCTTGCCACGCTCCCCTGGTGACCGCCTGCAATGTACTCTCATCCCTGGAGGCCGCAGTGTCGCTGCCTCTAGTACTCTGCACCCTCCCATGTGACCAGGTGTCGTCGCTCGGTCCTATGGTGCTGTCCAAGGTCCTCCACAGGTCCTGTGTTGTCGGAATGAGGTGAGATCACCGGGGAACGCATAGAGGTGAGTAAAAAGCACAGCGAAATAACAGCAGTAAATTGACAGGTCAATTCTCTTTACAGATCCGCTTTTCAGCCTAACAGCGGATACTTACCGTATATACTCGTGTATAAGCCGACCTGTGTATAAGCCGACCCCCCTACTTTTGCCCCCAAAACCTGGGAAAACCTATTGACTCGTGTATAAGCCGAGGGTGGACCCCAGCACAGGTATACAGGCCGCCCCAGTGGTATACAGGCCTCCCCGTTGGTAGTATACAGCAGCCTCCGCAGTGGTAGTATACAGCAGTCTCCCCATTGGTAGTATACAGCAGCCTCCGCAGTGGTAGTATACAGCAGTCTCCCCAGTGGTAGTATACAGCAGTCTCCCCCTGTGGTAGTATACAGCAGTCTCCCCCTATGGTAGTATACAGCAGTCCCCCCTCCCTGTGGTATATACAGGTTCCCCTGTGGTAGTATACAGCAGCCCTCCCCCCCCTGTGGTATATACAGCAGCCCTCCCCCCTGTGGTATATGCAGGCCCCCTGTGGTAGTATACAGCAGCCCTTCCCCTGTGGTAGTATACAGCAGCCCTTCCCCTGTGGTATATACAGGCCCCCTGTGGTAGTATACAGCAGCCCTCCCCCCTGTGGTATATGCAGGCCCCCTGTGGTAGTGTACAGCAGCCCTCCCCCTGTGGTATATACAGGCCCCCTGTGGTAGTATACAGCAGCCCTCCCCCTGTGGTATATACAGGCCCCCTGTGGTAGTGTACAGCAGCCCTCCCCCTGTGGTATATACAGGCCCCCTGTGGTAGTGTACAGCAGCCCTCCCCCTGTGGTATATACAGGCCCCCTGTGGTAGTATACAGCAGCCCTCCCCCTGTGGTATATACAGGCCCCCCTGTGGAAGTATACAGCAGCCCGCCCCCCCCCCCCCCCCCCCGTGCTATATACATGGCCCCCGTTGCTGCCGCCGCACACCTGTAAAAGAGGAGCTTTCATGCTTACCCTCCTGTGACCGCGCGCGCATCCCCCGCTCTCCTTCCTGCTTGTACTCTGCGTCCATCCATATGACCGCGCACAAATAATGACGTCATTATAGGCGCGCGGTCACGTGGATGGACGCCGGGTAGAAGCAGGAAGGAGAGCGGGGATGCGCGCGCGGTCACAGGCGGGGAAGCATGAAAGCTCTTCTTTTACAGGTGTGCGGCGGCAGCAACGGGGCCATGTATATAGCACGGGGGGGGGGGCGGGCTGCTGTATACTACCACAGGGGGGGAGCCGTCACTGAGTCGTGTATAAGCCCAGGGGGGCACTTTTCAGCACACTTTTTGTGCTGAAAAACTCGGCTTACACACGAGTATATACGGTATATAAAAAAAATAGTAAAGGTTTAAATATTTAAAGTGCATTTAATATAACAACTTGATACAATGGGTAATTTTATGATAATTTATATATATATATGTGTGTGTGTGTGTGTGTGTGTGTGTGTGGTGTGTATAATATATATATATATATATATATATATATATATATATATATATATATGTAACTGCAATACCCCTTAAGGCATTATAGAATCAACTCTATTTTATTTTTTATGTATTTGATTTCCGCAGCATATTTGTCCTCGGTCGGTCGCCTCGTCTGTCGTTTTGTGTAGCGGGACGTCATCTGTGCTGCTGAAGATATACTGTTACTTTTTGTTTCTTGGCTCGGTCATGGCGTTCTCGCCTTTGATCCACTTTTACTCCTTTCTATAATACAGTGATTTTATCTCCACTAAGACCCGATGGGCAAATTGTATCATTACTTTAAGGGCAGAAACTACAAAGCGTACAGATGTGGAGGATGATAAATCCCAGTCTGCATGTACATTTCTTATCAGTGGGGCGGATTATGTAGACCTTCCTGTAGAGCGGTTTCTTGGCTCGGTGATGCACAGCTGCACTTGGATCTGGGAGGGAGATGTGAGTGTTATATAGCTGCTCTGCAGTGCCAGAGCTGTCTAATCCTGGCAACCAGAAATATAGAAATGTCCTGGCCAACTGTACACCATGTCACATATGTAATTGTTCTATAATGTGTTAAGAAGAGGAAGGGAGGCAAAGGGGCTGAAAGGAAAGAAAGAAAATTTCCAATGTAGTGTGCAAAAAAAAAAATCTTTAAATTTATAGAAATGAGAAAATAGACGACAGTAAAATTATTATGCTGTCCTAAAAGGAGTTACTGTATTCCCCAATTGGGCACACCATCATCCTACAGAGAATCCACTTGGGTCATCTTTTTCATACCGCTTCCAGGCTCCTAAAGGGAAGCTCCCACACAGATGGACCTCGCCCATCCATCCATTAGACGGACACCATTTCAGTTGAATGGCAACCATGTAATGTCGAACATCCCCTGGAATGATTGGTTTAAAGAGATTCTCCAGAATTGACATATTGATGATATCCGTGGGGAATATAACACCTTTCACCATCACTGATCAGGTGAAAATGGCTCCAGCAGTGGCAAAAACTAGATGATAGCGGGACAGAGCACAGCAGCAAGGTGCATTACTGACACCACTGAATGCCGCGCTTTTGTACCATTCACTTTGTCCCATTCACTTGCAGACATGTACCTCGTCCTACAGATAACTCATTAAAAGGCAATATGCCTGCAAAATTACACTTCAGACTAACCACATAGCCTTGTAGGAGATGGAGCAATAATAAAATCATTCTATTTGTTTTTAAAGGGACACTGTCAGGTAATTTTTCAGTATGATACTAATGTTACCCTTGAATAGGGCCTGGGCAGACCTTTTAAAAACATGTAAAATCATTATTCTATCCTTTGTAGTTTCCATGTTAACAGCATTTGCAGACCCTGCAGTGAGCCCTACATTAGTCCTCGCCATTATATTCACAGATGATTATTTTGGCTGTGTTGTAAAATGTCATTTAATTATGCACTCCTTCTTGGCAGCTCTCTCCTCCCTCCTCCTTCTCAGCAGCTCTCTCCTCTCTCCTTCTCAGCAGCTCTCTCTCCTCCCTCCTCCTACTTCTCAGCAGCTCTCTCCTCCCTCCTCCTCCTTCTCAGAAGCTCTCTCCTCCCTCCTCTTCCGTCTCAGCAGCTCTCTACTCCCTCCTCCTCCTTCTCAGCAGCTCTCTACGCCCTCCTCCTCCTTCTCAGCAGCTCTCTACTCCCTCCTCCTTCTTCTCAGCAGCTCTCTACTCCCTCCTCCTCCTTCTCAGCAGCTCTCTACGCCCTCCTCCTCCTTCTCAGCAGCTCTCTACTCCCTCCTCCTCCTTCTCAGCAGCTCTCTACTCCCTCCTCCTCCTTCTCACTAGCTCTCTACTCCCTCCTCCTCCTTTTCAGCAGCTCTCTACTCCCTCCTCCTCCTCAGCAGCTCCCTCCGCTTTCAGTGCAGTATCAGATTTCACTTTCAATAGCTTCTGTTCTGTTGAGGACACGGAGGAAGAGAGCTGTTACAGGTCTGCCTTACCTGATCTTGACTCCATTTGTTTCTGTGCTGTGAGAGATTCTGTGTTTTATTTGTGTTGCTGAAAACAGGAGCAGAGAGGAGGATACAGCCTTTCCTACTGATCTCTTGAGCAGTGATGTGAACATATGACATGCATATTCATCTGTGGGGAGGGGATAGCAGAGAACTTAGTGGATAACTCACTGTGATTGACAGATGGAATGAATCTCTTTATTTGAAGTTTACTGAAGATAGGAGGGAAATATAAATAAAAGAAATACATAGAGAGTTTAGAGTGAGGAATTAGAAAACGATAGCAGTTACATATGGATTTTTAACCTAACAGATTTGCTTTAAATCTGTTCCTTCTGTTGCCTCAAAAAATACCTTTATTGTAATATTATTATTATTTATAGAGCACCATTGATTCCATTGTGCTGTACATGAGAAAGGGACACATACAAACAAGTAAAAAATACTATGAACAAACTAACAGTGACAGACTGTTACAGAGGGGAGAGAGGATCCTGCCCTTGCGGACTTACCTTCTACAGGGCAATGAGGAGGGAAATAGTAGGTTGGGTCTGCTCGGGTGGTGGTGGCGCGCAAGGTCCAGTGGTGGTGGAGTGCCAGGTCCAGTGGTGGTGAGGTGGCACAGTCTTCATTGTAGGCTGTTCTGAAGAGATGGGTTTCCAGGTTCCGCTTGAAGGTTCCAAATGTGACAGTCAGACGTTTTGAAGTGCACAATTCCAGAGGATGGAGGATGCTCGGGGCGAAGCCTTGCAGGCGGTTAGATGAGGAACGTACAAGTGTGGAGGAAAAGAGGAGGTCTTGGGAGGATCGCAGATTACAAGTTGGATATCGGGAGATGAGTTCAGAGATATATGGGGTGGGGTGGGGACAGATTGTGGACGGCTTTGTAAGTCAATATTAGTAGTTTAAATTAGATACGCTAGTGAATTGTGAAACAGTGGAGGGATTTGCAGAAAGGAAAAGTGGAGGAGCAGCGAGGAGAGAGGTGGATTAGTCGGGCAGCAGAGTTAAGGACAGATTGGAGAAGTGCAAGAGTGTTAGCAGGGAGGCCACAGAGGAGGAGGTTACAGTAGTCAAGATGGGAGATGACGAGGGCGTGCACTAGTAGTTTAGTAGATTGAGGGTTGAGGAAGGGACAGATTCTGGAAATATTTTTGAGTTGGAGGCGGCAGGAGGTGGCGAGAGCTTAAATGTGTGGTTTGAAGGATAAGGCAGGGTCAATGATTACTCCGAGTGGACTTCAGGTACAGGGCAAAGTATGATATCATTTATTGTGATAGAGCAGGAAAAGGAGGTGCGCAAGATGGAGGAAAGATGATGAGTTTAGTTTTTTCTATATTTAGTTTAAGGAATAGAGAGGAGGGAGAAGGAGGATATGAGTGATAGACACTCTGGGATTCTAGACAGCAGAGACGTGACGTCTGGGCCAGACAGGTTGATCAGAGTGTTGCCAGCGTACAGGTGGTACTGGAAGCCATGGGACTTTGAGTTGTCCTAGGCCAAGGGTATAGATAAAAAATGGGGCCCCAGGACCGAGCCTTGTGGAACTCCAACACAGAGAGGGCGGGATAATATATATTTTTTTCTTCTAAGGGTGCTTTCACACAGCGTTTTTCGTCAATCCAATGCTGTCCGTTGAAAATCGGACAGCATCGGATCCAATTTTGGCCCCATGTTATCCTACGGGCACGGATCGGATCGGATTTGCCCTTATTGGCATCCGATTTTTGTCGGATCCGATTCTGTCCGTTTTTTTGCTGTGCCCAAAATCGCAGACTTCTGTGATTTTGGGCACAGCGTCTCAAATGGGACCAAATTGGATCCGACCTGATCCGCGCCAAATAACATGGGGCCTATGGAGCGCGGGTCTAAATAAACAGCTTATCGTTCCTCTGACCCAATTTTAGTGTACTGAGCATGCTCAGTACACTAAAATAGCTCTGTGCCATCTAATTTCACTTCTGCAATGTATGAATATTTAGTGAAAAGAAAGGATTAAAAATAAAAAAAACTTTATCCTACCCATCCACAAGTCCCCCGGCTCTTGCAGCTATCTTCTTCTAGGACCTGGCGTGATGTCACAGCCACATGACCGGAGTCCCCTGGCGCTTTCAGCTATCTTCTTCTAGGACCTGGTGTGATGTCAGTCACATGGCCGGTTACCGCGGTAACCGGCCATGTGACTGTGACATCACGCCAGGTCCTGTGGATCAGAAGAAGATAGCTGAAAGCGCCGGGGGACTCTGGTCATGTGACTGTGACGTCACGCCAGGTCCTAGAAGAAGATAGCTGGAAGCGCCGCGGGAGTCGTGGATAGGTGAGAATAAAGATTTTTTTATTTTTTAAGTTCTGGAAAAGGGGGACAAAGAGGGGACAAAGGAGGGGACAAAAGAGGGGACAAAGAGGGAGCAGAGAGAGGAGGGAGAAAGGTAAAAGGAGGGGGAGCAGGGAGAGGAGGACAGAGGATCCAAACTGATGCTGCAAAATATCGGAATAGGATGCCTATTTGGCATCCGATTGCAGGCATCAGTTGGGATCCGTTGATGTCCGAGGGTCCTACAAAAAGTCGGATCCCCTCGGACAGCACAAAAACGCTGTGTGAAAGCACCCTAAGGATATTGCCTTTTTTCTTCTTTTGTAGCCATACCGGAAAAAAAGGGATTGTCCAGGATTAGAAAACATGTTGCTTTCTTTCAGAAGCTGCACCATCCCTGACCGTGGAGTCCCAGGACAGAGTCTTGAGGGACCCCAGCAGAAAGGGGGTGAGGAGGTTGTGTTGGAGTGGGAGACACTAAATGTGCGGTTGGAAAGATAGGAGGAGATCCAGGAGAGGGCAATGTCAGTGATACCAATGGAAGAGAGGATCTGTAATAGGCAGTGGTCGACTGTATCGAATGCAGAGGACAGGTCAAGAAGGGGGAGGATGGAGAACAGTCTGTTAGCTTTGGTGGTAAGTAGGTTGTAGTATGATTGGCTGAGCGCCCCTGGCTAATGCGAAACGTGCATTAGGGGTGAGGGCACACACAGGTAATTTAACCCTTTGTGGCACTACCATTGGTTTTTGGTGCATTTGCAACCAAATGTTGCTAAACCTGCGACTCCCAGCAGGTCCTGACAACCTCAGGATCTCTGCATAAAGAGCTGCAAAATTTGAGATGCTTTTATAAAAAAGTATGCAAAAAAGTTTTGTCACTTAAAAGTATCCAGGCGCTAGAGTGTGTGACAGATTTAATATGCAGAATGCCAAAAAGTTTAGTAAATTGTGCTGCAAATCTACACTTGCTCATAGCTGGCGTAGATGATTTATTTTTTTGGCACACGGAGAGGCAAATATACATCAAGAAGGCCAACTCCTAATTAATGTCTCCCACGCCAGCTTACACTGCACCAAGACCAGTGTGCAAAAATCCATTTCCAGTAAATTCCTCCCAATATATCAGTTTTGTATAAAGGCGTATCTATGCATTTGGCATGTTGCAGTAGATTACTTTTGCACTATGTGGTGTTATACAAGAACTTAAGACCCATTTAGATTGGACGATTTTTGCCTGCTAATGAGCACCAATCCACTACATATAAGTCAAATGAGAAGAAAAACAATAGAAATGGAATAGCGCAGCAATGAAAAGCACCTGGTGGTCTAGGGGGAATAATTCAATAGGAGGTGAGGGGATTAGACTCTCACCTGGACAGGTTTTGCACCGGTAGAGAGCGTATCCGTGGAAGCTTGCAGTGTTACCCCAGGACCGCTCCTGTGCTTGCTCTTCCTGGTCCGATCACATGGGACCACGGTCCGGTCACGTGGTTGCTGTGTCACCGGAAGTACGTCACTTCAGGTCCTGAAGCCTGGAGATAATGTCTATGGCTCCGAGCTGCTCCAGCCACAATCCCTCGAGAGAATATCAGCATTTTGGAGAAATTGAAATGTGGTCAGTTGTATAGCGCTAAGGCACATAGAGTACACTGGAATAGATTAGTGGTGAACAAACCTTTTATTAGACCACTACGCGTTTTAGTTGCGAACCGCTAACTTCCTCAAGTGGATTTACAAAATTGCAAAAATGCATTAAAAACATGTAATGCATGAAATACTGTATCAATAAAACAAAATACCAGGAAGTATAAAGCCCCCGTCACACATAGCGAGATTGCTGTTAAGTCACAGGTTTTGTGACGCAACAGCGACCTCTCTATGTTTGACACGTAGCAGCGACCAGGCCCCCGCTGTGACATTGCCGATCGTGTCGGAATGGCCTGGACCATTTTTTGATCTTCGGGTTCCCGCTGGGCAACATGTATCGGTGTTTTTGACGCCTTAACAACGACCTCGTTGGCGACTCAGATCTCAGCCACATAGGTCTGAGGAGTCAGACTAGCTGCTGTGTGACAGGGTCCCAACAACTGCTCAGGTCGTTATACGGTCGCCGTATCGTTAATGCGTCGTTCAGTAGATCTGACTGTTTCACATCTCACCAGTGACCACGTAGCGGTGTTCCAGCGATCCTTACCAGGTCGTATCGTTGTCGGGATAACTGGAACGTCGCCAAGTGTGACGGGACCCTAAGAAACAAAGCAGCTTTATTTACATAATGACATGCCAAAAAGAGATTAAAACACTTGTTTTAAAAAAAAAAAAACATACTCAAATGCAATGATAAAAAAGTTACTTAATAGGGGCAGAAATGCTGCAAGACCAAAAACTTAAAGGGATCCTGTCACCTCCAAAACGCCTCCTAAGCTACCAAAACATGTCCCTGCAGCATCCTATCACTAATCTCACACTCCTTTTGTCTCCTAAAAGTATCCTGTGAAAAAGCATAAAAACGATTTAATACTTACTCATTAGTGATTATAATTAGCAGGGGCTATATTCTTTAGCCCTTAGGGCTGGTTGTTTTGCAGCCTGAATGATCCAGCCTCTCTGTGCAGCTTCTGCTGTGATGTGCAGCTGAAGGCAGGACTAATGATTTGCATTCTGTGAGTGACAGAGAGGGGGGAGGGCAAAGCCTGCACAAGCAGAGCAAATAGACAGAGAGAGTGTGGATCCTGGAGCTGCAAAACAACATGCCCTAAGGGCTAAAGAAAATAGCCCCTGCTAATTATAATCCCTAATGAATGAGTATTAAAACGTTTTATGCACTTTCACAGGATGCTTTTAGGAGACAAAAGGAGTGTGAGATTAGTGATATGCTGCAGGGACATGTTTTGGTATTTTAGGAGATGTTCTGGAGGTGACAGAATCCCTTTAAAAATAACTAAATACTGCTCTCATTGTGGAAACGGCCTTAAAATGCTATTAGGTCACGTGCTCACATTGAGTATTTGAGTGTTTTACCTTAGTATTTGCAGCCAAAACCAAGGGTGGAACAATCAGAGGAAAAGTATAATAGAAACACGTCACCACTTCTGTATTTATCACCCACTCTTGTTACAAATACTTAGGGTGCTTACACACTGCGTTTTTGTTCAATCCGTGGCTGTCCGTTGTAAATCGGACTGCCACGGATCCGATTTGGCCCCCATGTTATGCTATGGGCACGGATCGGATTTTGGCCTTATTGCCATCTGATTTTTGTCAGATCCGATTCTGTCCGATTTTTTGCTGTGCCCAAAATTGCATACTGCTGCAATTTTTGGGCACAGCGGATCAAATCAGACCGAATTGGATCCGACCTGATCCGCACCAAATAACATGGGGCCTATGGAGCACGGGTCCGAGGAAACAGCTGATCGTTCCTCGGACCTGATTTTAGTGTACTGAGCATGCTCAGTACACTAACATCGCTCTGTGCCATCTAATTTCACTTCTGCAATGTATATTCATACATTGCAGAAGTGAAATTTAGTGAAAAGAAAGGATTAAAAATAGAAAAACTTTATTCTCACCTGTCCCGCGATCCACCAACGCCTCCAGCGCTCGATGCTTATAGGACCCGGCGTGATGTCAGTCACATGACCGTTTACCGCGGTAATCAGTCATGTGACTGTGACATCACGCCAGTTCCTGTAAGAAGATAGCTGGAAGCGCCGGGGCACTCGTGGATGGGTGAGAATAAAGATATATATATATTTATTTTATTTTTTTTTAAGGTCTGGAAAAGAGGGTGAGAAAGAGGGCAAAAGTGGGGGGGAAAGAGGGGAAAAGTGGGGGGAAAGAGGGGAAAAGTGGGGGGAAAGAGGGAGCAGAGAGAGGAGGGGAGAAAGAGGTGACAGGAGGGGAGCTAGGTGAAAGGAGGAGCGGGCGAGGATCCAAACTGATTCTGCAAAATATCATTGGATGCCTATTTGGCATCCGATTGCAGGCATCAGTTTGGATCCGTTGCTGTCCGAGGGGTCCTATAAAAAGTCGGATCCCCTCGGACAGCAAAATAACGCTGTGTGAAAGCAGCCTTAAGTAAAAAAAACTCACCAAATACTCAATGTGTGCAAGTGGCCTTGAACAGCTGCTGTTGGGCAGATATGTAGCTAATTGGCAGTTGTTTAATATATTAATTAATTGGGAGAATGCACTTTCATGTGCATAGAACGATTGACACATTAATCAGTCATCATACTCTGCAGCACATGTTTATACAGGACAATGTGCTGCCGAGAACCATGAAAAGCAACTTACCCGACGAACGAGCATTTTGTGTATAATCGTGCAGTCTACAACAAGCTGTCCATCATGCAACCATGTTTCGAGGATCGCCTGCTCTCTTTATTCACAATTTAATCAGACAGAGGATTGTAGAGTCTTGTTTGATGGTCAGTTTAGCAGAGAGCGAGGACAAGGATTTGAGATTTTTTAACACATTATAATATTCAGCCTCCTTCACATGTCCCGTACTCATAAATCACTGCCTCAACCAAGATCCTCTCGTCACCAACATAATTAAATGAAATTGTTTCCTTTCATGAGGGCCGAAACATCAAAGCGGAGAAGGTGAGTCTCACAATGGCCCCGGGCTTGGGATCGGCCCATCTCTATTCACTCTTGGCCTCCAAACTATGTTGTGAAAACTGCGGAGGTTCTGTCTGTAGTCCCTGGCTAATGAGTGATCACAACCCTCTCCTCTCATTTACTAAAGATGAGCTCGGATTGCTGATATCCTGATGGTTTTCTGTAATAAATTGGTTTCTCAACTGTTATGGGGCTTTATATAGAGAACAATAAAATAATGGATATTAAGAACAATGAGCAGGAGAAAATGGGCGACAATGACCGGAGAGGAGTACTTCCATTTCCATATCACAAACACACACTATTCGATTTACTATATCAGGGGTGGGGAACCTTTTTATGTCAAGGGACATTTGGAAATCTCTCCCGTCCTTCAGGGACTGCATATAATTATCAACTTGAAAATTACCCGTTACATTTGTTTGAACAATCAACTCCGATCTACTGTGATGGCTGGAGCTGCTTCTCTATGGCGCGGCTGTGATGTTCGGTGATATTGATCATGTTGCTTCTCAACTGCTTTTCTAGCTTGTTAAGGTCCATAGACATCACAAGAGAGGCTGGGGCATATATGTCACTGGGGAGGCTAAGGGTGGGGCATAGAGATCACTGGGGAGCTGGATTTAAAGGGCAGGCAGTCAGCAAAACGCGTCCGCCAGCCTGAGCACTGTAGTCCCCAGGAATCTGCCCAAGGGCCGCATGTGGCCCTAGGGCCTGAGGTTCCCCAGCCCTGTACTATATCATCAGTATGTACTTTTATAAGCAATTTATCTACTCGACTGATGCCATGTCCCTACGTGCAAAAATTTAGCTTAGTTTTTCTTTTTTTTAAAGTGTTCGGACCGAAATAAGCAAAAGTAATCTCCTCTGATTGCTCTTCCTTGAGGTTTTTTTCCCTCTTTGATGCGTTATTGGTGCAGATTTGAAGCAACCTTTTTTACTTGAGTTTGTTCAGGCTCCCTATAGAGGCCTGCAGTGAAAACATGCATAAAAATACACATTTCAGCAACTTATTCAATCACACAGTAAATTCACGGCGACTTTTCTTGAACTGTTAAACGCAGCACACAAAAAAAAACAGATTTGCATGTTATGGAAGCATATCCTAAAAGTAACCGCTATAGTTTAAAAGACATGCTGTTAACAGGAAGAAGTTACCAAATTTTTGCCACCTAATCTGAGAGCTGAATAATGTAGAGACAGAGATCCTGATTCCAGCAATGTCATTTCCTGGGCTGCTTAGTGTTGATTGTTTGTTTGTTTTTTAAATTAAAATCACTGTTTTATATGCAGAAGATTATCATTAAAGGGCTACTTGGCCTACTCACAGGTAGTCCAGCATATTCAAGAGTGCTCTATAATTGCTCCCACCACTGATTAGCAGATTTCTGGATACACTGTATATGGGCAGAAAGCTGCCAATCAGTGGTGTGGGCGGGGCTATAGAGCTCAACATTTAAATAACTGCAAAATCTGCAGAAAACTGTAATTTGTATAATAATGACAGCAAGCAGCTAAGTAAGTGATACATCGCTGCAATCAATGTCTTTATCATGCTGCTCTCAGATGGGGTAGCAAAACCCCGGTGACCGATTCCCTTTAAGGCTACGTGCACACAATTTTTGGGAGTGTTTTTTGGAGAATGAACTAAGTTGAAACTCTTCAAATCTTCCTTCAAAAACTTGTCATTTCTTCCTGGAAAACTTTGCAGTTTGGTCATGTTACAGGGGAGTTCAGCTGCACTTCCTTGCCATGGACAAGAATGGCATTTTTTGGAAAAGGGACTGCTGCGTTTCTACAAGTATTTTTCATGTTAGTGATCCACCTACCGTTACATGCATGGATTTACATTCCTTCGGCCTCTCTTAAGGAATGATCACCATTATATAATACATTTCCTGTAGGGGGGTAACCCCACTAATCAATCATGCAATATTACCATATCACTAGTCACAACCTATGGCATTTTGTGGGAAAACAAACCACTTTTCTTCATTCCTACAACCCTCATGGAGGCCAGGAACTTGGGCTAAAAGGTCTTTGGCTCCTTTTTTGGAATGCGGAGGGTAAACAGGATTCCATCTACATTCCTTGCAACGATCTACCGGGAATATTTTACTAATTAGATTTTATTTGTAAGTGGGAGCTATTCCTGATACTATTGATTCTTCATGTTGGCACTTGCATAAGGCAGTTGACTGCTCGTATCAGGGAACAATCTGTATAACTGCTCATTATTGCCTGCGGCTCTTTTTTTCCCAAGCCTAATGCTGATTCAACTGTCAGAGTTTCAGGCTGGTGCGGGGAAGGGCTCCGGCAATGTTTATTCAGGGATATAGGCCAGAGATTACACTTTAATAAATGCTGCCTATAATTATTCCGAGAGAAGCCGAATTGTTGAAGGCAATTTTTTTTTTTTGCATGATGTACACAAGGTGCGGCAGTCCACAATCGGGTCATGTTTACTTTTACATGGGAGGATATTTTCTTTCTTTCATAAAGAACCACATCAAAGCAGAAGAGTCTGTGCTCCAAGCTCTGCCACTTGTGCCAGCTTATGCCAAGCTTCAGGAAAGCACCAGGGTTTTGGGCATGTTTTTTGCAAGGGAGATAAAACGTGAATTCCCAAGTGAGAAATGAATGGTTACAGTGTGAGCAAAGCAAGATGGTCCTGATCAGAGTCATTGAATTACTCTTAGACTGGCTATATACATTAGGTTCATATCAGCAACCTTGTGCATGTGAGAGATTTTCTGGACTTGACATGTTTGGGGGACAGTCG
The DNA here is from genome assembly GCA_033576535.1 of Allobates femoralis. Lineage (NCBI taxonomy): Eukaryota > Metazoa > Chordata > Amphibia > Anura > Aromobatidae > Allobates > Allobates femoralis. The sequence continues at coordinate 686,832,625 of JARQOC010000002.1, forward strand.
GGATAATAGTATGTCCAGCTATTTTATTCTCGGGATGATAAGCCGCCGGAGTCTGGCAGCCATTTATTCCCCTCAACTTTGAGTGCACCTTCATATGTTCACCTGACAGCCATCTAATGAGTATGTCTATCCTACGATTTTGTTCACATTGGCTTTATGGCTTTTTTGTAACTGGATCCTCCGAAGTGGTCATGGCTCTTTTATACAAACAAATCACTGTAAATCCTAACAGATTACCATAAAATTATATAAGATCCATCATTTTCCATTCAGAAAACTTCCATTCTAACTATAGAAATATTACTCCATGCAGATTGGGATGTCCAGTTCCACTGCCTGTTGATTCATATTAATGTGATTTTCCAGAGAGCCACTTGAATGTTCATTTCAGTATAGGGCAGAATACCGTGTTTTCCACTTTATAAGATGCACCACAAATTTGGTGATAGAAAAGAATAAAAAAAAATAATTTTTAATGTTAAATGGGGCTTGTCTTATAATGCCAGTGTCCATCTTACAATCAGTATATATGTCCCTCATCCTTGTACATGACCCCCCTCATCCTGGTCTATATGTCCCCTCATCCTGGTACAGGGACACCCCATGCTAGATATGACCCCTTATGAGAGTACATAGCCCCTGGTGATGGTACATAGCCCCCTTCCTGCATTCACCCCCTCCATTCTGCATATGACCCCCCCTCCCCCCCCCTGTCACTCTATATGCCCCCATGCTGGCGCACACACTAAAATAATAAATGCTGCAACTTACCCACCTCTGCTCCCTGCCTGCAGCATCGCCACCATCTTCCTGTGTCTGTGCTCTGCATCTGATCACGTGGCCGGGGCACACAGCGATGATGTCACTGAGCGCTCAAAACACATGATCAGCTCTGCAGACAGGGAGCGGCGGAGGGTGAGTTAAAGTGTTTATTATTTTAGTGTGTGCGCAGGCATGGGAGCATATAGAGTGACTAGGGGGAGGCGAGGGCATATCCAGAATGGAAGGGTTGAGGGCAGGCTCCTATAATATGCCCCGCTCTCCACATCCATCTCTCAGCGCGGCTCCAGCACTAAGAGGTGGACAGGGGATGCAATGAATATTATATGAGCATAATGACGAGAGCACATGACCATGGGCTGCCTCTGCACCCTGGTCCAGCACGCTTCAGAGCCGCCGCTTTCCCTTCTCTACAGTACAGAAGCTAAATTCGGATTATAAGACGCACCCTCAACTTTCCCCCAAAATGTGGAGGAACAAAAGTGCGTCTTATAATCTAAAAAATACAGTAATTGAAGAACTGAATTTCCTCCTTCTTGCTGAGAGATATTACTAGGTAAAATACAAAGAAATTACTCGTTGGCTGTTCATAGACTCAATGGTAGAGTTGGAAGGGACCTACTGGGCAGGGCAATGGAGTAGGTAACAAACCACCAACTCAGACTCCTCAGTTTCCCTGACTCCAACTTGAACTCCGTCTGTCTCATACATGGCTCATGTTTAAGTGATACATTTGTTGTAGTGCAATGTGAATATCAGGCTTTTATTCATTATTATACAATAATCATGCTATTTAGAACATAAGTAATAATAATATTCAGAACATACTGCATTGAACTTCTGCACCCAATTTATTGTATTATTAAAATGGAACCAACTATGACTCCGCAGCCCTGCTCCTGTGTCATCTGGTCCAACCCCCCGCTCAATGCAGGATTCACTAAATCATCCCAGACAGATGTCTGTCAGTCTCTGTGTGAAGACTTCCATTGAAGGAGAACTCACCACCTCTCGTGGCCGCCTGTTCCACTTGTTGATCACCCTCACTGTTAAAAAGTTTTTTTCTAATGATCTCCTCCCAGCAGCTACAAGGGAGGGCGCCTGCATGTGATTACAGCAGCCTCTGTACTGATTTAAGCAGGCAACCTGTATTTTGAGCTACAATGATCGCCAAAGCCTTGTGCGATTCTCAGCCGATGGATAACAGACCAAAAATTGGAAGCCGTGAGATAACCATTTCATGCTAGGTCTGGGAACTTGCTATCAACCTTATGGAGACAGCGAAGTAGGTGAGGCGATTGTAGCCACTTCCCTCCTCTCGGATATATGCCAATATGCACTTCACTAAGGAAGTGGAGAAACTCCAGTGCCACATTTAAGCAGCTTCCTCAAAGTCATAATCTCTTTCCAACAAGCTTTTAATATGACTAAGGGATTTGTGCCAGAGCAGAACCCCAAACTACAGACGCTGCGTTTCGGGTACCTGCCCCTCATCAGTGTAGTGTGTTGGATATTCTGATCTGGCTGTGTGAGTGGGCTAAGACAAGGTCTGGGAACTTGCTATCAACCGGAGGGAAGTGGCTACAATCTCTTCACCTACTTCGCTGTCTCCATAAGGTTGATAGCAAGTTCCCAGACCTTGTCTTAGCCCACTCACACAGCCAGATCAGAATATCCCACACACTACACTGATGAGGGGCAGGTACCCCGAAACGCAGCGTCTGTAGTTTGGGGTTCTGATCTGGCACAAATCCCTTAGTCATATTAAAAGCTTGTTGGAAAGCGATTATGACTTTGAGGAAGCTGCCTAAATGTGGCACTGGAGTTTCTCCACTTCCTTAGTGAAGTGCAAATTTGCATTTCAAGCTATGGATTTTGGTTCTAATGTAGCGCAAGACTAAATCACCTTGTTAGAGGCAGTCAGTGCTGGGTAAAGTGTTTTGCTGAATATGAATATTGTTTGAGATAATTACACTATTATAGCAATGAAGTTAAGATGTGCTGCATACTAAAGCTGGATCTGGTTATTTGCAGGCATGCTTCAGAAGTGTCCGTCGGTGGAGGATTATGTGGACGCACTTGTGTCAGATCTGGATCCAGACTTTGAAACATTTATTATGGACTCAGAGTAGAAGACTGCAAAGATTACAGAACACTGGATGTGTGACTTGTTAATTAGTGCCACCTTACAAGAAAGCTGGAGCCTGCTGATAAATATCAGTGTGTGAACACATGCTAGAAGATTGAATCACAAAGAAATAACGTGGAATCAATGGACTGTCAATGACTTGGATGTGCCAGGTCCTCCAGCCTCAGAGGCGCTATCTATTCCTTAATTGGCTGCTATATGACGGCCCTAAATTGGGAACCCGTCACTTTTAACTTCAACTGTTTTTCTTTGTCTTTTTGTTGTTTTTTTTTTTTTTTTATTATTAAATCCAACAAGTGTTTCAGCCTCTAGTGATGTCACCTGATAAAACAGAATTCTGTTTTCTTATATATTATGATTCCCATGATGGGCACACATGATGTGGACAGTGTTATAAATTAAATTAGAGGTTTTTTTTTACTTTTAAAGGGAAGATGTCTGGTAAAAAATCCATATGTAACTGATATTTTCTAATTCCTTTCTTTAAGCTCTCTCTATTCATGTATTTCTAATATTTATACTTCCCTCCTATCCTGTGTAAACTTCAAAATAAAAGATTAATTCCATCTGTCAATCACAGTGATTTCTCTGCTGCCCACTACCCAAAGAATGAATATTCATGCATCACACCACAGCCCTGCTCTTCTCTCTGATATGTCTGCTGTGTAACTCATTGCACTATTGCAAAGTCTGCAGACAGTGCAGAAAGGAGGGGGGGGGGTGGAGTGTGTGCTTAGCTGAAGCTCTGAGATCTTCATGTTATTGTGCGTTTGAGACATATGAGCAGTGTTGTGCAGTCTGAGATATTTCTTTGTGATTATAAGAATATTTGATAATTTGCCCAGCCGATAAACACATTACATGTCTGCAGAAAAACCAACGTTCTTATAATAGAAATTGCTTACACAGTGCAGGACAAAACTCCTCCCCCTCCCAGCACAGAGGGGAGGGGCAGAACGCCAGCTTGGATGGGTGTGGATATTTAAATAATAATTATACAGCTGGACTAATCATCTGTAAAAGTAAGGATAGGACTAATGTAAGAATCAGGTTATGACGGCATCACCACTTTAAGCGTAGGTGCAGGCAGAAAATAATGTACTTACAATTACGGTCATCTGCCGCGACACTACTATATATGATAAATGAAATAAATGAAATAATGAGTGGCACTGGAAACATGAGGATCAAGTGAATGTATGAATTGCAGAAATTGCTCTAAGGTAAATAGGATAAAATGGAGATCTTAGTTCCCGTTAATGGCCACTAGCGGTTAAGCTTGGCATCCACTTACAAGGAGCTCTCCACTGCCAAGTCCTAACACTATGCCCTAGTGAATTGTGAGTGTGAATAGGTTTATTTGCCAAAGGTTTAATTGGGAATGATGAAAAGGTGTGTGTAGGGCTCTAACAGTGTTGTCCATGTGTGGACACCAAACTAGGGAAAGGGGGGAAGGGAAAATAATATAGTGGGAGCTCAGTCAAAAATAAGCAATATATGAATCAGGTTATGACGGCATCACCACTTTAAGCGTAGTTTGGTGTCCACACATGGACAACACTGTTAGAGCCCTACACACACCTTTTCATCATTCCCAATTAAACCTTTGGCATATAAACCTATTCACACTCACAATTCACTAGGGCATAGTGTTAGGACTTTGCAGTGGAGAGCTCCTTGTAAGTGGATGCCAAGCTTAACCGCTAGTGGCCATTAACGGGAACTAAGATCTCCATTTTATCCTATTTACCTTAGAGCAATTTCTGCAATTCATACATTCACTTGATCCTCATGTTTCCAGTGCCACTCATTATTTCATTTATCATATATAGTAGTGTCGCGGCAGATGACCGTAATTGTAAGGACTAATGTAAGAGCTCCCTGCAGAGTGTAAAACTGCTTATAGCAAGGAAACTACAAATTGTACAATGATGATGTTACATGTTTTTAAAAGGGTTGTCCAGGCACTATTTAAGGGTAATATTAGTATCATACTGAAAATGACCTGACAGAGTCTCTTTAACCCCTTCCATATGCTAAAAACAGCAGATGCCTGAAACAGCAGGAAGCAGAGAGTGCTCTGATCGCTGCAGCTTAATCACTTAAATGTCACTTCCTTTCATTTTTAAGCCATTCATATTTTCATTGGCTTCTCTAATTTTCCCCCAAGACAACACAAGTGTGAGGTGCTACTGGGTTACATGCTGCCATGTAAGACCTCCTATGAGGCTAGTCTTCACAGGTGAATGCCATTTTATCTATATATTGCAATGTAATCCAACAGCGTATAGTCAAAGAACACAAAAAATTAAGTAAAAAAATATTATGGATTTGAATAATCTCTCTTTTTTCCAAGTTAAGAATAAAAATAATTACCATTTGGCATTTACACATGTATAAGAGTCCAATCTATGGGAAAAAATACATGCAGTAAATGCTGTAGAAAAAAAAGAAATAAACAGCAGAGTTGCTGCTGTTAGATCGCCCCACCTTACCAAAATAAAAGTGCAATGAAAAATAATCAAAATACAGCCCACAATTTTCAGTAAAAACATCAACTTCCAGTGCAAAAACAAAGCCCCTCCGAACAGCCCAATCAACAAAAAATGGCAACACACCAGATTTTCTTCACGCCACGACAGCACCCACTGGAGAGAGGGATCCGCCCCCAGGGACAGGAAACCTGCAGATAAAAAGGGGGCGGTCCCCTCGCCTCCTCAGTTGGTTTCCTGTCCCTGATGGGGAACCTGCAGTACTTCTTACCTAGGTCCAATCAGCCCTCTGTGCGGTGTCCTTGAGAACGGCAGGGTCTGGGGCGCTAGAAGCAGCGTCGGGAAGTCCTGCTTGCAGGCTCTCCCCTCGTCTGATGGATGGATGGGCGTTCTGTCAGTGCCGGCGGTGTCCCCCTGACTGACGCTGGGGCATGGGGCTGAGGCGCCTTGCCGCTTGGATGGCGGCTCCTGGCCGGGAGATGCGCGGGCGGGCCGGGGGCGTGGAGGACTGGTGCGCTCCGACCGGGTGCTCCGGGTGTGCGGGGCATTGGGTGTGTGCGTGGCCAGGGCCTCTCTCTGCCCGCCGGTGGACCGCCGGCGTTCTCTTCCGGTCGGGGCGGGTGCGCATGCGCCGCCATGTCCCCCGGAAGTGACGTCATCTCGCTTCCGCAAGGCCGGAGGTGGTGTGCCGCCTGGAGGGCGGGAAGACTCGCAACCTGCGGTGCTGGAGCCTGGAGGCCGCACCTGGACGCCTGGATCATCGGAGGGGCACTCGTGGACGGATGCCCGACCCAGCTGGATGGGAGGCCATTTCTACGGGCGGTCCAAGGAGCGTGGTGTTATGCCTTGTCCGTCATCTGACCAGATGGAGTCTTTCCCTCTTCATTCCGGTGCCGGCCTTGAGCTTTCCTAGGTGAGTGTAATGGGCTCTGCCTATTGAAGCTACCCCCTTCTCACTGTCGCCCCCTCTTCGGATACAACTCCTAGGGGGGTGTTGGTTACGTGTTCTGTGACCTTTGAGATGTGCTCTTTGTTGCCTGCCACTGCCGGACACCTATGCTTAGCCGGGGTGCTGTGGCTGCGGATTTTAGACGGGGGCTTCATGGGGTCTACCCTCCCTTGGGAGTGGTGCCCATTCCGTCACAACCAGAGCGAGGCTGCTGTGGCAGGACCCATGCAGCATCTGCACCGTGCCCCATACACCCAGCTGTGGCTGGGGGTTCAGATCCTATGCTGTACATGTCATCCGGCCATTATCTATGGATGGCACATGCTGGCCACAGGCTCTCCCCCTGGCAGACCTCGTGCCCTGGCGACCGTGGGCCACTAGCCATTGGGCGAGGAGTGGGCTCTGGTCTCCTCTACGGTTGGTATTTTGGGCTCTCGCTCGTTTGTATCCCCTTGTCATCCCCAGGGAGGTTCTGTTTCCCTTTGTCAATATGGGATATTTGCTTGACTTCTGTTGGAATACAAGGGGGAGGCTACCCGTGCCGATGCTGTGTTGCGGGCCGGGTTGAAAGTGCCTAACGGGGGTTCGGCAGTGGCCTTCCCTTCCACGCATTCCTCCTTTCGAGTGTGCTCTGTAGGGCTTTGGTGCTCCTGCTCCACAAAAAAAAAAAAAAAAAAGTGTGACCAGCATAGGGGCCTTTATGCCTGCTGTTTCAGCCACGTGTACGGCTAGCTCTTGGCTGGTGTGGCTTGACACCTGGAGTCTCAACTCCATACGGGGGTGTCCTGTTTCAGCTACGTGTGCAGCTAGCTCTTGGCTGGTGTGGCTTGGCACCTGGAGACTCAACTCCATACGGGGGTGTCCTGTTTCAGCTACGTGTGCGGCTAGCTCTTGGCTGGTGTGGCTTGGCACCTGGAGACTCAATCCATACGGGGGTGTCCCGAGTCACCTTATGGTCCTCGGTCCCATTGTTTCATGGGGGTGCTGCCTCCTGGGGCTGTTTCCCTGCACCTGGCAGCGAGGTCATCAGGCTTCTCCAATTCAGCTAGATGTGCTCTTGGATGTAGCGCTGGAGTGGGGCCACGCAGGCCAGGGCCTGGTTCGGCGCATTGTTGCGGGGGTGAGTCCTTGTTGGCAGGGCTCTAGTTGATGTCCGCTCCAGGGCGGCTGCCGGGAATATGGGATTCCTTCCTCCTCCTCTTGCGTTTTACGGGTGAGCGTTCGGACGCTGACCATTCGACCAGTAGTTTTGCGGTAGGAACCATACGGGGTTCCTCCGGACTATCACTGGAGTGGGCCCATTTTCTTCCTGATTCAGTGTATGGACTTCCCCTCCTATTTCCTTCATGACTTCTGGCCCTTAGCTCTGAAATCTAGGGTCGGTTGGAGTAGTGGTTCCTTATGGAATCCCGGGGGCCTGATGGTGGGGGTTTTTGTTCCCCTTTCTTCCTGGCTTCCAGCCCTGAGTGTTCTTATTGGCCGGTTATTGCTTTAAGACAGTGTCTGCCTTTTTTCCGCTGTCGCGGGGTTACTTGAATCGGTTGGCTCTGCCGGGTAATCGGTAGCCAGGCGGCACCAGTCCCGGGCCACCCGGAGAGGTGTGCCCTGTTCCCTACTCAGGTGGGCACGCTACGCTCCGTGCAGATCTGCGGTTGCTTCTGGGTCCTGGTTGCTTTGGGCCGTTAGGGATTTGATGCCGTCCTATTCCCATCTGGCCGTTCATCCTGCCTTTCCATGGCTTTCAGGGTCATGGTCGTAGTCGGTTTTTGTCATTCCGGTGGTCGCACTTTAGTTATTCTTCGGGGCCCTCAGGTGTTCACCTCCGTGGAGGAGGTGGTGTTTTTCAGTCGCCCTTGTGATCCTGCTCTTGTGCATTTCCTCGTAGGAGGGCGCTCTGCAGCTCTGGGTGGACCTTGCCTCCGTACTTCGTTCCCCTCGGGGGGCGCTTGGCTGACTGATGTGCTCAGGGGGGTCATGCTTGGCTGGATTGTTTGCTACTGGGCCTCGTAGTCTTGGTCGTGCCATGGTATGATCTGTGGGGCCTGGTCCAGGTTCCTTCCTCGTGTTCGCCGGTTCTTCCTAGGCTTCTCCTCGGCTCTGTCAGGCTGCTGTGCCTTCTCACGATAGCCAGAGAGTTGTTAATGTCTGGGGGGTTCAGGTGGCTTTCGCCGCCCTGGTGGGTCCCTGCAGGAGGTTGTCTCCCGGTGGGGTCCCTGTTGTCCGGTATCCCGGGGTACTGTGGACTCTGTCCCATTCCCAGGTTCTCATACGCAGTTCTTCGGGTTGCCTCTCCTCTTCGGAGGCGCCTTCACGGTCGTTCCTTCTAGGCCGGGTTGTGCAGTCCCTGTCCTGGTGGTCGGCCCTGTTGGGCCTTCCAGGGGGTGCCCTGGGGGGTTCTCCGAAGTCTATTCTGGTCGTGGGTGCTGGCCCCGTGGTTTGGGGGGCCTTTGGTGTCTCTGTTGGCTCGGGGTCGGTGGTCCTTTGCTGTTTCGGTGGTTTCTCTTCCCGGTGGGAGTTTTGGCGGCTTGTGTCATGCCTTCCTCCATTTTCTTCTGCCGATGGCATGGCCTCCGGTGGAGTCCTCTCGTCGTCGGTTGTCTTTGGTTCCTTGGGGCAGGCCTCGGTCCTGGCCTCGCGTGTGTCTGGGTGTTGCATTCCTTGCATTGACCGTCCCATCTCTTGCTTGTCTGCCCTGCACTTCGGGGCGTGGGTGTTCTCAGCGGCTTTTTCTGGGTCAACACGCTTCCATTAGGGGAACTGGACTCTGTGTGGCTTTGTGTTTTCATCGCATCGTGGCTTTTTGGGGGTCTCCCGGAGGTAGCCTTGTTTCCGCTTGGGCGTACTGCCGGGTCCGCCTGTTTACCTGCGGCGGTTCTGCTGCATCCTGGCTTCGGGGTCTCCCATGGTGGATTCCCTAGTGCCTCATTCGGGGAGGGACGTTTTTCCCCTCTGGGCCTCCTGCCGATTGGGCTGCGCCTCTTTGGTTACGAGACAGTCTTGTTCCTTCTGGCCTTGGCGGCTGTGGTTGGTGGTTCGGTCCCATGTCTGCTGCCATCTGTCCAGTCCCGTTGTGTCTGGGCCCCTTCTGTCCTCCTCTGGTGAGGGGTCTGCCTCCGCTGGCATTGCTCTTGCATGACAGGGGCGATTACCTTTTTCCAGCCTGGCGGCTGCCTGGTTAGGGCTCCGCTACTCGCGGTCTGGCTACGTGTGTCGGACCTTCTTGGGATTTCCGACGGTCTGGTTCTCCTGTGTTCCACATTTTGGCCATTTTCGTTTCTTGAGTGGGGCAAGTTCTTCAGGGTTGTTGGTTAGTATGCTTCCTCCATTGTGCCCTGGTGCATCGTGCTGGTATGCCCCCCGGGGGGGGGGGTCCGGTCTGGTCTTCGTTGCCTCTTTGAGTCTTTGGGATCTGATTCCAGGTGTGCCTTCCCTCCGGTCGTTCCTGCTGGGGGCGTTTCTTCTGTTGGTGGGGTGGTCTGTTCAGGCCTTTTCCCTTAGTTCCGCCTGTCCTTTTCTGGTTTCCCTGATGCCCTGTTTTTTGTTGACTGGTACCTCGTCCCTTCGGTTGGTGGTTCTGCTTTCCCTGGTAGTCGGCTGTGTGTTCTCATTCCTTTTTCCCGTTCCCAGGTTCCTGGGGGGTTCTGTTCCTTGCTTCAGAGGTTCGTCATGGTCTCCTTCCCTATTGGGTGGGCCGCCGACTGGGAGGTAGTGCGGTGTGTTGTGGTTTTCTCATTTCAGGGTCTTCGCAGACGGCTGCTACAAGCATTCGTCCTCTGCCTGGAGTTCGTACCCGTTCCGCTCAGGCTATGGCTTTCTCCTGGGAGGCACGGGATCTGGTGCCTGTTTGGTTCGTATGTTAGGCCGGTTCCTGGTCTTCGACTTGCACCTGTTTTCCACCATCGTGGGCTGGTCCTCTCCTTTCCTTCTGCCTTGGTGTTCAGGGGACCTGTACTCGGCCTGGTGGTCCCTCCCTGGGGTTGATTTCTCTGCAAGTCTCTCCAGTGGGTGCTGTCGTGGCGTGAAGAAAAGACTGGATTACTTACCGGTAATCTCGTTTTATGGAGCCACGACAGCACCCACTCACTTCCCCCCCCCATTTGCTTGTTGCACCTCTTCCTGGTTGCTTTAGTGGTGGTGGTTCACTGCATTTTTGCTTGTGTTGACGTGTTTATTAATTTGGCGGTTCCTCTCGTGCTCTGTAAACCAACTGAGGAGGCGAGGGGACCGCCCCCTTTTTATCTGCAGGTTTCCTGTCCCTGGGGGCGGATCCCTCTCTCCAGTGGGTGCTGTCGTGGCTCCATAAAACGAGATTACCGGTAAGTAATCCAGTCTTTCTGTTTTATTCACTTATCGAAATTGTAGTGACTTTTGGAAGAAAGGGAGGGAAATGCAAAAAATACAAAAGTTTAAATTGGTTGCAGCAGGAAAAGGTTAACATCTCAGGCCCCATTCATATGGTCACCACTACATGTCCCTAGTAGAGTAGAAGGAGAAGAAAATTATATCGCTATGTGCCCTTGGTTCTCCTGTACAAACGGGAGGTAATTTCCTAAATTAAGTTCACCAGAATGTTATTTTAATTTGCAATAAACAAAAAAAACATTGTAAATGCACTATGGGTTATCATTTTTTTGCCTGGGGTGTGGCTTGAAGTGCAACACTGTGCACCGTAATTTTGCCACAATATATATGATCTATCCATGATGAAACATTCTTATGATTTTTCAGCCTGCATAGTTTGGTTACACAATCTGAATATTAGACCAGATTGGTAAATCTCCTCTTATCTTTAACGTACTAAGTAAAATCTATCACCAGATTTTTGTCACCTAATCTGAGAGCAGCATGTAGAGGCAGAGACCTGATTCCAGTGATATGTCATTTACTGGCTGCTCAGTGTAGATTTTATAAAATCAGTGTTCTATCAGCAGGAGATTATCACTGGAGGACTAGTAATCCTGCTGCCAGGTAGTCCTCCATCTTCATGATCTCTGTACTACCCCATCCCCCTTAGATTGACAGATTTTTGTACACTGTGTATAGGCAGAAAACTGCCACTCAGTGGTGTGGGCAGGGTAGAACAGAGCTTAGCACTCCAAAAACTCATAGATCTACAACAGATAAAACAAGAGATTTTAACAAAAAGGCTGAATCAGCCCAGTAATTAACACATCATTGGAATCAGGGTCTCTGCCCCTACATCATGCTCTCTCAGATTGGGTAGAAAAAAATCTGGTGAAATTTTGCAGCAGGATGGTGCTCCATCTCATACATCCATCTCTACAACAAAGGTCCTCCAGGCAAAACAGATCAAGGTGCTTAAGGACTGGCCAGCCCAGTCACCACACATGAACATCATTGAGCATGTTTGGGGTAGGATGAAAGAGGAAGCTTGGAAGACAAAACCAAAGAATCTAGATGAACTCTGGGAGGCATGTAAGACTGCATTCTTTGCTATTCCTGAAGACTTCATTAATTAATTGTATGAATCATTGTTGAACATTGTTGAATGGTCAGATTTTGGCAAGACAAAAGTTTTGTCGCCCACAGAAAGTAATGTGATATACAAACAAAATATTAACTTAAAATACAAATATATGTTGCATAGCATTGGTGAATGAAGTTGTGGTGCTATTAGTCATATTTAATATTTTGTGTGACTTCCATGAGCTTGAAGGGTCCATGCAGTCCTTCAAGCTCATGGAAGTCACACAAAATATGAAATATGACTCTTAATAGCACCACAACTTCATTCACCAATGTTATGCAACATATATTTGTAATTTAGGTTAATTTTTTGTTTGAATCACATTAGTTTCTGTGGACGACAAAACTTTTGTCTTGCCAAAATCTGACCATTCTGTGTTCATTAAATGATCAATATTTTAGCATTGATGCCAATTTATTTTCTTAACCTAAACCACATTTTGGAGGGTTTCAGCTTTCAAAAGAGTAATTTATACAACTAATGGATGAATTTAACATCAAGATATTACCTTTTATTTACACAACATGGATAAGTGACATAACTTCTGTCAGGGAGTGTAAGTTGTGGATACACCTAATTTCTTGGGGTAGAGCATTCCAGAGAATTGGTGCAACTTGGGAGAAGTCTTTGAGCCGGGAGTGGGAGGTTCGGATTAATGCAGAAGTGAGTCTAAAGTCACTTCCAGAGAACGGGTGTGTTGATAGACAGAGATGAGGGAGGTGATGCTCTCTGAAGGGCTTTGTAGGTGAGAACAAGAAGTTTGAATTAGATCCTATAGTGTATAGACAACCAGCGCAATGACTGGCATAGAGCAGAAGCCTCCGAGTAACGGTTAGCTGAGTACGTGATCCTGGCTGCTGCATTAAGGATGGACTGGAGAGGGGAGAGTCTAGTACGAGGGAGGCCAATTAAAAGAGAATTGCAATAGTCAAAGTGGGAACCAGGGCCACAGTGAGGGGTTTTGTGGTTTCCAAGGTGGAGAAAGGGGCGAATTCTAGAGATGTTCTTCAATTGCAAGCAGCAAGAGCGGGCGAGAGATTGTACATGTGGGGTGAAGGAAAGATCGGATTCAAACATAACACCCAGACAGCGAGCCTGCTGACTAGGTGTTATTGTGGTGCCGCACAGTGAGAGAGAGAGATGTCATTTTTAGAGAGGTTAGTGGAGGGCGGGAGCAGAAGTAGTTCAGTTTTGGAAAGGTTGAGTTTCAGATAGAGAGCGGACATGATATTGGAAACTGCGGTTAGACAGTAATCGGTGTTCTTTATTAGAGCGGGAGTAAGGTCAGGGGAAGTAGTGTATAGTTGTGTGTCATCAGCATAAAGATGGTACTGAAAGCCAAATCTGCTGATGGTCTGTCCAATTGGGGCCGTGCAAAGAGAGAAGAGAAGAGGTCCAAGGACTGAATCCTGAGGGACCCCAATAGTGAGAGGAAGAGGGGAGGAAGTGCAGCTATCAAAAGATACACTGAAAGAACGGTCAGAAAGATAGAGAACCGAGAGAGAGCTGTGTCCTTGATGCCAAAGTAGTGCAGCATGGAGAGTAGGAGATGATACTTTCCAGGTCATCCCCCCCCACTCCATCACTCATTCCCTTCTTTTGAGGTCAACACAATTAGGCTGTTCTGTCCCCTCCCCTTCAGAGTAGCGGTGGTTTACCGCCCCCCAGGTTCACCCACCCACTTCCTCGACCACTTCTCCGCGTGGCTGCCGCATTTCATGTCCTCAGAATTACCAACCCTCATCCTGGGAGACTTTAACATTCCCATAAACAGCCCCAACTCTCATCTGTATCCCAGCTCCTATTTCTAACCACTTCTCTTGGCCTCTCGCAGCGCTCAACCTCTGAGACACACAAGGATGTTAACACCCTTGACCTGGTCTTTACCCGACTCTGCTCTACCTCCTCCTTAAACAACTCGTCTTCTCTCTCTGATCACAACATTCTCTCCTTCACACTCACAAACCTTCACCCATCACAGCATACTCCAACCTATCACACATTCAGAAATCTACAGGCCATTAACCCTCATACATTCACAGACTCTCTTCTCTCATCAAAGTCCCCAATCTACTCCTTCTGCCGCAATCTGGCTGTGAAGCACTACAATGATACTCTCAGAAGCACCCTGGACCAAGTAGCGCACCTCACCCTCAGTATCTCCAAACACAGAGTAAAACAGCCCTGGCTCACATCACAAACTCGATTCCTCCAGCGATGCTCTTGGAGTGCCGAACGCCTATGGAGGAAAACCCCCACACCAGAAAACTTTATCCATTATAAATTCATGCTAAAAACCTACAACTCGGCCCTACACCTCGCCAAACAGACCTACTTCACCACCCTGATCTCCTCACTATCCAACAACTCAAAGAAACTTTTTGACACCTTTCACTCTCTTCTCAGTCAGAAAGTGCAGGCCCCTATCACTGACCTCTATGCTGATGATCTAGCTTCTTATTTCACAGAGAAAATGGAAAACATCCGTCAGGAAATCAACTCCCAACCTCAAATTGCTGTTACCCCTACCTCTCCTCACATTTCCTCTGGCTCACTCTCTATTATTGACCCAGTCACAGAAGAAGTAGTCTTCAGGCTCCTCTCTTCCTCTCGTCCCACCACATGCACTGCTGACCTCATCCCCTCACACCTACTCCAGTCTCTCTCTCCAGTGGTCACCACTCACCTAAGCAAAATCTTCAATCTCTCCCTCTCTTCTGGCATCTTCCCCTCCTCCTTCAAACACTCTATCATCACTCCATTATTAAAGAAATCTTCTCTTGAACCATCCTGCACAAACAACTACAGACCAGTCTCCAATCTCCCCTTCATTTCTAAACTCCTGGAGTGCCTGGTCTACTCCCGCCTCACTCATTACCTCTCCACACTCTTCTAGACCCATTACAGTCTGTTTTTTCGGGTTGATGGATACTGAGGAGATCAGGGTGGTGATGTAAGTTTGTTTGGCAAGGTGAAGGGCAGAGTTGTAAATTCCCAGCATAAATTTATAGTGAATAAAGTTTTCTGGAATGTGGGTTTTCCTCCATAGACGTTCAGCACTCCTAGAGCATCGCTGGAGGAATCGAGTTTGTGATGTGAACCAGGGCTGTTTTACTCTGTGTTTGTAGGTTCTGAGGGTGAGGAGTGCTACTTTGTCCAGAGTCCTTCTGAGAGAGTCATTTAAGTGATTGACTGCCAGATCGGGACAGGAGAATGAGGAGATTGGGGACAGTGATGAGTGTAGAGAGTCTGTGAGTGTATGAGGGTTAATGTCCTGTAGATTTCTGAATTTGTGATATGTAGGAATGTGCTGGGGTGGGCGAGGGTTGGTGAGCTTGAAGGAGACAATGTTGTGTTCAGAGAGGGGAAGTGGTGAATTATCTAACGAGGAGGTTGAGCAGAGCCGGACAAAGATCAGGCCAAGGGTGTTACCATCCTTGTGTGTCACTGAGGTTGAGAGCTGAGAGAGGCCAAGAGATGTGATTAGAGATAGGAGTTGGGATGCAGATGAGGAGATGGGGCTGTTTGTGGGGATGTTGAAGTCTCCCTGAATAAGGGTTGGTAATTCTGTGGCACGAAATGCGGCAGCCACGCAAAGAAATGGTTGAGGAATTGGGTGGGTGATCCTATGGGGTGGTATACCACCGCTACTCTGAGGGGGAGGGGACAGAAGCGCCTAATTGTGTGGACCTCAGAAGAGGGGAATTAGAGTGATGGAACTGGGGGGATGACCTGAAAAGTACATTGTAGAGACAGGAGTAAGCCAACTCCATCACCATGTCTCTTCCCAGGTCTATAACCCCTCTCACTACCTTGTATCATATTGAAGGGCACTCTGTCAGCACAGAATGACTGTTCAAGCCAAGTAAAAGAGCTCAGCACACCCCCGGTGGGGGCAAAACATTTAAGTGCATCTTCCCACTTGCTTTCATCTATCTTCACCCACCATTCTTCTTTTTTGATTGACAGCTTCATAAAGCCAGAGAATGGTAAAATAGATACAAAAGCAATCAGGAGGAAAGGTGCAACAGCATGAGGTATGGGCTGAAACAATGATTCCAGGGATGTGTCTTAGTTTACTGGGTGCAGCTGTTGCTACAGATTTAGCAGAGCATGGAATTAGAGCCTTGTCCCTACAAGGAGAGTCTGCATTATATCTGCAATGTATAGAAATCTGCTAATCTGTGATGAGGGGGGATTTGGAATTTATTGAAACAGAAACATAGCCTAGTAAGTGACACATCCCTGTAATCAAGGTCTTTGCTCCTGCATCAGACTGCTCTCAGAACGCGCAACAAAATCATGCTGACAGGTTGAAATCACCACTACAGCGTTTGTTTTTATTGCACCTCTATAAAGGTGCTTTAAACCTAAGTCCCCTGTCCTATAATCACCTTTCAGTGGCTTCATCTTCTATCATCGTTGCTCCAGTTGGTCTCCTGTGATTTGTGACCTGTCTAGTGTGACCTGTCTAGTGCACTGAGGGTCACAACTCAATACATGTCTATGGGAGTCTCGTTCTCGCTCTCTCTCATGGTTACATTGGGAGCTCATGACGTAACTTTTGACTTCTGGCCAGTCAGAAGTTACAGGCTCAAAATGGCGCCTCGAGACCGGAGTGGTGTCGGTAAAAGGTGAAGCTGCTGGAAGGTGAGTATATGACTGGGGGCAAAAAGGCTTAGATTTAAAGCGACACTCCAGTGCTGAAAATAAAATCCACTGGAGTGATGCTTTGTTTGACCCCGCCAGGATGCACCAAGTGCCTTTACTTGGCTTGAACAGTCATTCTGTGCCGTCAGTCCCTTTAAGGGTATGTGCACATCTGACGTTTGTGCATCTCTGCAGTCCGTCCAAAAACCTGGTTTTTTTTTAGCAGAAACTGAGTTTTCTGTGCTCAGCAGTGTCCCTCGTTTTTTGCTTGTTTTCCGCCCGGTTTTACAGCGTTTTTCTCGGCGGTTTTCTCGGCGGTTTTGAAAACTGAGTTTTTTGTGCACTTGATCAGCTGAAACCGCTGGAAAAACGGTGGAAAGAAGTCACTTGCTCTATTTTTGGAAAACCGGTGGAAAAACTCAGTTTTGACTGAGAAAACTCAGTTTTGACTGAAAACGACCAGAAGAAAACCGTTCTAGTGAAGACAGAGTTTTCTAAAATCCATTGACTAGCATGTTAATCCAACCGGAGGGTAGGATTAACATAAATTAACATAAAACTGAGCGGAAAACGCCGACGGAAAACGTCCAAAAGCAGCCCACAAAACGACTGATGTGCACATACCCTAATGGTTTTTCCTATTGTGAACACCTTCATCCTATTTTCTGACCCGAACACATAAATACAAAGCATCTTGCTGGCCAGTGAACAATTATGCACGGCCCCTTTTTTACAGATAGATGTATTTAGTAGGACTTCACACCCAAGATTTAGTGCAGGAAGCTTCCTTTTGGGCATCATTCACACTTTCAGGCCTGTATAATTATTTTTTCCCAGAAAAATACAAGTAGAAGGTTTGAGAGGAGACATTTAATCTGATTACTACATTACAATTCTATTTGAGACCATATACTTATCTAGGAACAAGAAGGGTTTATAGTTGTATTATTGCATTATTATTGTGTTGTATGAGTATGGAATTATAGATACTTTTCAAAATAAAAAAATCTGGAAACTCGATAACAAATATTTACATGTAGGTAAAAAAAAAAGATCAGTGAGTAACACAACACTGACCGGCCACAGGTATCTCATAAAGCCATCAAAGGTTTTGTTGCAAATAGTCAACCATGTTGCAGAAAGTATGTTGGGGGAAAAAAAAGAAGCGCATTACCTGCCAAAGATTTGAGAAGAATCAAACGTGAAGCACCTGGAAGCCATTATCCTCCAGTGCTGTCATATCCCAGAACAGTAACTCGCTGGAGAACCCAGAAGTACAAGGTGTTCAGTGCTCAGAGACATGAACGAGGTAAGGAAGGTGGAAACCGATCACCACTGAGCCAGACGCCGAATGAGAAACGTCAAGACTGGACCAAGAAATATCTGAAGACAGGTTCCAAAGGTTGTATGGACTGATGAGATGAGAGTGACTCTTGATAGACCAGAAGGATGGATGGATCAATAACGGGCACAGTCCTCCACTTCAACTCTTTGCCTTTGCCAACTAATGATGTCCCAAATGTGACTGATAACAAATAAGTCTGATCCGCGGTCATGCTATTCTCCCATCAGCTGGTCTTTTGCCTGTAGGTGGGTAAGAAGAGAAGGATTTGGCTACATATAGATTCATACACCTGAATACAATTTCTCTGCACGTCACCATTTGCTGCCATTATAGTCACTGGAACCTTCGACATTTTCTTTATTTCAGCTCCGTTACTACATTTTATGTTTTTCATATTCTACAGATCTACTGCACTGTATGTGACCCCGCTTTTTCTGCGGCTTTGGAATGTGCGGGCCCAGTTTATTTCCATTGTGTGTTCTTCCATACTGGTTGTCAGAGCTGGAATAGACCAAGTCATCGTGGTTTCACTCATCACAGTAAATTACAGACTGTCTTACGTTCTGTCTGAGTCTGACTTTATGTAGCTTTTATTTAGCGAGTATCTGATTATCAATGTGCCCGCACCTGGCAGATGAATGGGCACCATTCAAAACAGCCTTATTTATATTTACTGAAAGAAACCTACTGTCATTTGGCTGATGATTAAAGGCCACGGAGGGACTAATCCAAGCAGACATTTACAATATCAAATGCATTTAAAGTGAAATGAAGGTATAAAATAATCCTGGAGATGTTTTTTGGTTCCTTTTTGTGCAGTTATTTTTAAAGGGATTATTCACTACCAGATCCCCTTATTAATGGACCCAGGGAACTGAAAACAATAAAATCATACTCCTCCATAATCATCGCTGTTTCCTGGATGATCTTTTATTTAGTCACTGTATTTTTGGCTCAGACAAAATGGGAACGCTGCAGTCAAACTGTGACTGTTGATTGGCTGCAGCGCTCATGTGACCTCTCTGCTGTGCTGACTATGGAGGAGCAGCACCACTTCGGGAGCTCATGTGACCTCTCTGCTGTGCTGACTATGGAGGAGCAGCACCACTCCGGGAGCTCATGTGACCTCTCTGCTGTGCTGACTATGGAGGAGCAGCACCACTCCGGGAGCTCATGTGACCTCTCTGCTGTGCTGACTATGGAGGAGCAGCGCCACTCTGGGAGGTGAGTATCAATTGTTTTTTTTTTATATTTCTTCCCTCCCAGTTTGTAGACAACTAATTTAGTTGCATTTACTTAGCATGTGACAATGAAGCTGAAAAAGTGACTAGATATGAAGGGGGTCTAAAATAAAAGAGGGTTATCCTATTTTAAGCTTCATAGTCATGATTATTTAAAAAAAAAAAATTTTTTACTACTTTGCCACCTTCACCTCTACGTTTTCATGACTATTATTTTTGAAGTCTGAGTGGAAATGGAGTTGTAGAGATACAAAAAATATACTTATACTGTTTGTGAAACAGAAACCAAAAACTCCTGTAAGATCAACTTAATACAATTGTAGATTACTCACAAAAACCACCATGAATACCAAAAACACTGGATTTCAGAAAACACATGTCCCGGTTGTCCTCTCATCCTCATGTTGTGCCCTAATTAAATAGTGAAGTGGACTTGACACTCATTCTGGGGAATACACAGCTGAAATGTTTTACACTCTATGGCTAAGGCCCCTTTCACATGAGCGGTAAGCGCTGATCGCGGCAGTGAAAAAAACGCATCTGCCGCTGTTACCGCATAACGGCCGCACTTGCGGTTCACTTGCGGCAAGCCCCATGCAATGTCTATGGGGCTTGCGTCAGGTGCGGCACGTGCGGTATGGTTGCTGTTTCAGCACTTGCGGCAGATGCGGCCGCGAAAGAAACGCGGTCAGCCACCTTTTTTTCGCGGCCGCGTCTACCGCAAGTGCCGAAACTGCACTTGCCGCACCTGCCACACACTTACCACAAGCCCCATAGACATTGCACATGGCCTGCCGCAAGTGAATCGCAAGTACGGCCGTAATGCAGTAACCGCGGCAGATGCAATTTTTTCACCGCAACTGCTGCAATCAGCGCTTACCGCTGATGTGAAAGGACCCTAAGTTGACACAACTGTACAAAAAAGAATTGGTCTAATTTCATCCAGAAAATGTTTTTTTTTTCTCATCATCCATATGGCATTAAAAATGTACAAGATCGCAAACAGTTTACTATATTAAAGAATTGCAATACATTCATAAGAATTGTTATGTTATGCTGTACGGTAGCTCTGCATGGAATCTGATTTTTTTCTCTTAGCGCAGCCATAGACTTCAATGGGAGAGTCTCATCCAACACATGGACCAAGTCACAGCATACACTAGCTTCTTACAGCCAAATCAGGTCTCATACTTTGCATTGATGAGGGGCAACACCCTGAAACACCATATCTGCAAGTTGAAATTCTGGTTTGGCTTCTTGTCCAAAGTCAAGTGGTAAGGCTCATTAAATATCACAGATCCTCTTAAGTGCCCGCTCTTCGCTTATCTTGAGCAGGAGCATATCTATTTTCATCTGTAGGGGGTTAAGGTTCCTTTCTAGCCTGCTGTGAGTAGCATGTAGTTATTACCTCAGCTGCTGCCATATACAGTGCGTTGTGAAAGTATTCGTCCCCCTTGAACTTTTCAACCTTTTGCCACATTTCAGGCTTCAAACATAAAGATATAAATTCTAATTTTTTTGTGCAGAATCAACAACAAGTGGGACACAATCGTGAAGTGGAACAAAATTTATTGGATATTTTAAACTTTTAAAAAAAATAAAAAAATAAAAAGTGGGGTGTGCAATATTATTCTGCCCCTTTACTTTCAGTGCAGCAAACTCACTCCAGAAGTTCAGTGAGGATCTCTGAATGATCCAATGTTGTCCTAAATGACTGGTAATGATAAATAGAATCCACCTGTGTGTAATCAAGTCTCTGTATAAATGCATCTGCTCCGTGATAGTCTCAGGGTTCTGTTTCAAGTGCTGAGAGCATCATGAAGACCAAGGAACACACCAGGCAGGTCCGAGATACTGTTGTGGCAAAATTTAAAGCCGTATTTGGATACAAAAAGATTTCCCAAGTTTTAAACATCTCAAGGAGCTCTGTGCAAGCGATCATATTGAAATGGAAGTAGTATCAGACCACTGCAAATCTACCAAGACCCGGCCGTCCCTCTAAACTTTCATCTCGAACAAGGAGAAGACTGATCAGAGATGCAGCCAAAAGGCCCATGATCACTCTGGATGAACTGCAGAGATCTACAGCTGAAGTGGGAGAGTCTGTCCATAGGACAACAATCAGTCGTACACTGCACAAATCTGGCCTTTATGGAAGAGTGGCAAGAAGAAAGCCATTTCTCAAAGATATCCATAAAAAGTCTCGTTTGAAGTTTGCCACAAGCCACCAGGGAGACACCAAACATGTGGAATAAGGTGCTCTGGTCAGATGAAACCAAAATCGAACCTTTTGGCCACAATGCAAAACTATATGTTTGGCATAAAAGCAACACAGCTCATCACCCTCAAAACACCATCCCCACTGTCAAACATGGTGGTAGCAGCATCATGGTTTGGGCCTTCTTTTCTTCAGCAGGGACAGGGAAGATGGTTAAAATTGATGGGAAGATGGACGGAGCCAAATACAGGTCCATTCATTCTGGAAGAAAACTTATTAGAGTCTGCAAAAGACCTGAGACTGGGACGGACAATGATCCCAAACATAAAGCAAAATCTACAATGGAATGGTTTAAAAATAAAGTTATCCAGGTGTTAGAATGGCGAAGTCACAGTCCAGACCTGAATCCAATCGAGAATCTGTGGAAAGAGTTGAAAACTGCTGTTCACAAACGCTCTCCATCCAACCTCACTGAGCTCCAGCTGTTTTGCAAGGAAGAATGGGCAAGAATTTCAGTCTCTCGATGTACAAAACTGATAGACATACCCCAAGAAACTGCAGCTGTAATTGCAGCAAAAGGTGGAGCTACAAAGTATTAACTCAAGGGGCCGAATAATATTGCACGCCCCACTTTTCAGTTTTTTATTTGTTAAAAAAGTTTAAAATATCCAGTAAATTTCATTCCACTTCATGATTGTGTCCCACTTGTTGATTCTTCACGGTGTTTTGAAGGTAAAAGGTACAATTGTCTCCGACACCTGCCGGTTTCTACCTTTCAGTAGCGGCGTGTAAATGCACCATTACATGTTGATCCAGAGGAAGGCAAAAAAAAACCCACGTCGCAACAATAATATTGATCTGAGTGTTCTGTTTTTTTCATGTACATCACTGACCGAAAGTCATGTTACGGTGTGTGCTCTCGATCAGGAATTGCAGCGTTTTGTATTGTCACTGCATTGTACAGTACCAGCATAGTGAAGGGGGATTTCAACAAATCCCATGCCCACTGTGCTTCTCTCCTCCACAGCGTGTTTTCACATGTGGCGTGAGTTTCCGGACTTCCAAATGTCAATTTCATGCTATGGAGTCAGAAGTGATAACCATCGGGTGCGTGCAGGGAGAAGCCGCCCTGCACACACTGCAGATCGTGGGCACAAGGCGTCTGTGGTCTGCAATGCAATCATGGGTTCCCGTAAGTCTGGAGGTGCTGTGTCCAACCCACAGTGCCTCCAGATCGTGTGCACACAGCCTTGGAAGTTGATGAATTTAGATTGTAGATATGGATCCCATTTTTCTAGCTTAAAGGGAACATGTTAGGTCGTTCTACCCCCCTAACCTATCACTATCTGTCCCTGCACCTTGGTAGCTGTTCCATAACCATCCCTCCCTGACCTAAACGTGCCCTATTAAGATTTAGAAAAATATTTTTAACCTTAAAAGCAGTCTCCATCAGGATACTGGAAAGGCGGGCTCCAGGGCTCCATTGTCCCCTCCTCCTGGCTCTCGGGATGCCCCGCTGGGCGTCATCAGTCTTTCTGTTTTGACACCTCCTTTTGAATATCCCACCTTCTCTGCTGAATAATATGCCGGGCCAGAACGGCATATACGGCCCAGTGTATTGTGAGGGTTGATCATGTGATTTGGCCCGACTTCGGCGCATGTGCATATTGAAGCCGAGACGTACATTTATACCTGGCCCGGTGCATTCTGGGGTCTGATCATGTGATACGTCATAACTCCCCATAATGCACCGGGCTGGATATGACATGTACGGCTTGGCTTCAATATGCGCATGTGCTGGAGTCGGGCTGTATCATATGATCAGGGCCAGTTTTAGGAAAATTGGGGCCCTGGGCAACAGGTTACAGTGGGCCCTAAATGCTCACATATTGCACCGTCACACTCAGACATTTAGAGTACATTTACAAGCACCGAATTCAGATTGGTAAATGAGTGCGATTTATAATACTCAAGTCATTCAGTGCTTGTTTCTGGCCTTTTTACACAGGATGATGAAGAATGATGGGTGCAGAAAAGTCACCAGTAGAGCAATCTGTCCTTTACAGATTCATGTTATTGACAGCACTTCTGCAGTTTGGAGCAGGGGATGTGCTGTCGAGAGCAAAGATTTTTGTTCCTCCATAAACAGTTCAATCACCCGATGATGAGCCGCATTTTGCTCGTTTGTTGGGCGATTGCCGACCTGTTTATACCTCGGAACTCTAATCTGTGCTGCTGGGATTTATAAATGTAGATGTTACATACACACAACACATGGTATGTGACGCACTATATATTACACATATACACCGAGTACACACACATAGACACACACATCCATTCCCATCATTGTCTGTCATACAGCACAGCTCCTCCAGGGAGGGTCGCTCTTTCTAACCACTTATCCTCTGACAAAGAGATGGGGATTGTGAACACAGGACTCCTTATATTGATCAAAAATTACCTACAAGTGTTTAATGAAATAGGATTTACTAACTGGAGATTCAGTAAGGAGAATGTTTCCATAGGATCATCTACTTAAATGTCATCTTTAATAAAGATCTGCTATATTCTTCATATTATAAAAAAAATACATTTGAATTAAGCCCTATCCTGGTGTCTTGTGTTGTTCTGGGGTCGCTAGTGGAAATATTGATCTTGAAGTAGTTGTCCAGAATTTTATAAACATCACTGATTTCTTTCTAAAACAGCGCCACCCCTGTCTACAGGTTGTATGTGATATTGCAGTTCAGCTTAATTGAAGGGAATGGGCCTATGCTGTATTACCACATGCTGCATGTACACAGGGGTGGCGCTGTTTTTGAAAGAATGTAGTAAAGTTTTATCAATCCTGGACATCCCCTTTAATGCCTTGTAAGTTCTGCTTGATAACTGGCTACAAATGTAGGAATTAGGGTACCTTTACACGCGGCTACATTTCTAGGGTGGCTACAGGTAACCTACTGGCTGCAGTGAAATCATGGAGAGATTATTCCATTTGTACACAGCAACAAGATAGAACCTTGTCTCCATGATTTCACTGCAACCAGTAAGTTACCTGTAGCCACCCTAGAAATGTAGCCACGTGTAAAGGGGCCCTTAAGGAGGTCTCAAAACTATAATTACTCCCATCATGACCATCATGAAGCCTGCGGGGGGCGCTCATGCTACTATTGTACAAGGATTTTATAACTTTTACCACTGAGCGATTTTTCGTTTTTGTTTTTTCCTCACCTCTTCCAAGAGTCATAATTTTTTTACTTTTTTATTTTTCCTTCAACATAGCCGTACCAGGGCACTATTGAATTACATCATTCATTCTACCACAAAAAGGAACTGGAGAATGAGAAAAAAAGTGCTTTGAAATTGCAAAAAAAAAAGTGAAATTCCACAATTTTTTTTTAGTTTTTTATGTATCATGTTAACTATATGGTAAAAGTGACATCATAAGTTGATTGGGTCAGAATAAGAAGATACTGAACATTTTTTTAATTTCAATCAAAAATCCCCCAGAAATTTGTAAAAGAAAAAAAAAAAAAAATTTGCTCTATTCACCATTTTCCGAGACCCCTGATGTTTTAATTTTTGAAGATACAGGGCTATGTGAGGGCTTACTTTATGTGCCCTGAGCTGACATTTTTACTGACATAATTTTGAGTCAGATACAACATTTTGATCGCCTTTTATTGCATTGTATTGTAACAACGTAGTGGCCCAAAAATATAATTCTGGCGTTTTTATTTTTTTCCCGTTACGCCGTTTAACAATTGGATTAATTTACTTCATAAAAATGTACATTTTTTTTTACTGTTTTATTGCTATTTTCAGTTCACCTCCTTTGGGGGCCCCTAAGAGAGTGGGGGCCCTGGGCAACTGCCCAGTCTGCCCCCCTTCCCCTAACGCTGACCCTGCACATGATCAGCCCTCACAATGCACCTGGCCGGATATGATGTTCCGGCCCGTCATATAATTCAGCAGAGAAGGAGGGATATTCAAAAGGAGGCATAAAAACAGAAAGACTGATGACGCCCAGCGGGGCATGCCGAGAGCCAGTGAGGAGGGGACAATGGAGCTCTGGAGCCCGCCTTTCCAGTCTCCGGATGGACACTGCTTGTAAGTTTAAAAGCATTTTACTAAATCTTTATAGGGCACGTTTAGCTCAGACAGGGATGGTGAGGGAACAGCTACCAATGTGCAGGGACAGGTAGTGATAGCAAAGGGGGGGTAGAACAAGCTGTCAGGTTCCCTTTAATAAAATTTCACATTTCATTTAACCATTTCTAGCTGTTCACATTCCTGACATTGCTTCATCTCTCCATTTAAGCACTATATATTCTGCCTAAGTCGGCTGTACAGCATACAGTGTTTTATATTTTGTATGAAGAACGGCCAAGGTCTTGAAAGAAAACGTAATAATAAGGAACTCTGGAGAGTGGTTAATGTGGTTAGAATGAGGGTGCAACCAGACCCAAATTATAGGACGTTCTAGACGTGTATGACATCTTTGGCGCCTTGTATCGTAACTACTGATATTTTATCAAGGGCACAGGAAATAACATAGAAATCAGCTGCTTCTGATTGGTTGTGGAGGAGAAAGTTTCAGGAGGTCACAAATCCATGTGTAGCCAATTATAGAACGGCATAGATATGTATTTCTGGAGCATCAAGTTTTCTGGAAATTACTATTACGGTATTTTTTATTCATTTATATACACATTACTGATATATGAAGCTAATGATAAAAGCAGATGAGCGGCAAATACCATTCAAGAATGTGAAAATTACTCTTTGTGATTGCAGCTGCAGGAACAGGAACTCCACATATGCTGCATTACCATTTGTGTGAATAAGGCGCTATATGCAGGGGCGTAACTACAATAGGTGCAGGGGTTGCGATCCCATTCGGGCCCTGCAGCCTAGGGGGGCCCCAGAAGTCCCTTTGGCCTATAGAAAAAGACTAATACTATTAAAGATTTGCAATAATTGAGGGCCCTGTTGGAGCTTTCGCATCTGGGCCCCTGGACCTGAAGTTACGCCACTGGCTATATGGAAAGTAATTTGGTTTATTTATCATCCTGCTAAATACCCAAAACCTTCTGTACGATCAGATTGTCTAAAATTAACCTATTGGTGATACCATAAAATGTTCTGTATTTTTTTACCCATCTCATTGTGTGTTAGCTGCTTTTTTTTAATGCATTTTGAGTGCAAATTTAACACAGTGATGTATTTTTTTTTGTGCAGAGATACTGGGTTTTTTTTGTTAAAAATACAGTATTGCTTTTTTACATGCATTTTCGGACTCTACATAAAAACCTGTAGTGTAAGATCGCTTATAGGAGAAAGGGATTATGACCATGCTCCCTCTTTCACTGCTTTCATGCTTTCATTAAGAGCGCTGCGATGCTGGGCTGTGACATGCGGTGACGCTCCCCCCACAGCACAGTCACTCAGGGAGCTTCAATCAAAATCCTTCCACCATTTTATTTTATTTTATTTTTTTAAATCTGTAGGCCATACTAGTTTGTTTTTGGCCTAAAGATCACTCAATTATGTCTATGACATGATGAGGGGTGGCATGTGCAAAGAACCGACATCAGCACCCGGCATACCCGGGCAAGTGCTGGGGCCCTGAACAGCTGGGGGGGGCCCACTGGCCATCAGGGATAGGCAGCCCTGACAGCCAGAGGCCCATTAGGGACAAACAGCCCTTGAACAAGGGGAACATCAGGCAGCCTCAGCAAGCAGCTGAGTGCTCCGCTGAGCTGCCTGTGCACATGGCTAATTTGCATGCGATGCAGATTAGCCATGTGCAGGCTCCTGGGAGCAGTGGAGCTTCCATCTCCTCTGACTATAGCAGTGTTGAGTCATCACCTTGTGACCTCATCACACTGCTGCAGCTGTGCAGGGAGGAGCTCCACAGTCCAGGAGCCTGCTGCTACAAGGATGTGGTGGGGAAGCATCTGAGGAGGACGCAGCCCCTGGGAGCGGATGGAGATGAATATGATCAGTTTTTTTTTTCACTGTGTGCAGCAGGATGGGGGATTATATGTACCAGGGAGGCTTTGCTGGGGTATGTAGAGGTGTGTACTGGGGCATAGAGAGACTGTGTTGGGGTATATAGAGGCTGTGTTTGGGGTATATAGAGGCTGGGCTGTGGTATATAGAGGCTGTGTGGGTGTATACGGAGGCTGGTGCGGGGGTATACAGAGGCTGTTCTGGGTGTATACAGAAGCTGTGCTGGCTGTAAATGAGGCTGTGTGTGCTAGGGTATATAGAGGCTGAACTGGGGGTATATAGAGGCTGTGCTGGGTGTATATGGAGGCTGTGCTGGCTGTAAATGGAGGCTGTGCTGGGGTATATAGTGGCTATGCTGAGTGTATTTGGAGGCTGTTCTGGTGTATATGGAGGCTGTACTGGCTGTAAATGGAGGCTGTACTGGGTGTAAATGGAGGCCGAGCTGGCTGTAATGGAGGCTGTGCTGGGTGTAAATGGAGGCCGAGCTGGCTGTAAATGGAGGCTGTGCTGGGGGCTCAAAATGTGAGAAGTCAGATGTAAATTTGTTGTAATCTCGGCAGATGAGTCTGTGGCTGGAGAATTCGTGATATAGGTCTGGACCAAATGTAAAAGATGGAAAAACGTCAACTGTAAGTCACCGTCAATAAATGTACTCTAATCTTTTACATGTTATGCAGGACTGGAACCTACCACTATACGGTTATAGACGTGCCAGCACCAAGGGCCCATTGTAGTCAATGGTGGGGCAGGGCCGAGGCTGCAGCGCTGCCCTGGCACGGCTCATCCTGCCCCAACCGGCTCTTCGGTACAACAGTCGAGCTCCCTCCAGCCACAGTGACTGCCTCCATGGCTTCTAACTGTAAGTTTTATAAAGTCTATATCTCGGGGTACCCAGCACACAGACACATGGGGGACCCCTTCCCTGAATGCAGCAGACATGCTGCATTCAGTGCTGTATTTAGATTGCCTTGCAGCAGGGGGGTGACAGGTCCTCTTTAAACATCATTGATACACACTGAGAATTCAAAGAGTCTTTTGATAAATTCTAGTCCTACCCCATTAAGGGGGATGCATCCATAGGAACACTGGGGAACCGACAGACAGTATTCCTTAACTAGGCTCACAATGGAGGTCCGTCTGTCTTTGAATTAATGCTTAGGGCCCACTGAACAGTCGCTGGAGAGGACAACCGCTGTCCGGGTATCCGCCAGGGGCAGATGTCAAGCACCAACATTGGGGGAACACGCTTGGCTGAGGTTCTACTCCACAGTCCAAATGCTGGCCTGAATCGCGGGGTGACCCTCAGTGTCTGCACAATTTAAAGGGGCTTCGGTTCTTAATACAATCTCCTTCTTGGGGACTCTCCTACTGCTTTCCACACTACAAGCCCCTTTATTGACTAAGCCCTGTCAGCAAGGAACTCCCACACCCACTATTAATAACCTTTGTTAGCTAACAGGGTTCAGGGAGCAGCCTTTAACCAGAAGAATGCCACATACACATTACGGAAAATACACAATTTGTTAATGCAGATGCAAACTACAATGTATCCTTTGAGTGACAGGGTGACAACACCTCTGATCCCCATGGTCACCATATGGTGGTCATATCAGTATTTTTCTTTGTATAGAGATTTTTAGTAACAATGGGGTAATTTGCAGTTTCCCAATACCTGTGATTAGGCTGCACCACTGTCGTTTTACACAGTTATCTGGTTAGGGGCCTGTCATGGGGTCCTTCTCCGGTATCCCACAATCAACTGAGCGAGAGATGAGTGAACAGCCCAAAAACACTTTAAAAACATAAAAATCCATAAAATAATCCATCAGATTGCTGTATATCCAGGTAATCTAGGGGGTTTTCCCATGCCTCTGGAGAGCTCACCTCTGCTTCAGCATCCCACATAAAAGACTGAAAACACACTACTTCTCCTCTCCCCAACCACTTCCCAAATCCCAACCAGGTCTATTGACACACTCCATGGGGGGTGAATACAAACATCTACAGGCAGAGTACTAGAATGACCAAGTAAGGACATGTCCACAGTAATTCAATTATCAGACTCTCTGGAGTGTAATGAGTTACACAGGAAGTGGGGAAGGGCTAAATACACAGTATAGGAATGACACTTGTAAAATGCTGTAAAATATAACCCACCATATCCATCATCACAAGGCTACTGAGATGTTTAACCCTCCTGCCCTACACGAAAACCTAACTTTGCCTCTGAATATGATCGTTCTCAGGTTACTCTTCTAGCTCAGCTTATAACGTTCTTCGTCCCTCCCTTGTCACTCAGTGCTAACAGTTGTGCAGCCTGAGCACAATGTCTGATACTGGATCTGCAGGTTCTATATCCTGCTCTCACACTTTATTTTCATATTTCAGCAATAAATCTGAGAATTTTTTTTTTCAAAACAAAAAAAAATATTTACGCTACATGGGAACAGAACACGTGTGAATCAAGTCTTAAATCTCCCATTGACTACAAAGTAACATCAGGATTCCACAGGGAACAACAGTACAGTAGCCTGAATGTGGAATAGCTACCAAGTGTGAATAAGGGCCGCTTTACACACACCAACTTCTGTGTCCAACTTCTGAACAGATCTCTGGTTGCAGTGAAATCATGGATACATTGCTCCATTTTGTGGCTGTGTACAAATGTAACAATGTGTCCATGATTTCACTGCAACCAGTAAGTTGTTCAGAAGTTGGACACAGAAGTTGGTGTGTGTAAAGTGGCCATAAGACTTTGGGAAGCAATTCTTCAGGTTCTTTTTTCCCTAAATTTACCAGATTCTCCATTTTCATAAGACTCCAGCCTAATTAGCTTGATGTTCTGTGTATTTCGGGCCTGGTGTTGGAGCACCTGTTCTAGGTACCCGGCTGATTAGGTCTTTGTGCTCTTAAACAAAGTAAAGCCACTTGAGACAGATCTGGTTCATGTTCAATAGATGAGTTCTCCACTTTGTTCTAATCTCGGCTGCCCTCAAAGCCCTTGATGGGATTATCTATTGCTGCACAATGAGTATAAAACAATATACGGAACGCAGCATTTGATCTTTGCATGAGAAACCATGTGTAGTGGAGAGGTCGTGTCACCAGGTTACCATATTACACAGAGCTGAGGATCTCTGCCACCATAGGCAAATAAGAGCTACATACTTTAACTTAAATGCGTGTATTTTGGCCTGCAAATTGAGTTTCCTTAAAAATGTTGCACTCCTTGCTTTCTAGTACATACATAGTACAAATTCAATTGATGGTTACAGAAAGAGTTTTCTAGGGTCCATCAGTGAGCTCATTTTGACGGGGAGATTGTAATTCCTTTGATTGAGCTTTTCTGTGTTGATTTATGACCACAGACCACATCAAAGTTGAGTTTAACTTTGCAGCCATACATCTTCTGAAAAGATGTCCAAAGGGGCTCACTGACAGATTCTTTGACTAATTAAGCAACCAGCAACATGCAGGGAAATAGAGGGGGCGATTCATCGGCTTTTTGACAGATTTCCGGCATAAAAAGATTTTAAAAATCAGTTTTTCTCTCCACAGAGGTATGTGTGGCGCCCCAATGGTTGGGACATCACGTAGGGGTACTACACCCATAAAAGAGTGTGTAGTATTCCTGTGACTAGGAAATTGGGATGCCACACAAAGGACCCTCATACAACACATCCACACACCCCCTAGGTAGGGGACTGTGGGTGGACCTGCTTCAGGGAGGACCCAGTCCCATGGGAGGGGTAAAAGGGTAGAAAAGTGTGTGGGTGGGAGGAGAGTGAGGCCAGTCAGCACATAGCTCCATTGGGGAGTGAGGAGTGCGGGACGTCAGAGAGGCCGTCAGGACATAAGGGGATCCTAAGGACATCAGGTAGTGCGGTGCGCCCAAATCTGGACTTGGTCCATCTACCGACTGGGGGGATCTGTCCTGGAACAGAGTACAGGCTCTGAGCACGGTGCAGGTGTCTATCCCCGAGCCGTTGAACCAGAGGCCCGAGCTTCTAGAGGAAGTCGTGGCCGGCCCCCGGCGCATCCAGAAAAAGGCACCATATAGGATCTGGGGGACCCGTAGAAGAGTCCTCCACAGATAATAATAATATAATAATATTTATTCATTTATATAGCGAATAATAATATAATAATATTTATTCATTTACATAGCGCTAATAATTCCATAGCACTTTACATATATCAGTAATACTGTCCCCATTGAAGCTCACAATCTAAATATCCTATCAGTATGTCTTTCCAATACAGATGGATCCGTGGGAGCTGGCTTCAGGCTCTACGCGCAGGAAGGGACCGGACAGGAACAGCAGGCATTCCACGGAAAGTCCTGAGTAAAATATCCTGATTTCCAAGTGACTACCCAGGCCAGGCAGACTCGAAAAGACTGTGTTATTAAAGAACTGCCAGTAAACTTGTACAGAGTAAAAAAACTGTGTGGCGTCCTTTACTATCTCCACCTGAGGAGCCGCCGACCGCAGCCTGGAGGACGACAAGTTACCAGGCCTGGTGTAGCTGCGTCCCTGTGAAAAACCACAAACTGCCCCAGGGATCCCGATCCACCTACAGGGAAAGTAACCATCTTGCTGCTCCATCATCACCCCGGAGGTCTGTCCCGCAGTGCCGGTAACATTACCGGAACTGTAGGTGGCGTCACAAAACACCTCTATTTTATTTTTATTGACTCTTTTCAGCAACCACCAGGGCCATGGGACCAGGCACAGGCCCCATAATATCCCCATGAACTACAACGCCAAGGCCCTGGGGCAGGTCATATGCACCTCTTAATAAATCGGGAATGTCTGCTCCACAACGCCACCTCAGGACTGGCGAAAAAGTTGCGGGAATTGAAGAATCTGATCCAAAGAGTTTGTAAAAAGCTAAATAGTGCAACATTTTTTTATGAAAAATCTTAAAAAATATATTTCTATAATAATAATTTTTATTTATGTAGCGCCAACATATTCCACAGCGCTTCACAATACAAAGTTCATGTTTAACCAATCATAAGAAACAATTAGAAAATACTATATAATACAAAAAACAATACAATCCAAAGCAAAATATATAACAATAATTGGAGAAAAAAAAATGGCAGTCCTGCTCATAAGAGCTTACAATCTAACAATGAGGTGCGGGTGACAGAGTACAGTGGCTTATTTACAATGATGGTATAGTCTAGCAATGAGGTGGGGGTGCTTATTTACACTGATGGTATAGTCAACTTGAGGAGATGGGGAACAGTTAGGAGCAGTATAAGTGGCCACCACCCATTATTTGTGATCCATTTGAGACTGGTGGTGCGGATAGGCTATGTCTAGGGATCATGATAGGCCGCCCTAAAAAGATGTGTTTTTAGGGATCGCCTGAAACTACCGTATATACTCGTGTATAAGCCGACCCGTGTATAAGCCGACCCCCCTACTTTTGCCCCCAAAATCTGGGAAAAACTATTGACTCGTGTATAAGCCGAGGGTGGACCCCAGCACAGGTATACAGCCCCAGCAGTGTGGTATACAGGCCCCCCCGATGGTATACAGGCCTCCCCAGTGGTAGTATACAGCCCCCAGCAGTATGGTATACAGCAGCCTCCCAGTGGTATATACAGGCACCAGCAGTGTTACAGCAGCCTTCCCAGGGTATATACAGCAGCAGCCCCAGGGTATATACAGCAGCAGCCCCAGGGTATATACAGCAGCAGCCCCATGGTATATACAGCAGCAGCCCCATGGTATATACAGCAGCAGCCCCATGGTATATACAGCAGCAGCCCCATAATATATACAGCAGCAGCCCCAGGGTATATACAGGCCCCCATCAGTATACAGGCCCCCCCATGGTATATACAGAAGAAGCCCCATGGTATATACAGCAGCAGCCCCATAATATATACAGCAGCAGCCCCAGGGTATATATACAGGCCCCCATCAGTATACAGGCCCCCCCATGGTATATACAGCAGCAGCCCCATGGTATATACAGCAGCAGCCCCAGGGTACATACAGCTGCAGCCCCAGGGTACATACAGCTGCAGCCCCAGGGTACATACAGCTGCAGCCCCAGGGTACATACAGCTGCAGCCCCAGGGTATATACAGGCCCCCATCAGTATACAGGCCCCCCATCAGTATCCAGGGCCCCCCCATGGTCCGGAAACCTGTAAAGGAAGATGATTATACTTATCGCTGTCCGGCTGCCGTCCCGGCTCTGCATCGCGATCCTCCATCTGCATCGCGCTCCTCCATCTTCATTCACCGGCTTCCGACTTCCTGTGTTCTGCGCCGAATGACGTCATTGTCGGCGCCGACAGGAAGCCGGAAGATGGAGGAGCGCGATGCAGATGGAGGATCGCGATGCAGAGCGGGGACAGCAGCCGGACAGCGATAAGTATAATCATCTTCCTTTACAGGTTTCCGGACCATGGGGGGGGCCTGTATACTGATGGGGGGGGGGGGCGCCCGTATAGTGACTCGCGTATAAGCCGAGGGGGTAACTTTTCAGCCCAATTTTTGGGCTGAAAAACTCGGCTTATACGCGAGTATATACGGTATGTAAGTTGTGGATACACCTAATTTCTTGGGGTAGAGCATTCCAGAGAATTGGTGCAGCTCGGGAGAAGTCTTGCAGCCGGGAGTGGGAGGTTCGGATTAATGCAGAAGTGAGTATCTCTAGCGCAAAATATACACATTTAAGTATAAAAGAAAGATATGGAT
>JARQOC010000002.1:686866778-686985915 GCA_033576535.1 Allobates femoralis
CATCACAAGCCTGCACCATACACTACACCAGAGACTTTATCATCACTGCCCGGGAAACCCAGTTCTACCCGCGGAGAACTATTCCATCCTTAGCTGCTATTCCATCATCCCCGTAGGTTCTGCAGCAGCGGTAGTCCGATTATTGAGCACACACCGTGGGTGGCGTCATGACAAACTCAATCCCCTGTAAATATCCCCTTATTATTGCCAGGGCCCGTGACACGGTCTGGACCAGGACCACCCATGACATTCCCCAGCAGCAGACCCGGTCCGGTACCGAGTACCCTCGTCCCAGTGGGCTCGACATAAACATCCTATCAGTCTTTGCAATGTAGGAGGCAACTGGAGAACCTTGAGGAAACCAGCGCAAACATGGGGAGAACATACAAACTCCTTGCAGATGTTGTCCTTGGTGGGAATTGAATCCAGGAGCTCAGAACTGCAAGAGAAAACAAGCAGGTGGGCAGGTGCACTTAAATGTTTGACAGAGTCTCTTTAAGCAAAAGGATTCACGGATGCAGGTCCAGTAGCCACATCAGTAATATCTGGTAGAGATGAGCGAACCTTTCAAGGGTCAGTTTGGGTCGCCAAATTTCCCAGTGATGGTTCAAATATCAAGTGCTTTATGTTTGCAAAGAACTGGAGTGAGCATCACTGTGGTCAGGTACGGTTGATTGGCCCAGTGTGAGCTGTTTGCTGTGTTTGATCGGCTCGGACTGGGCTAAAAAGCACAGATTTTGGGTGTAGATTGTGTTCAAAATTAAAGGGACTCTGTGAGGTTATTTTTCAGTATGATACTAATATTACCCTTGAATATTGCTTGGATAGACCTTTTAAAAACATGTAAAATCATTATTGTACCATTTGTAGTTTCCTTACTATAAGCATTTTCAGACCCTTCAGGGAGCTGGTCCTGTCCATTACTTTTACAGAGGATTAGTCTGGCTGCTGTAAAAGTGTTATTTAAATATCCACACCTACCCAAGCTGGTGTTCTGTCTCTCCCCTCTGTGCTCTGTGCTGGAAGGGGGTAGGTGTTTTGTCCTGCACTGTGTAAGAGATTTCTGTGATATGAACACTGGTTTTCCTGCAGACAGTGTGTATCTGCAAATGATCAAATGTTCATATAATCACATAGAAATATCTCAGACTGCACACAATACATGCATGCCTCGGATACACACAATGACATGAAGACCTGCAGCTAAGAGCAAGAGCACATACACCTCCTCCCCCCTCCTTTCTGAACTGTCTGCAGTCACAGACTATAAAACCCAGAGGGCAGGGCATTGTAGCGATGTGAGGCGGTCGACAGGGTAGGGTGTACTCGGATACTGGGACAGGCGGTTGCTTCAATGGGGGAATCACGGCTGGTCGGTTCCCGTTCCGTAGCCTTGGCCCTCATTGGCAGGCATGGTGGGGGTGATGATGATGATGGAGGGGGAAAGGAATGGTATTGTGACGCCACCTGTGATACCTGGTAATGTGGATACCTGCGCTGCTTCCAGCCGCTGAGGTGATGGAGGTGCAGCTCAGAGTAGTACAGCTCCCCACAGGTGGAGCTTTACGGGCAGCAGGGGTAGATGAGGGGAGTCGTAGTTCTAACCCCTCTGATGATGCTGAGGCCCTCTGGGCGCCGGAGGAAAAGATCACAGACACCGATTCAACTCAAACGTCACTTTACTGGTACTGGGAAGATGATACAGTACACAGTCACAGTCTGATTGAACAGGGACATAGCCACGGATTGTAAGGTGATCCTGTAAAGTCTGTTGATGGTCCCTTTTAATGGCTTTCGGGTCTGTGTTCCTCTTTACCCTCTTTAACCACTCTGCAGAGCTCCTACACCAGCCCACTGGTCTGTTACAGTTAAGTACGTTCAGTTTCTTACCGGTATGGACAGGAAAGGCAACAAGCTAATCCTCCCGCCACCGGAATTCGGTCCTTTTCCTTAAAGTGTCCTGGACCCAATATAGGACTGGGGTTGAGGTACAAAAGAAAAAGGACAGCGCCACAGACCTTTGATGGTGCAAAAAAATTCCTTAGTGTTTATTCCATGGTCATAATACAGCGACGTTTCGACCACTCCTGTGGTCTTTATCAAGCCCATCCTTTATATATGGGGTTGAGGTACAGTCTGTGGTGCTATGGCTCCCTTCTGTCAGTCCCACAGCTTCTCGGTTTGCAACCCAGGATAGACCACTGGTTGCCTCGGCTCCGGTATGCCAGTGTCGACCCTGGACTTCCCCAGCTGGCTCCAACCAGTCCTGGTTTGTCCACTCGGGTTCCCGGGTCACCTCTCTCTAAGAGGTGCCCCTCCTGTCACAGCCTCTGTCAGGCATGTCCTCTCTGGCTGCCTTCCCAGCACTGTCTGACTAAGATTAGCTCAACTATCACTCAAGTCTCCCGCTCTACTCTGAGCTCCACACCCTGGACCTACTGAATATACGGTCCCTATGCTAAGGGGGGGCTAGTGTATGGGTGCTTAGGACAGACTCTATAAAGAAACCTCAAATCCATAGATACGGAGGCACTACACCTTCTGTTTGTTCCGTTTGGGGTGCAGTACCTCCCTGTGGCGCCTAGCCATAGGGGTGCCACAGATGCATACATATTCATTCCTTGGGGAGTGGGCAGCAGAGAGCTCACTGTGATTGACAGATGGAATTAATCTTTTATTTTGAAGTTTCCACAGGATAGGAGGGAAGCATAATTAATAGAAATACATGAATAGAGCGAGCTTAGAAAAAGGAAATAGAAAATGATATCCATTACATGTGGATTTTTAACCTGACAGATTCCCTTCAATAAAAAAAAACACCCGCCCACCCCTGGAAGTGTTTTATTTATGGCTTGCTGTATGTGGGCAGAAAGCTGAACTGCCAATCATTGACTTCAAATGAGGTTCGGGTCACGTTCGGGGTTACGAACAGTGCGCCAAAGAGGTTGGCTGCAGCGGCGGAACCTGAACTTCAAAAGGTTCACTCTTCACTTGTCTCTGGGTCATAGGAACAGATCACTGCGAACACAGAACTACCAATGGCAGCCCCAGCGTCTCTTCTGAGCGTCCCTCAATGTGACACCACAACGTAGTGATTGCAGAGATCCTGCTCACCAAAAAAGTCACCGGGGATACTGCAGGTAAGATGAAGTTCACAGTGCACTGGTTTGGGAATCTTTCTGGAGTGGGCATCCTTCATCAAAAGAAGGTCTCTATTACATAAGCATGTAGTAGTTTGGGGTTCTGATCTGGCACAAATCCCTTAGTTATATTAAAAGCTTGTAGGAAAGCGATTATGACTTTGAGGAAGCTGCTTAAATGTGGCACGGGAGTTTCTCAACTTCCTTAGTGAAGTGCAAATTTGCATATATGCATATATCTGAGAGGAGGGAAGTGGCTTACAATCTCCTCACCTACTTCGCTCTCTCCATAAGGTTGAGAGCAAGTTCCCAGACCTTACATAAGCATAATTATTTTGGGGTGCATAATACAATGACTATGTAAACAGTTTTATCTGTTGAACGTTTAAAAATGTAGAATGACCACTCATTGACAATTTTCTTCCACTACAGATATTGACACAAATTGGTATTAACACCAGAGCAATATCTGCATGAGTTATCTGGACATTTTGCTGTGAACTTCACCACTTATACAAGTTGAAGTTAAAATCCATGCTAAAAATCTGCAATATAATCAGCACACTCTATTTGATGCTACCAGTAGATATCGATTTCAAAAACATATCCTCATATCAATTGTGACAAATCTGCAGCAAATGCGCAATGTGTGCACTTGTAATTGCCATGCCGGCTTTACACTATGTTCACATTGAGGAGTCTGATGTGTAGCCTTAGATCTCTTTGTTGCTCAGTCTGAGTTTTGGCGTTGGCGGTGGTTTGTTCACTGATGTTCAACTTTGCAGGAGTTAACTTTTTGATTAGTGTCAATTGAAGTTTTAGGCTGCGTTCACACATTGCGTATTTTGCCGCGTTTTTTTACGCGCGCTTTTCAAAATACGCAATGTGCCTTTTGTCTGCCTGCAAAGTGAATGGGAAATTCACTTTGCAGTGCAGACATTGCGTAAAAATACGCAGTGCGTTTTCCGGGAGAAAACGCAGCTCCGTAAACAATTGATATGTCAATTGTTTACGCAGCTACTTCTGCGTATTCTCCCAGAGGGGAGGAAGAATCCAGCTTCCTCCTCCCCTCTGTGACAGCTGTGGCCGCCCATTAGATTCCACAGTGTGTTAATACACACTGTGAAATCTAAATTAAACAAAAGCAAGTGTGTGAAAAATAAAAAAGAATCAATACTTCACCTCTCCGACACCTTCTCCCGGTGTCCGGTGCCTTCTCCCGCTGTGCGATTCCCGGTTCTAAGTCAGATCTCTTCTGACAAGACCTGTGGTGATGTCAGAGGGGGGGCGTTCCCGGGCACTCGCGGTCATGTGACCGCAAGCAGCCAAGCAGCATGGGACCGCCCCGGTAACGCCCCCTCTGACGTCATCACAGGTCCTGTCAGAAGAGATCTGACTTGGAATCGGAGATCGCACACCGGGAGAAGGCGTCGGAGAGGTGAAGTATTGATTCTTTTTTATTTTTCATTAACTTGCTTTTGTTTAATGTAGATTTCACAGTGTGTATTAACACACTGTGGAATCTAATGGGGCGGTCACACATGTCACAGAGGGGAGGAGGAAGCAGGATTCTTCCTCCCCTCTGTGACATCACTGCGCTTTCTGGGGGGAAGAAAGCGCAGTGTGTGAAAGCCCCTGCGTATTTTGCTGCGCTTTTTTGCGCGGCCGAAAAACGCGGCAAAAAGCACGCGCAAAAAAGCGCAGCAAAATACGCAAATGTGTGAACGTAGCCTTAGGCTGCTGAAACCCCTTCACCCTTTATGTATGGCTCAGAACATTCCTGGATGGCGACTATATCATTTGCATGCCTCTTGCATAACAGTCCTGTGTTGGGTGTTGCTGTTGAAAACTCTAAGGGCCCCGTCACACGGGGCGACGGGGCTGGGGATGTCGGCGGCGAATGGCGGGGGTGCGCACGCTCTTGCCGCCCCCGCCAGCGACACCGTCTCCCGTTTAGACGGGGCGACTCCTCCAGCCCCACGCCGGCGACCTGTCGGGCGGCATCGCCGCCGGGGTGTCTGACAATCCCGGCGGCGATGCAGGACAATGGGAGCCTATGGCTCCCATCGCTTGACAGGTCGCCGGCGGCCGGTTACATGGGGCGATGTGTGCACATCGCCCCATGATGATCGCCTGGTTTCACAGCGCTGCTGTGAAACCAGGCGGGCTCCTGGCACTGGCGACATCGCCCCCTTCACATGAGGCAACATAGGGGCGATGACGCCGGCGATAGGCCACGCCCCCACGTGGCCTCATGAATGGGCGGCGATATCACCCAGTGTGACGGGGCCCTAATCGTTGCTTGGTGTCTAGTGAATCTACTTCTATGTTTTTTCATTCCCTATTTGCATTTGTGTTCTCCCTACACACATATTGGATCTTCCTGATTGCTGTGTGGTGCTGTTTGCTTCATCCCTGTCTGTCTATATCTGTGTGTTCCATTACGGTTCACCTCCAGGGGTGGGGGTTGGGGATTCAGCTTAGGGCTGGTCTGGAATTAGGGACAGGTGGGAGACTCAAGCCTCTCTACCATCAAGAGTACCCCTGAGTTAAGGAAAGTCAGGGTTCACCTAGCCTGAGGGGCAGCTCAGGGGCCCAGGTTCCTTTCCTCCTTTTCTCCCTAAGCCCCCTGTGACAATAATATTGATGCAGTATGATCCATATGAAAGGAATCATACAGATTTGTATTACGCACATGCTTGTACAAAACTGCAATAAAAGCAGAATTTTCAATGAATTTACATACTAATCCAAATGGAATGAAATATGCAAACTTAACTTTTAATGTATAAAAGTAAAAAATATAGTGCCCATAATGTGAACACCAAAAAAAAAAAGAAACCAAACCTATATCAAATGAGAAGATGAGAGGGGAAAGCCGCAATATTCTAGGCAATCCTGATGCTGCTAAAATAATTTGATACCTACAAAGTGCAAATGCATCAATAGAAGTGTCTATAGTTTTATTGCACTTGGTGCATATTTATCTAATTCAGGATTACAGGATTTAAATAAATAATTAAAAACAACATCTTGGGATTCCCTCTACAGTATTTTTGATAACCAGCCAAGGTAAAGCAGACAGCTGAGGGATGCAGCCTTTAGCTGTCTGTTTTACTTGTGCTGGTTATCAAAAATAGGCAAGTGCCCACGTCATTTTATTTTTTTTAACCTTTATTGCTCACAGCAGCGTACAGTTCGGGATTACAGATATGTGTTCTGTTCAGGTTTTTATTCTATTTGTTATCCTGTTTTAACCCTACTGAAAGTAATTACACAGGTGGATTTTTAAGGTGCTACGTGCAAGGAATGTAAATTAATATGAAGTGGCAAGGGATCAATAATAAGCCACATATAAATATTATCAGTACATAAAGAATATATATTTAATGCTCCCAAGGTTCACCACTCCAAAGTTTAGGGTAATGGGCCTCACCTAGGGTGGTAACTCATATTGAGTCTGAATTTATTACATTGAATAGTTCATAGTGGATTAATATTTATTTTATTATGTTATAGCTCATATTGAGTCCAAAGATTATTGCACTTAATCTACATTCCTGGCATTTATGACAAGAAGCTATAATGCTGGTATTAAGTAATGGCTATTTAATAGTACTAAATCCCCATTCTTAGCCTCTACGATAATGAGCTCAGTTTTGTATCAATAGCTCTTGCAGGGTCTAAAACCATTGCACAAAATCCATACGTCTTAATAGTGTTGATTGAAAGATGAAATTTAAATCCCTATTGATGAGTCACACCAGTAGTGGAACGAGTATCTGCAGC
Organism: Allobates femoralis; assembly: GCA_033576535.1. NCBI lineage: Eukaryota > Metazoa > Chordata > Amphibia > Anura > Aromobatidae > Allobates > Allobates femoralis. The sequence continues at coordinate 686,873,708 of JARQOC010000002.1, forward strand.
AACTGTGTGCTAAATGGCTTCCCCTCATATCCCTATGTGTTTCTTCATATCATGCTGACCCCCTATCATCAAATAGGGAACTACAAACTGCCTATTCCCTGATGAATCCAGGCAGTAATCATAAAATATGAAGAAATGCGTAGCCCTATGAGGAGCTCTATGGTATTTCTCGCATTCATGCCTGCTGCTGATTGGCAGTGATCCATGGAGCCTTGTTCTGAGAAAGTTCTCAATAAGAAGCTCCAATAGGAATCAATAGGCATCGTAGGACATTACTCTTTGGATTACAAAGGAACTTCCAAGATTTATTTTGAAGTAATAAATTGGTGAATGAGGGCATGTGGGGGAGTCTTTATTGAAATATATATTTTGTTCACCTTGTCTGTCATTTTTAACTCTATACTTTCTGGGTTAGTAATGGGGGTGTCTGGTGGCCTCTCCATTACTAAGACCAGGGTGGGAGGCCACCTGTCACTTCACCACTTACATCAACTTCATTAACTAATACCCAGATTGCTACTGCACCAGAGCAATTGGCAGAGCTGGGTACAGCACCAGAATTGGATCATCTGTGATGTGCCACTTCTGGGATGGCTGTGGGTTGGTATATTTAGGCTGGGAAGAGTCAAATAATCATGGTCTTTGCCAGCTTTATAATACCAGCCCCCAGCTGTCTGCTTTATCTTGGCTGGTTATCAAAAATTGGTGGAACCCACGCCGTTTTTTCTTCCTCCATACCCACATGTTTGCAGGCCAACTGCTCCCATTTTGCAGCCACCTAACCTTTACTATGACCATTTTACAGACATTCTACAGCACAGACGTTAAGGTCCCCATTGACTTATGTAGGGTTCGCAGTCCGGGATCAAGTCCGAGTCCTGTATTGGACTTTTTCTAAAGTCCGTGCGAACCTGAACATCCATTGGTCGCTAATCTCTAATCACTTAGTTTACGGGGAGCAGCAATTCTGACAGAATCACAGTATTCTCTGCTGCAGAAATAGCAGAGCTGTGCGGTTGGACCACAACGTGCAAGAAACCTAGTTCTCTAATGATTTTATTGTAACAGCAAAGCACAGGCCAGTAAGTGACACATCACTGGAATCAGGGCCTCTTTGTTTACATCATGCTGCACTCAGAATAAATAGCAAAAAAACTGTTTGTTGATAGTTTCCTTTTAAGGAGCATTTGAGGCATCAGCAAAATGTCATCCTTTGACCTTGTCAAGCGTCTGCCAATTCCTTGACCCAGGTCATCCTGTAATGTCATTTTTTGGGTGTAAGTAAGACTCTCCATGTTTCACATGCCATTAAAACTCGTACAGTTCTGTTTCTTCAGAGCAGTTTATGATGTTTTTTTTTCTCTCCTCCACTCCAACATGTAAACACTGAGGATGGGAACCTAATATCCCTTCAATAGGTGAAGAAAACTGAGGATTATCTGCGGTATTTGTGACATCCGACCGATAGACACTTGAAGTGCGTCTTAAACACTTGATCCTCTTCTCAGGGATGTTTTCATACTGAGGATTTTGTAAACTTGTTTTTCTTTATAAGTAAAGTTGACCTTTGATCCCAGGAAACGAAGATTGTTGAGTTAGAGATTCACATGAGTGACTGCAGAACTATATACCTATAATGAAATATCCTTTATCCACGTCGTCACTGTATCGTACAGCTCTTTACAACCAGCACTAAACATACAAAAATATTCAAAGAATTACTGACAGATGTGTCTGACACCAAGAATACATGAGATGTAACCACCCTTTAAGAAACCACCAAATAATTCACCGTCCATCTATAAAGTATTGATCTGTAAAGGAATCTATAATGAATTCTCAGACTAATCCAATTGGAGAAAAATATCAAAACCAGGGCTGTGTAGTCGGTAAGCCAAACCTCGGACTCCTTAAAGCCCTGATTAAAGCATACGGTAACTTTTTATGTAAAAAATATAGTGCCCACAATGTGCACGTGTCAATTGTGACAGCGCACGCGCAATGTGTGAACTTGTAATACTGATCCACTATGATACACACGAAAGGTATCATACAGGTCAGTATTACGCAGACATGCTTGTGCAAAACTGCAATAAAAAGCAGAATTTTGTGTGAATTCACAGACTAATCCAATTGGAGTGAAATAGTAAAATGTAACTTTTAATGTATAAAAGTAAAAAATATAGTGCCCATAACGTGAACACCACAAAAAAGAAAACAAACCTATATACAAGTGCAGAGATAAAAGAGAGATGGAAGCCGCAATATTCTAGGCAATCTTGATACTGCTAAGATGCTTTAGTACATACAAAGTGGAAATGCATCAAGTAAAGTGCCCTTTATCACACTTAGTGCATGTTTATCTTATTCAGGATTACAGGATTTAAATAAATAATTAAAAAAAAACGATGTGGATCCCCGCTGTTTTTGATAGCCAGCCAAGATGAAGCATACAGCTGAGGATTGCAGCCTGTAGCTGTTTTATCTGCATTGGTTATCAAAAATAGGAGCCCCCTTCATTTTTTTTAATCTTTATTGTTCACAGCAGCATACAGTTATCTTCCGCATGCAATAGAGCTTGTTGATTGGCTACAGCCTTTCAACAAATTTTAATAATATACGAATAGCATCTGAACCTGGACTTTTTTTCAAGTCCGTGTTCGAGTCTGAGCCCGGAAATCCAGTGTCCAATCTCTACAGTGTGGGTTTTCTCATCCCTATAAAGGCCCCGTTACATGGCATGACATCATTAACTATGTCACTGATACGTCACTGCTTTGGAGTCGTTCCAGCGACATCGTTAGGACGTCGTTGCGTGTAACACCGAGATTCAACTACGATAAGTCGTTGGATCGGTGATCGCAGGTTTAAGAACATGTTCTCAAACCACACGATCAACGATCAGCCAACCTGCTATATCTTTGTGTGTGACACCGCGATACCGATGTCGTTTACGATTTCGCCCATTCACAGCAATGAGCAGGTATCGTGCGCTGGGTTGTGCAAATGATACTTGCTCACAACATCGTTGGTCTGTCATCCACGTTATCTAGATGTGTGACATCTCACAAACGATGTAAAAAAAAAATGTCAGAAAGGACCTAGTTACCCGCTGTTTATCATGGTTACTAGCCTGTGAGGTCGCTGACCGCTGGTCTCTTGCTGTCTCACGCAGCGATGCGTGCTGACCAGCGGGAGACCAAAAACCAAAAAATGTTCCTGAAGGATGTGCAGCAATCAGCGACCTCACAGCAGGGACCCCATCGCTGCTGCTTGTCACACACAGCGATATCGCTAGCGAGGTCGCTGATTTCAGTAATATCGCTAGCGATATCGCTGTGTGTGACGTACCCCTTGCTTCAGTCACTTTACCTTATAATGTACTGAAATGCAGAAAAATATTCTAATAATGTTGAAATGTTAAAAAAGCACAGTTCCATTGTTTTTATTGTTACAGAGCTCATTAAAGGGAACCTGTCACCCCCCGGGCCTATTAAACTAAAAGAGCCACCTTCAGCAGCACCTATGCTGCATTTAGTGAAGGTGGCTCTTATTATCTTATTCCCCGGGGACATCAATAAAACACTTTATATGAAATTAGTTTAGGTCCGGGAGGTGTTCTCTCCTCCCAGGACCTAAACCCCTTGTTGATATTACCCCTCCTCCTTTGCTGTCTGGGACCCTCCTCCTGTATGGTCCGGGTCCCTCCTTCTCTCATCCTTCGGAGCGGTGTCAGCGCGTTCTCTCACCTTTCGGGTATCTTCGTGAGCTCTGCCTGAGTGCTGAGGTCACATGGTATTACGCAGCACCAGATCCCGCATGGTATTACGCAGCACCAGATCCTGCCCTGTGTGGCCTTATGGTTAATGTAGGCTGCGGGGCTGGAAATCTGGAGGAGTGAACAGGTGTAGTCATGCTGTTCCCTCCTCCAGATTCCCAGCCCTGCAGCCTGCATTAAGCATAAGGCCACACAAGGTGGGATCTGGTGACTGCCTTATACACAGGCGCAGTGTCCTGACATCACGTGACATCAGGTCTCGGGCAGAGCTCATGGAGATGCCGGAGAGCTGAGAGATGTGCACCGTTCTCAAGGAAGACAGGAGGAGGGACCCGGACAACAGAGGAGGGGTAACAGAGGCCAGGTTAGGTCCAGGGAGGGAGTATACCTCCTGGACCTAAACTAGTTTCTTATAAAGTGTTTATTTTAGTGTCCCGGGGAAGTAGGGGGATAAGAGCCACTTTCACTAAATGCAGCATAGGCGCTGCTGAAGGTGGCTCTGTTAGTTTAATAGGCCCTGGGGGGTGACATATTCCCTTTAAGTGGTAAAGATGAAAAGGCAATATGATTCTTTAAGACGGTATGAGTCCACTGATGCCAAATATGCATAGTTGTTTTTTATTATCTTGGAGGCTTAAAAAAATTCAGAATTTCTGAGTTATTTTTTTGTCTTTGGAGCTGTACAAGGCTCGTTTTTTTGTGAGGCAAGCGGTTGTTTTATATTCCCCATAATAGTGCCATTAAAAATATTTTGATGGCTTTTTATTGCAAAAGACTGCAAAACATAAATTCTGGAGTTGTGATTTTTTTCTTTGCAATGTTGAAGCCCTGGTTGGATGTACTGACAAATTCAGCGAAACAGCTTTGGTTACAGCTCATAGTAAAGAAATGAACTTTCAATTCATAGACAACAGCTCTGGTGGACATTCCTGTAGTTAGCGTGCCATCTGCACCCTCAAAACCTGCAACATCTGTCGTATTGTGTTGTGTGCTAAAACTGCCCATTTTAGATTGGCCTTTTATTGTGGCCAGCCTAAGGCACACCTGTACAATAATCATGCTGTCTAATCAGCATCTTGATATGCCATCCCTGAGAGGTGGATGGAAAGGAGAAGTCCTGCCATTGCAGTTAATCGGTAAAGTGGGTTTACATTCTTTAGGTGGGGGATGGGGATGCATGCCCCAACAGGAACATACCATTTAAAGGGAACCAGTTACCTCCTAAAAGCCACCTAACCTATCAATACATGTCCCTGCACCCTCCTATTACCATTATAACTATCTCTCTCTCTGCTAAATGCCTGCTTTTAATGTTCTAAAAAACGTTTTTAAACTTACTCAATGAGATGATAATGAAGCGGGGGCTATATGCAATAGCCCCCCTGGGCGTGTTGTTTTGCAGCCTCCAGCATCCTGTGGGAATGACGCTGAATGCGTCATTTCCGGAACCACAGGCCCCTTAGCAACACGATAATTATCTTAGCAGCACACACCGCCACTACGGTAAACATCAATGCTAAGGGACCATAGCAACCCGATATTTACCGTAGCAGCGGTGTGTGCTGCTAAGCGGGGTTCTATGGAGCCCCACTTAGCAGAGCTGTGCCATTACTAAGATAAATATCGGGGTGCTAAAGGGCTCGCGGCTCCGGAAATGATGTGTTCAGCGTCATTCCCACAGGAAGGCTGCATAGCAGAGCGAAGGGAGCCAGGCTGGGGGCGCGAAATTTAATTTCAAGGATCACGCTCATGGGGACATGAAAAAGGATGCTGGAGGCTGCAAAACAACATGCCCAGGGGGGCTATTGCATATATCCCCCGCCTCATTATCATCTTAATGAGTAAGTTTAAAAAGTTTTTTAGAACATTAAAAGCAGGCATTTAGCAGAGATAGGGATAGTTTTAATGGTAATAGGAAGGTGCAGGGACATGTATTATTATTATTTATGATTATTATTTATTTATATAGCGCCATTGGTTCCATGGCGCTTTACATAGGAAATGGGGTAACAAGAACAGGTACAGTACATATGAACAGTCCAGGCTTGCTGATACACGATGGGAGAGGGCCTGTCCACGAGGGCTCACAGTCTACAGGGGTGGGAAGGACACGATCGGAGGGGAAGCGCCAAGCGTGTGGTGGAGCGGCGCTGGGTCTCATCGTAGGTTGTAGGCTTGTTAGAATAGATGAGTTTTCAGGTTCTTTTTGAAGCTCCTAAGGGTAGAAGAGTGTCTGACGTGCTGGGGGAGAGAGTTCCAGAGTTTAGGGGAGGCGCGGGAGAAGGCTTGTATGCGGTTGTGGGAGGATGAGATGAGGGGGGAGGAGAGGAGGAGTTCTTGTGAGGAGCGTAGATTGCACGCGGGTTGGTATCGGGAGACCATGTCAGAGATGTAAGGGGGGACAGGTTGTGGATGGCTTTGTAAGTCAGGGTTAGGATTTTAAATCGAGACCTTTGGGGGGTGGGGAGCCAGTGAAGTGCCATGCGGAGAGTGGAGATAGGGGAGTAGCGAGGAGGCAGGTGGATTAGACGGGCAGCTGAGTTTAGGATAGAGCGGAGGGTGCAAGGGACGAGGCAGGGAGACCGGTGAGTAGTAGGTTGCAGTAGTCAAGGCGGGAGATGATGAGGGCGTGGCCGAGATTTTTGGCAGTGTCATAATCAAGAAACGGGCGGATACGTGAAATGTTCTTGAGCTGGAGTCGGCAGGAGGTGGCGAGGGCTTGGATGTGGGACTTCTAGGAGAGGGAGGAGTCTAGGGTGACCCCGAGGCACTTTGCGTGGGGGACTGGGGAGAAGGAGCAGTCATTGACTAGGATTGACAGGTCTGGTAGAGGGGAAGGGCGGCTGGGGGGGAAGACAATGAAATCTGTTTTGTCCATGTTCAACTTGAGGAAGCGAGCAGGAAAGAAAGATGAGATGGCGGACAGGCATTGGGGAATTTTGGACAGGAGGGAGGTGATGTCAGGCCCGGAGAGGTAGATCTGGGTGTCATCGGCGTAGAGATGGTACTGGAGGCCATGGGACACAATGAGTTGACCTAGGCCAAGGGTGTAGATGGAGAAAAGTAGCGGTCCCAGTACCGATCCCTGGGGGACGCCGACAGTAAGGGGGTAGGACGAGGAAGAGGTGTGGGAGTGGGTGATGCCGAAGGTGCGGTCCGTAAGGTATGAGGAGATCCAGTTGAGGGCGAGGTCGGTGATACCAAGGGATTTGAGGATTTGGAGTAGGAGGGAGTGGTCAACTGTGTCGAAGGCGGCGGATAGGTCGAGGAGGAGGATAGAGTAGTGTTTTTTACTCTTTGCGGTCAGTAGGTCATTGGTGACTTTAGTAAGGGCTGTTTCAGTGGAGTGGTGAGGTTGGAAACCGGATTGTAGGCTGTCGAAGAGGGAGTAGGAGGATAGGTAGGAGGACAGTTCGGAGTGGACGTGTTGTTCAAGTAGTTTGGATGCGAAAGGGAGAAGAGATATTGGGCGGTAGTTGGTGACGGATGAAGGGTCAAGGGAGGGTTTTTTGAGGATGGGTGAGATCAAGGCGTGTTTGAAGGATGAGGGAAAGATGCCAGTAGTGAGTGATAGGTTGAAGAGGTGGGTTAGGGCAGGGATGAGGACAGCGGTGAGGTTTGGGATGAGATGGGAGGGGAGTGGGTCGATGAATGCAGTCGGATGATGGGATGGTGCAGCTAGCGTTGAGATGATGCAGGTGGGGCAGGATGGTGGAGCCAGGGGATCCAAGTTAGCCAGGGGAGTTTAATGCAGGCGGGGGTCGGTGGCAGCCAGGAGCCGAGCGTAGCCAGGAGGGTCAAGCGTAGCCAGGAGGGTCAAGTGTAGCCAGGAGGGGACAGGTGCAGCCAGGAGGGGACAGGTGCAGCCGGGGGGGGGGGAAATCAGGCGCAGCCAGAAGGATCAGGCGCGGCCAGGGGGGTAGGTTGCAACTGCGGGGCTGGGTGCAGTCTGGGGCCAAATGGAGACAGGGCCCAGATGGAGTCAGGGGCCAGAAAGCAGCCGGGGCCAGGACAGCAGTCAAGGGCCCAGGTGCAGCTGATAAGGACCAGGGGCGGGGGCCAGGAGTAGCCTGGGGTCCTTTGTAGCTGGGTGCTGGAGCAGTCAGTGGGTGTGCCCAGTGGGGGACCCCTCCATCTCCTCACCTGTCTGGCCGTGGTGCTGCAGGAGCGCTGGTGCTCCTGTCTCTGAGGAGGGTGGTTGATCAGTGCTGGCAGGGCGGTCAGCTGTCCAGGGCAACAGGGCCGCGCTGCCGCTGCTGGCTGGGGGTCAGGCTGGAAGTGCGGGTCCCGCCGGCAGAGCGCACGGCCACCGCTGCACTCACGAGGGTCCCAGGAGCGGAGCAGGTATCCCGCCACGGGCAGGAGGGATGAGCCATCAGCTGGGTGGCGAGGGGGCCGCGGGACCTCCGGTTCAAGGTGGCGGGAGCCGGGCACCGCCGGAGGCCTGCTTCCACGGTGCTGGCGCCTCCGGGTGAGTGGTGAGCGGCGGGGCCTTAGGCGAGGGGAGCCAGGTGGGGGTGGTCAGCCAAGCCACTGGCGGGGCCAGGGTGGTAGGCCTGGGGAGGACCGACTGGGCACGGCCGCCGGCACCCGATCTGGACGGCCGCTGGTGAAACTTTGGGGTCCCGATGATAGGTGGGGTGCTCGGGGGTGACAGTGTGAGGGTGGATGTGAAGGGGAGGACAGGCGTGCTTGGATGCGATGGATGGTGTCCAAGTAGAGGTAGAGGTGATTCATCAGCCTGTAGCTGGGCTTGCTTCACATTTGGGCTCTGACTGCATCCTGTAAGTGCTCTTGGTTTCTGTTTTTGGCATTGATGGTAAGGTTTTTTGATGCTGCTTTTTTTCTAGTAGTTTTTGTACAGTTTTGTTAGGACTGATGAGCATGGGATTCCGTGACGTGGATCATCAGCTTAAATGTCTTGGGCCAATACATGAATTAAAATCCCATTTATAAAGGTTTTTTATTTATCATATAAAAAACTTTTGCACTTTTTTATCCATCCAGGGTGCAGTTGGGCCCATAGGGACGCCGATCATCTAGTGGTGCAGAAGCATCGTACTGTGCGGCCCAATGCTCAGGCAGCGGAGCGGTTGGGTAGCTTTCAGACACTCTGCATCATATGTACCAGTGTGAATGGTGCTATATGCAAGCCCAGTGTATGCATGGCAGGTTGCCTCCCACATCTTGCTGGTAGAGGTGATTCATCAGCCTGCAGCTGGGCTTGCTTCACATTTGGGCTCTGACTGCATCCTGTAAGTGCTCTTGGTTTCTGTTTTTGGCATTGATGGTATGGTGTCCAAGTGCCTGGAGCCTCCTTACACGCGACTGTCACCCCCAGCGGCCATCTTGCTCCAATAGGTTAGGTGGCTTTTTGGAGGTGACAGGTTCCCTTTAAAATGAAATTCTCAGGGAATGAGGGTAATATTTGAATGATTAATCAGCAGAAATTGGAACTAGCTCGTTTGGTTACTGGTCAAGGGGATGAAGGCTGTGTAACACAGCTGGTAATTATTCTTTATGGAGCAGGCTCAGTTTCTGAGCTTGCTCCATACACCCAAAGTTTATGTCAGAGGTACCCCACCGTTCTGACCCTGAGAGCCAAATTCAGCTTGAAGGTCACGAAACACATTCAGCAATAAGATAGGGTTGTGAGCCAAATCCAGCTCCGGCAACCCCCCACGCAGTGATGACACCGAGAGCCTCCATTACTGGTATAACTACAGCCAAAGTTTTTCCACAGAAATCACACTGAGACAGTATACCAAGATCCAGGGGGTCCGACCTTACCCCCATTCAGATCTGCTCCTCTGTGTGGAGCTACTCACAAATGTCACCATCTGGAGGTCTGCTCTTCATAGCGGTTTTCTAGACCTAGTGCTAATGCACCAAGCTGGAGGACAGCTGTGAGCCACACATCACAGGCCCACAAAACACAAATGGCTCCTAAGCCACAGGGTGGGGACCCCTTGTTTATGCCATGGAGTGGGTTAAAAAGGTTGTTGAGTTTAGAAAGCCAATTTTGGTATACCCTTTAGAGATTGTCAAATTAATATAGGGGCGTCCCTTGTCAGTATCTTTATCTCCTGGTTTTCATGGAGGGCATCTCGCTTGCTGACCTGTTAAGTCCTGCATTTTGTTATGTTATCAGCTTGATTTTTGGCTACGTTGGGGTATGCTACTACATATATACATTTCCTCCTTTGTAGTGTAGCCATTTTTATCTACTGTGCCCCTCTGCGTAAGAAAACGTTTTCCTAAATGGTGACATAAAAAAGACATGGTGTCCCAAACCGGAGGAGTGCATGGCAAAAGGGTTCAGTTGAGGTTGGGGTACAGTTAACAAGGCAAGTGTTCAACAACGGACACGAGGCACGTATTTTCATTCATAGGAGCTGTATACAAATCTTCGGCTATGACAATCATGACTTTCCACGCTAGATGTCGGATCTGATAGTAGATCGGAATTAGAGAGTCAGAATTGGAAAATGTAATGCCGAACTGTTTATACTCTATGCCATTAAAAAGATACAAGGTGACAACATTTTTTTTTTCACAATGTATTTACATAATGAGATATAAAAAAAGGCAAAATATTCAAATTTACAAACAAGCAAATATCTGGAGGTTCCCACGAACCATCGTGAATTTACACCAATGTACATTACTTGTTGGGCCTCGTCAAGTGGCCATGTTGACTGTAGAAACCAGAGCTTTCAAAAGACAAGGTTTTGTTTTCAAGGCCGAGTTATTACATAATGTCCATTGTATACAATGCAAAGACCGCACTGTACATATACAGAGACACCCAGCACAGGATTGTGTCTTTACGAGGGATTTTTTAATTGGAATCTTGGAGTTTACTGGGAATCCTTTATTGAGGGTGAAAAAAAATGTAGTTGTTGGCTGTCCATGGCTATCGAGCCTGCTGCCTTAATTTTCCAAAGGTCTTCAGACTAATTAGAGGTAATCATCCGATAAACGAGTTTGTCCAGTGACTGGATCATTTATGGAAACATAAAAATCACTGTAATAAAATGGGCGATGTGCTGCCGATAACCCAAAGCTGTACGGGGATAGACTGAGCATATTTTCGGTTCTTGTGGTCCCATCAGTACTTTTCGGCTGGTGTAAACAGGACAGTAATTGAGCTCTGATGGCCTTGTATATACTGCAGTCAATCAGTGCTCATGACATGAATACACCCTTAGGATGTAATAGTTGCAGGGGTGCATCAAGGCTCCCTGCCCCTGAGCCAGGTGAAGAGCGGGGGGGTGGGGCAGGGGGGGGGGGGGGCTGGGCGTGCTGTCACTTGCGGCCGGCTGTGGGTGCTGTCACTGGCGGTTGGCCGTGGTGCTATCACTGGCGGCCACGGATGGGTGGATGATCCCTTACTTCTGCCGGCGGCCTCGAGTCTGGGAGCCGCTGTGTAGTGCTGGCGCCGCCCCCTTCGGCACTCGATCTTCCTGCCTCCTTGACGCCTGGCTCAGGTTATCCAATGATCGGTGCGGCCCTGAATAGTTGTGTATATCTGTGTGCATAAGCCTTGAGGAGCGCATAACATAAATTAACATTCGCCGAACCCACAATATTGGTTGGACCAAGAGACAGCTTCATGTGTATGAGGGCCCCCACAATTTGCCTGACAGGTGATGTCTGGAGAGAGAAAATGCTGCTGTCGAAATGTCAACAGTTTGGCGGGAAGATAACCCATTGCCAGATCATTTGTCTGACAGCTATCTACGTGTATGGGGGAGCCCTTACGTCTTCAAGTCTTCGCTCATGTGACAGAAGTCTTTCCCTCATACCACTGGAGTTGCTCATCTTATTCACAGCCTCAAAAACTACTTCAGAAATTTCTGAAAACCTTGTAACTCAATGAAACCTTATAGAGAAGCTAATAGGGAAAACACATTAAAGGGAATCTGTCAGCAGGCTTTTGCTGTGTAATCCAAGAACAGCATATTGTAGGGGTTAAAAAACTAAAATCAACTATACCTCTCTTATCAGGCTGTCTGCTGTTCTTTACTTAAACTAAAGGCTTTCCTACCTGGTGATTATCATTGCTGGACTACATTGTCATGGCATGGCAGTCTGACACGCCTCTTGCTGTGATTGACACCTCACTGTCAATATAAAATGTCTATACAGAGCCTGGTGTGGGCGAGGGCTGCTCTCCCAGCTCTGCTGTTTGGCTAAATCTAAAACAATTGATGGTGTCAGAGCCGCTGCACCCAGTAAGTGGCACATTATTGGATTCAGAGTCTCTTTGCCTAGACCATGCTGCAGCTCTGAGATGAGGTAGCAAAAACTGCTGACAAATTTCCTTTAAAGATATCCCACAAAACAGAATGCCTTTCAATCTTCAATTACCGGCCTTGGTAGACTAGGCAGAAATATTGTACCACGAGTGGAGACACAACAGACGTCATAAACAATCATCTAGAAAGATAAATAATAATACTCTAGAAAGCAAGATTTCTTATAAAAAACTGACCTATCATACAAATAATGCTTGGTATAAAAATGAATGACCATCGCAGACATAGTGCTTATAGGGAACATGTGCTGGGGTCTCAGAAATGTGACATCTGGACATGCGATAAGTAGGCTTTCCTCTGCAGACTAGATTGGATAAGGGTCCAGAATAAGTGCGTTACATCTAGAAAGGTCATAAGTACAATATATAGATGACCATGGCTCCACTAGGCAAGACGTACCGGGAAATGAACCCAAATGATTCAGATGGCAGTCAATGTGTTCAGCGGATTGGGAAGAGTTGTAATGTCCAGACCTCATACAATCCTCATTCATTTGCACTGTTCAGACTTATAGAAAATAATGCGAACCGTGTATAGAATATCAGCAGTGAAGCTGGACAGTTCAATGAAGGTCATCACATAAATAATGAAAAATTATATACATTCGGCTTCACAATTTAAGTAAGTCCCACTCTGGATTTCTCCAGTCAGCTTCATCTCACATTCTTTTGCGTGAGCTATCTCCATTGTATTAACGAGCTACAAGGGACAACCCTCCCAGCCCCCATACATCCTCAGGCACAGACGTCTTAAGGTGAAACTATGGAGATCGGTTCAATAAAGAACGTTGTGGCAGGATGTGGATCTCCAAGTGTGTAATCCTGAAATAGATCTTCATGTGGAGGATCAAGAAGTAGATCTTCACATGGCTGATCTAGAGGAGGACTTTCAGATGGCAGGTCTAGATTTCCAGGTGAGGGATCTAGTAGATCTTTGGGTTGGCTGATCCGTATAGACCTCTGGATGGTGGATCTTGGAGAACATCTCGCTCAGCAGTCCTGAAAATTAATCAAACAATTATTATTACTGTGTGATCAGAAACAGTAGACCTGGCATTAAAGACCTGAACATTCTTGAGGAACCCAGAGTTACACAAATGTATTGGAGTTTTCATAATATTGTCCTCCAGCAGAGCTGGGACAGTGGTGTGACGAATCCCGCTATGGCATAAATCTTACTCCAGTAGGGACTAGAGTGAGATTTGAGGCAAGGAGCACACACAGGCACACACCAATTTGCACCTTGCCTTATTCATTAGGTGTGCACCTCTTTATTAATTAAGAGCCTCATACTCCACCCGCTCCCTCAGCAAGACCCGCATGAAAAATGACACTTTTGATGAAACAATTACTTTTTCCACCCCTATAGATATTTTTACCCATTAACATATAATGTTTTTTACTTCTACTTTATATCAAAGTTCACACCAGGCTTTAGACTACAATCATCCGTAACATATTTACTGCACATTTATGTAGGGAAATTCTACAGCAGAAAACATTACAATATAAGCAGATTCTAAAAAAACTCTCCAACACTTAGTAAAAAATTTGCAGTCAACCTGCAATATGGAGTTTGCATAGGGTGAAGTCCACAACAAATCTGCAATCAAGTTATTATTTAAATGACAAACGTCCACTTAGTGGCATAACCTCGTGGGCACAATCAGTAAACACTAGTTTGGATCCGAGTGGGTCCACAATGCCTTCCCTAAGACTAAATCACATTAAATAAGCCACTCCACCTGGATCTCATCTCGGACACATGGTAGGTGATCCTCCTCTGGATGGTTTCCTGCATCTCCTTGACAAACGTCCAGCTCTAATAAATGAAGATGTTCTGAAGATGCCGTCTCCGCACTGATGCTCTGTGCATTGTGTGTTTGCAAAATACTTGGCTCCTCCGTATCTCTGTTCAAAGTGTCTCCATCTCCCCCTATTAGCTCCGGATGTGGCTCACACACAGGAGGGCTCTCACTGCCAGGAGGTGTTTGCATAAGAGGCCAAGTTTCTTCTGCAAGCTCTCTGCAGGCCAAATGTGAAGTGGGTCCAAAATATGCTGGAATCATGTCCGCCACCGAGTCCGCATTCCTGAAAAAGCAGCAATTATTAGACCTGTCCCTTAATGATTCTGTATAGTAACTTGTATTAATCTGTCGCCTGCACAGTGAAATACAACCCTCATACACTCATCAACTCACTAAACATGAAATGTGACCAGGGGCGCACATAGAAATGGGGCTGGGGGGCCCATAGCAAAAATTCTAATTGTCCCCCCTCATCCCCCCAAAAATAGTTAATATTTGCCTGGGTCACATAACTACATATCTTACAACTTTACAGATCTTACAAATTAATTCTCTTCATGAAGAATTTGCCAACAAAAGTGCCCCACAAACACTGTATGTTCCCCCCACAGTGAATTCCTCCACACACAGTATGATGACCCTACTGTACCCCATCTCAACTATATTAGGTATATTGTTATATTGCACCCAATATAGTCCTCCATATATTATAATGAATATCGACCTCCATTTATTTTAATGCACCCTCATTGTCCATATATTATAATGCAGCTCATAGTCTTCCATATAGTATAATGCACCCACTGTAGTCCTCCATATATTATAATGCCCCATACAGTCCTCCATGTAGTATAATGCACCCTGCATAGTCCTCCATATATTATAATGCACTTCACATATCCCTCCATATATTATAATGCCCCACACAGTCCTCCATGTAGTATAATGCACCCCTATAGTCTTCCATATAGGATTAGGATCAAAAAATAAATAAATACTCACCTCTCCTCTTTCCCCCACAACTCCAGTTTCTGCAGAGGTGTGCTCTGCACAGCAGGGGTGCAGTAGTGAAGTCATCACATTCGCTACACTGACACATCAGATCTCAGACGCTGACGGAGAATGATGAAAGAGGGAGAGATGCGTTCCCTCTTTCATCATTGCTTTCAAATATATATACAGTTGAATATGCAATGACAAGCGGGGTCCTGGTGTCAGCGCTGCCACAGGATCCCCCCTCAACTCACGGGCTCAATGGCGCCCGCATGGTCTACTGCCATTGGTATGCCACTAGATGTGACATCAGCAATGTATCATTTCACAAAAATGGGTGTCATACATGCTTACGTCTGATGGTTCAGCCAGAAATAACATTGGCTCTTCCTTTCTCATTAGTAGAAAGGGAGAAATTAAAAAAATTGAGAAATCTCTGAGAAATTTAGACACTTTCTTTAAAGGGATCCTGTCACCTCCAGAACGCCTCCTAAACTACCAAAACACGTCCCTGCAGCATATTATCACTGATCTCACACTTCTTTTGTCTCCTAAAAGCATCCTGTGAAAGTGCATAAAAACGTTTTACTACTTACTCATTAGGAATTATAATTAGCAGGGGCTATATTCTTTAGCCCTTAGGGCGTGTTGTTTTGCAGGCTCCAGTATCCACCCTCTCTCTGTGCTGCTTTGCTTGTGCAGGCTTTCCCTCCCCCTCTCTATCACTCACAGAATGCAAATCATTAGTCCTGCCTTCAGCTCCACATCACAGCAGAAGCTGCACAGAGAGGCTGGATCATTCATCCTGCAAAACAACACACCCTGAGGGCTAAATAATATAGCCCCTGCTAATTATAATCACTAATGAGTAAGTATTAAAACGTTTTTATGCACTTTCACAGGATGCTTTTAGGAGACAAAAGGAGTGTGAGATTAGTGATAGGATGCTACAGGGACATGTTTTGGTAGCTTAGGAGGCGTTTTGGAGGTGACAGGATCCCTTTAAAGGGGACTTTGTGTAAGGATGGACGAAGGTTTTAATGGATGAATACAAGTATATCTTATAAATAAAGTAACAACCACTTACCCATCGTACAATGTACTGTGTGATGGGAATATGCATCCAGGGTCAATGCTGTATGTCTCTTCACAGCACAATGATGGAATCAAGTGAACAGGGCCTGTAAGGAAGAAATATGAGGATGAATCTGGACATCGCGTGTAAAGTCTCTATTGCAAATTTCAATGCATCACAGATTTCTAAAACAGAAGTCACGCATGTCCCAAAATGATCAATCACAAGATGTTTGCATTAATAAAGAAGTTGTCTCATTACTACACAAAGGTTCTAATAAAAACAGCAATGCCTATGGGCTGAGTCTGCTATTGCAGTTCAGCTCCACACAAGCCCATTTACAGAAAGCTAGTTTCCAGCGATTGACGTCAGGCTTTATTCACACTGTCATTAGGTTCTGTTCCATCAGGTTTACAATAGCTTGTGATGGGAAGAATAAAATTACTACAATCTGCCTCTGCTTGTAGGTGCACTCACCACAAGCCTGCGGCGGCTCTTGCTGACAGCGGCAGTACGGCCTATGTGGGTGCTCGGTGACTTGTGGTCTGTCGAAACATAAAAGTTCTGACCCAGTGTACTGCACTTCTTGAGATCGGCAAGACCCTGTATAAGAGAGGAGAAAAACACATTGATCAAATGTGTTAAGGAAGGAAGGAAATCAAGTAGGGAGGGGAACGGAAGAAGGGTTTGGAAAGGAGGAAAAAAAGAAAGGAAGAAAGGAAGGTGAAGAGGAATGGCAAGGAAGGGAAGGGGAGAAAAAAAGGGAAGGCAAGGGGAGAGGTTAAGGAAAGACGAGGAGAGAGGGTAAGAAAAGGTAAGGAGAGAATGAAAGGCAAGGTGACATGAGAATGGTACGTAAGGGGACAGAAAGAAGAGAGGATAAGGGAAGGGAAGCAATGTAAGGAGAGAGACGAAGGGAAAGAGCGAGGATAATGGAAGGAAAGGAATGTGAGGAGAGAGGCGAAGGGAAGGAGAGAGGATAAGTAAAGACAGAGACGGAGGGAAGGAGAGAGGATAAAGGATGGTAAAGAGAGAGGCAGAGGGAAGGAGATAGGATAAGGGAAGGTAAGGAGAAAGAGAAAAAGGAAGAAGAGAGTGGGAGGGAAGGTAAAGACAATGGAAGGAAAGGTGAGAGGGGAAGGGAGGGGAAGCAGAGAGGATAAGGGAAGGCAAGGAAGGTAAAGAGAGGGGTGGAAGGAAGGAGAGAGAATAAGGGAAGGTAAGGAGATGAGGAGGGAATGAAAAAGTATAAGGGAAGGTAAGGAGAGAGGATAATGGAGGGGAAGGAGACAGGGAAAGGGAAGTCGAGAAAAAAAGTTGAGAGGATAAGATAAGGTAAAGAATAGGGGGAAGGAAGGCAAGGAGAGAGGGGAAGGGAGAGAAGGGAAAATAATGTGAGTTGGGAAGGAAGATAAGGAGGCAATGGAAGATAGGTAAAGAGGAAAGGTAAACAGGGAAGGAAGAAGAGTAAAAAGGGAAGAAAACAAAGGAGCTGAAAAGAAGGAACATAAGTATAAGTAGAAAGCAGATATTGACCCAGCGATGGGGAAGAACGGCAGCACGTAGAGGAAAATTGTATAAAACTTCACTTTATTGCAGATCCATAAAAAAAATGTCTATAAAAATAATGCACATGTGGCTGTCGATCGTCATCGACGTTAAGAGGACCGTTCGGTAAACAGAAGCCTTAATCATGATCTCATCATGATTAAGGCTTCATCATCGTTTTAGCCGAAACGTATCGCTCTTAACGTCCTGTGGACAGATCTGACAGCCGCACACTGTGCATTATTTTTATAGACATTTTTTTATGGATCTGCAATAAAGTGAAGTTTTATACAATTTTCCTCTACGTGCTGCCATTTTCCCCATCGCTGGGTCAATCTCTGCTTTCTGGTTTCCATAATCGCGGTTGCAAGCCGACTCATGTAAGAAGGGGAATTCTCGGAGAAGGACATCAATGGTGAGCTGATATTTCTTCTTTCTTGTAATAAGTGTAAGTAAGGACGATAAAGAAGTAGGGGAAGGAATGAAGGTAAGGATGGATGGAAAGGAACGATGCATGGATGGAAGTATGGCATGGAAGGAAAGTATAGAGGAACAACAATTAAGGAAAGGAGAGAAGAAATTAAAGGAGAAGAAAGAATAGAAAAAGGTAGGAAAGGAAGGAAGAAAAAGAAAGGAAATAGAGAAATAAATAGGGAAGGAAAGTCCTTATGGATAAGGTAGATGCCTGTAGATTTATTCCCCAAGGTCTGCATATATACAGGAACCTTCCAGACTTACAATTTGGCTTCTTTTCCATGAACTGCCTCTTGCAGTAGATAATAGAGAGGATGAGCAGAGCTAGGAGCACCGTGGACAAGGCACTACATATAACAGCGGCCAGAGCGGTATCCCGGGGACTTGAGGCTGTAGCAGTAATCTTCACAAGGTTTAACTTTGCTGCCTAGATAAAATAAGAAATTGTACAGTTTTAAACAAAGAAAAAACCTGACATTTGCCAACTTGGGTATTAGTATTATGAGGGTAGTATGGGGTTAGTAATGACAGATGTTGTCAGGATTAGAAAACATGGCTGGAATGTTCCAGAAACAGCATCGCATCCGTCCAGAAACTGTCCAGAAACGGTCCGTGGTATTACTGGGTAGATCCCTGAAGTGGATGGAGCACAGATGTGGCACCATTGCTGGAAGAAAGCAGCCATGTTTTTCTTTTCCTCAACAACTATACAACAATTAATAGTCAGTGCCATTTTCTCAGATATTTTATCACCTCACTAGTGTTTTTCAATGACCATACCACAGTGTATTCCATGTACATAGTATTGTCTCATACCCCCCCAAAAAAAATATTGTACAGCAACCTGAAAACAATACTGACCCCCATGTAGGTGTAAGGTATGTAGAACGCCATATGGCCCACTAGGATGCCTGGGTATATACGGGACCATTTGTTGTGTACATGCCCTTAGCTGTTAATCCGAGTGTGTACATATGTGAATGACTGTGACTATGCCGATAATCCAGAAGGCATATTTCCCCTCATCTCACTGCCTTAGTCATGCGGTCATACACAGGCAGACGGCTTAGCTTCCTAATGATGCCGAGTTTCTGTTCTCCACATGACAAGTAATGATGTGGAGACTCAGCCATAGCCATGTGGGATAAATACATATTTTCAGCTATGGCCAATATCCAGAAAGCTTATGGTCAAACCACAGTTATCAAAACTTTCCCCAGAAGCCAAATCCAGAAATATCTGCTGCTCCGCCATAGAGCGTCAGGCTTCTCCACGTTCCCATACAGATTTCCATTCTTCTATTCCAAAACCTCCGAAATGGCTGAGTGATCAGAACAAATTCATGTGAGAACCTACGTCAGTAGACGGCGCGCCGCGGAAGGGATTTCAAGGTATGAAATAGCAGGAATGAGCTTTGAAGGCAGCCACATCCATCAAAGCCAGGAGCAATCATAGGAAAGCTGCTCCACTAAAGTGGAGATTGCGTTACTTCCCATAAACTCATTTATCAGACATTTCTGCAGGTTTTTCCACATCAATTATTTCTTTGATTGACTTAGTTTTGCTTCAGTTATAAGCAGAACATGGATGTTTGCCTCACCCACCATACAACAGCCTTCACAAAGTAAAGAAGTCACACTGAACAAGTGAAGTCCTGGCGCCAAGCCTTCTGATGTAGCATAAGTAGAAAGGTAAGTACAGCCATGAAAACAACACTCTTCTCTGTAGGGGTCCAGTAATGACTCAAAAATACATATATACAAAAAAAGTCATTACCCTGTACACATTATAACTTTTCAGGTGGGTTCTGCCTAGAATCTGCCTACAGAAGTGCGGCAAGACCACCTCAAAATGACCATAATACACAGCAATGTAAAATCGACAACGCTGTGCACATGTTCAGTCTTTTCTTACTTCTTTTAGCCACTTCAAAGTTTGGCAACTGTGAAGCAGTTATAAGAAGTGACATGTTCACTCTCCGGCAGCTTCCAGTCTAGATTAAACTATGAAGAAAATATGCCGGTGGTAGAAAACTGCCAGCTGAGTAGTATTTTACTCTGAAGCAGATTCACTAGGAAAATCTCAGCATGCACACTGGCATCCTAATATACACCGTATATTTTTGTTTTATAAGACGCACCCCAAATTTAGTGAAAGATCAGTTGAAAACAAATTGGGTGGTGAAAAAGGAGATCTGTATTATAAAAGGCCTGTATCTTAGCGGGGAGGGGGCTGCAGCGGTGGAGAAGTCGGGTCACAGGGGGCAGCGTTACTGTGAAGCAGCAGGCATTGTGAGTCAGGAGTGGGTAGAGCGGCAGCTGTCCCAGCAATGCAGGAGCCATCCTGGCGAAGCAGAGGGCATAGCGAGGCAGAAGCCAAGTCAGGTGCTTGTATGTAAGTAAATACTGACGATGAAGGATTAAAAAAAAATGGCGCTTGGAGGCGGCATGTGTGCAGATTGAACTCTCAGTTCAATGATGAGCCAAGATCTCATCTGTGCAACGCCTACCTTAATTTCTTTGAAGCCTGCACCACCAACATTTTCTTACAAAAAAAAAATCACTGAGGCTAGCTCGTACCTCTCAATGCTCGCTGCTTCCCCGGAATGGCTCCTGCATTGCCAGGACACTCGCTTGCAGCGTCGCTCTACTCTTGCCACCATTATGTAGTGGGGACAATGTCTCATGTGATCCCGCTCTACTGCGCCACCCTCCCCCCAAAAAAATTTTGGGGAGGGAAGAAAGTGCATCTTTTAATCCGAAAAATATGGTAATGTGTGTTGGCTCTGTATATGGTAATTGTATTAGTTTTATGTCCCGAAGACATTTTATGCTTCAATACGAGTAGACTCAATAAACTTAGATTATACCTCTGCTTCATTGTATCCATTGGCAGCGTGTATTTTTAGCCCCTTTCCTCCTGGTATACTGAACACTGTCATCTTAAAGACATTGTGTGCACATACCCTTTGTGAAGATCTGAAGCTGTGGGTTGTCTAAATCACCTAGGCAGGTTAACGATGCAACTAATTTCATTTGTATCCACACATGGTACTACAGCAATTTCACATAGATCGTCACAATGCGATGCCCCAGTCCACAAGATCAGAAACCAGCCGGTAACAACAGTCATTAAGTTACTCCAGACGATGGATATCACAACTGTAGTGCTGCATCCAGGTTCAGTCGGCAAGAATAGTCCTTAGGATAGTTCCTAAAATTCAGAAGGTGGATACCACAACCCAGGGGCGTAACTAGAACTGGCAGGGCCCCATAGCAAACTTTTGAACGGGGCCCCCTCCAAGACACGCCCCCAATGACACACCCCCTTCAAGACACACACCCCTGATGGTATACAGGCCCCCCAGTGGTATACAGGCCTCCCCAGTGGTAGTATACAGCAGCTTCCCCAGTGGTAGTATACAGCAGCCTCCCCAGTGGTATATACAGGCCCCAGCAGTATATACAGCAGCCCCAGTGGTATACAGCAGCCTCCCCAGTGGTATACAGCAGCCTCCCCAGTGGTATATACAGGCACCAGCAGTATATACAGCAGCCCCAGTGGTATACAGCAGCCTCCCCAGTGGTATATACAGCAGCCCCAGTGGTATACAGCAGCCTCCCCAGTGGTATATACAGGCCCCAGCAGTATATACAGCAGCCCCAGTGGTACACAACAGCCTCCCCAGTGGTATACAGCACACTCCCCAGTGGTATATACAGGCCCCAGCAGTATATAAAGCAGCCCCAGTGGTATACAGCAGCCTCCCCAGTGGTATATACAGGCCCCAGCAGTATTACAGCAGCCTCCCCAGTGGTATATACAGGCCCCAGCAGTATATACAGGCCCCAGTGGTGGTATATACAGGCCCCAGTGGTGGTATATACAGGCCCCAGACTGGGGCCCCCAGTGGTGGTATATATAAAGGCCCCAGTGGTGGTATATACAGGCCCCAGACTGGGGCCCCCAGTGGTGGTATATACAGGCCCCAGTGGTGGTATACAGGGCCCCCCCCTTGCTGCTGCACACCTGTAAAGGAATACATCATTATACTTACTTATCCCTGCTGCCACTGTCGCTGTCGCCGCTCTGAGAACACGCTCCTCCGGGTCTTCATGCTTCCTCCTCTGGCGCACAGGCAATGACGTCATTGCCTGCGCCCGCCGGTCAAAACCAGGAAGCATGAAGACCAGGAGTGCGGTGCAGAGCGGCGACAGCGGCAGCCGGCAGGGATAAGTAATCGCAGCTGACCGGATAGCAGCGTAGCGGCGCTGGGTCCGGGCCCCCCACAAGCGCCGGGCCCCAAAGCGACCGCTACGTCTGCTATGCTGGTAGTTACGCCCCTGCCACAACCATTGCTCCAGTTTCTACAGTACATGCATGGGTTCAGGATATGGTTTAGCAACAGATCCTCTCGCTTCCAATTCACAGCACCAACTGACTAACTTGAACATATGCCTTATTGCTCCAGAAACCCAGTCTCCTGCCCTGTCTGCGGGATGTGTATTGGAGAAAGAGAGAAGCAAAGATGCACCCCTACCACCAGCTGCAGGACACTGAATGGTAATATGGACCTGATTGCATACACTCCCTGACAGAAGTTATGTCGCTTATCCATGTTATTATTATTATTAATATTTATATAGCGCCATTAGGTTCCATGGCGCTTTACATGAGGATAGGGGAGACATGCACAATTACAATAACTCTAGACAATCAGGACATATAGGTACAGGAGGGGAGGGGGCCCTGTCCACAAGGGCTCACAGTCTACGAATGTTAATAAAAGCTTATAACCTGATGTTAAATACATCCATTGGTTGTATAAATGACTCTTTTGAAAGCTGAAACCCTCTGAAATGTGGTTTAGGTTAAGAAAATAAATTGGCATCAATGCTGAAATATTGATCATTTAATGAACACAGAATGGTCAGATTTTAACAAAACAAAAGTTTTGTCGCCTGGTCATATAATGCACCCAATCCTAGTTTACATCATCACCTGTGCTCAGTAAATGATCGGTTAATTGGGTATGTCTAAAAAGAAACCCAGCACCCCAGACCTTCACTTATACTACAACTTGAGCTCTGACAACATGCCAAAAATATACCCTGCGACCAAAGTCTTGATTATCAAGAGGCTGAGGACCATATCCACTGCAGAGGTGACTGGCACCTTTAATGTGTCTCAGTGTCAAGTACAAAGAATTAAAAAAAGATTTAAAGAGACTGAAAATGTGCTTGACAAGCCCAGGTACGGCAGACCCAGACCCCGCAAGACAACTGCTCAGGAGGAACGTATGTTGGTTAGAAAATCCAAAGCAAGCCCCTCTTCCGCTGCAGCAGAGCTCCAGCAGGCCTGGTCACCTCAAGTCCCTGTGTCAACTAGAACAGTTTGTAGGATTCTGTCTTGAAATGTCCTCCATGGTCGAATCAGTGCCCAGAAGCCAGCACTAAACAAAAGGCAAATAAAAAAACGTGTGGCATTTGCAAAATCCCACAGCCTACTAAACAGATGGACACTGGAAAAGTGGCAGAAGGTGGATTTCTCTGATGAATATTCAGTAGAATTACACCACAGCCGCCGCAAATACTGCAGGAGACCTACTGGAGCCCGTATGGATCCAAAATACACCCAGAAAACAGTTACATTTGGTTGTGGAAAGATCATGGTCTGGGGTTACATTCAGTATGGGGATGTGCAAAACATTTGCAAGGTGGAAGGCAATATCAATAGCCTAAAATATCAAGACTTTAGCTACCTCTTATATTCCAAATCTTAAAAAAGGGCAAATTCTGCAGCTCCATCTCATACATCCATCTCTACAAGAAAGTTCCTCCAAGCAAAAAAGATCAAGGTGGTTAAGGACTGGCCAGCCCAGTCACCAGACATGAACATCATTGAGCATGTTTGGGGTAGGATGAAAGGGGAAGCTTGAAAGACAAAACCAAAGAATCTAGATGAACTCTGGGAGGCATGTAAGACTGCATTCTTTGCTATTCCTGATGACTTCATTAATAAATTGTATGAATCATTGTTGAACCGCATGAATGCAGTCCTTCATTCTCATGGAAGTCACACAAAATATTAAATATGACTCTAATAGCACCACAACTTCATTCACCAATGTTATGCAACTTATATTTGTATTTTAGGTAAATTTTTTGTTTGAAAATCACATTACTTTCTGTGGGCGACAAAACTTTTGTCTTGCCAAACTCTGACTGTGTTCATTAAATGATCAATATTTAAATGATCAATATTTCAGCATTGATGCCAATTTATTTTCTTAACCTAAACCACACTTAGGAGGGTTTCAGTTTTCAAAAGAGTAATTTATACAACCAATGGATGAATTTAACGTCAGGTTATAA
Source organism: Allobates femoralis (assembly GCA_033576535.1). Lineage (NCBI taxonomy): Eukaryota > Metazoa > Chordata > Amphibia > Anura > Aromobatidae > Allobates > Allobates femoralis. The sequence continues at coordinate 686,898,078 of JARQOC010000002.1, forward strand.
GCTTTTATTTACATAACATAGATGAGCGACATAACTTCTGCAGGGAGTGTAAGCACCATGGAACCTAATAGCAATATATAAATAAATAATAATAATAATGATCCATGAAAACAGGCTGGAAGTGAGACTACATTCTCTTCCCCCTTCAACTTGTGAAAAATAAAATCGTTGTTATTAGGGATCCATGATGGAAAAGTCTGATAGTCATTAGTTCATGGCCAACTCCTCACACCCTTAAAGGGGTTTTCTGGTTTAGAAAACCGAATGTCCCCATGTGCAGTTCACCTTGCCCTACTGCGCTAACTTTAGACTGTTTGGTCTGTATTGTCTGCAGCGCTGACATCATACCGACAACACTGCAGTCAATAGCGAGCTCGGCAGCTCTGCCTTAAAAACGCAAAGTAACCCAGCTCACTGATTGGCTGCAGCACTGTTAAAGTAATGTGTACCGCTGCAGATGCTAACAGACTCTGCGGGAATTACCTAAGGAATAATAAAAATAACCTATTATAACAGAGTAAAACTATTGGATGCACGTAGACTTTAAAGGGGCTGCTTGACGGAGACAACTCCTATTCATATGAACATATTGATATAAATAGGGGTCCTCCACTTGGTTACCCAATCTATGAGATAGAATGAGGTATGAACACTACCCTATGATGGACTATGGCTTCCACCGGAGAATCATGTGTTTGCCAGGCTGCTGGGAGTGGGACGGCCTCGTTCTGCCTCTACATTTTATATGGGGTGAAAACTAGACGTTTCTGTAGTTTTTCAGCTGGATGTCTAGTTACTAAGTTTGACAAACAATATCTTCTAAATTATAAAATGTATGTCTGATCAATGTTGTCGGTAACAGCATGCCATAAAGCAAGAGATTTTCCACTGCCCCAATGCAGTGTATTGGTAAAATGAGCCCTCTTTGCCCTTCTCAGCACCAGTTTAGGGCACACCTGCAATCACTTGTGGAAGTCTGTTATGGGAGATCTGGCCGGCATTTGCTGCAAACACTAAGCAGATATTCTCTGGTGTAACTGGAGACGTGACATGACTAACAATCATTACCAAAAACATAACACCAAAAGTGAAGAACTCAACTTCTATATGTCTACAATGTGCTAAAGGTGGAGATGTGTCCAAAGACTCTACTGAGTGAATGGTTGTAATTCTTCATGTCATGTAAGCACAACAGCGAGTGTCCCATTATAAGTCGGTCTCTTCTATCACCATTGTGTCAACAGTCAGCCATTGCCATCAATCACGGCCGCGCTGCCGCCAGTGCACGGCAGGCAATGCTTCTGAGAACTGGTTAGGGCACTTCTAGGGTTTGTGCTTCATCTTAATGTATCTTTTCTATTCTTAAGAAAATGAGGTTGTTTATATACGGAGAGATCAGATCAAATATTGCCATCTGCCAGTTCAGGGTATCTCATTGTTCCTCAGTAGAACTGTAACTCAATTTTGTTAATTAAAGAACTCTATTAGTGGACGATTGCTGGAGGTTCAAGTACCTTTGTCATTAGCTGACATATGTATAGATGTCAAAAATAAATCTTAATTTCAATTAAAAGTAAACAATAGGCTTAATCTCAACAGTGTAATTTGGGAGTGGCAGGTGGGTGCGCAGGGGCCGTTGTCCTGGGCGCCAAAATCTATAAGGGTGGCAAAATTTTGCCCTTACCACCCCACACCCACGCTGCTCATACTATGAAGTGATTAGCGCTGATACGGAGTGCTTATGCACAGGACAAGACGTGAGAGGAGGTTGTCATTAGATGGAGCGCTCTGCAGAGGCAACAATGGAGATAACCAAAGATGAGCAGCTAATGAGCTGATTTTATATTTTTAGCAGGGCTGTGGAGTCAGAGTTGGATTCAGGGAAATTGAGGAGTCAGAGTCGGAGTTTGAGTCAGTGGTTTAGCTTACTGATTGTACACCTGGACTGTGGAGTCGGAGTAGTGGAAGTCTGAGTTGGTGTCCATTTTGGTGGCATCAGAGGTTCAGCTTACCGACTCCACAGCCCTGATTTTTACAATTTTCTAGCCCTATCTAGGGACAATAATTGGTTTACAATTAGTCTTAGAGTTAATAAATGCTACAAAATATCAAAAAAAAGTCATAAAAAACAATATCATATAATTTTTTACTTTTAACATTTTAGCAAAAAGTAGAAATAACTAGGAGTGCGAAGTGCAAGCTATTATTATGGCAGTATTCCAATAAGGGGTTCAATACTGAACTTGTGAAAGGAACTCCCAGAAGGTTAATGGATCATGGGTTAGGGGGGCTAAAATGCTTGCCTTGCCACGGTCTATGGGGCCATTTTGTGGTCCTATCAGTGGATGCTCAGACATTGCATTACAGAACTAATATAGTGCTATGCATTATATGGTGGTGTATAGATTGTCCAGGGTACAATACTATGGACTCTGTATGTCTCCGAATAGAATGGAGCACCCAGCTCAGCTACCTCTTACTTTAAACCATGTATAGTAAAATTCTGGCCAGCTCAACATCATAGTTCCTGAAAACTGGGAATTCCAATGTTCATATGATGATGATCCAATGTTGAAAATGAGGAAGAAGGAAGGACAGTTCTGTTATCACAGACAAATGGATGTCGCCCGCTAATCTAGAATTAGGACTTTTTTCCCCCATTGCCAGATTAGGAGAAGGTGCTCATGAATAACTCCCTAATTTATAGTCACACCCCCACCATCTTTCCCGGCACGTGTCACGACACAATGAGGAGACGCAAATGAAGGGGTAAAAGGAAGGGAAAAAGTGGAAAAGGGGTCTTGAAAATAGGGAGAGGGGTGACTCCTAAACAATAACCTGAGAAAGAACCCTGCACTCTATATCAACCCTACATGAGTCCTTCCCCTGGGCGCAATTGCGTGCCTAGGCCCTGGCTGACCCTGTGCTAGCCCCAGCTAGTGAATTGGACAGCGACATTAGTCTTAGAAACATACCGTGTGTAGCCACAGCAATCTATCAACTAATGCACTTAGCAGGACACCATTTTGTAGAGGCAAGCATAGATGCTAGGTACTGATGTAATCACTCTCAATCAGCCAGCACATGGGGGAGGTGAAATACAGCATTTACTATGCACACAGATAATGCTTGCATACATAGGGCGCCATTCACACTGATACATATGGTGCAGAGTGTCTGTATGCTACCCACTGACCCAGAACCGGCATCCCAGTATGATGCCTCTGCACCACTAAATGAATGACGCACCCAGAGGCCCAGCTGCACCCCGCAAAAAGATAAAAAAAGTGCAAACAATTTTTTTTTATACAAAAAACATTTATGAGGTATTGGTAGATGTTATGGCCAGAACATATAAGATCGTAATCCGCGTCAAGGATCCCCATTCGTACAAGTCCCTATCCATAGTCTCAAAAAAATGAATTACTTACTGGTTGACAGTGATTACATCAGTATCTAGCACCTGTGCTTGCCTCTACAAAATGGTGTCTGTCTGTATCCTGCTATGTGCATTAGTTGATGGATTGCTGAGGCTACACACGGAATGTGTTTTTGATATTTAGCGACGCTAGTCTTACTACTACAATAAAACAACATGGGGAAAGAGACAAACGGGAATAAAACAACAAATGGAACTCCGAAGCTTTCACAAGGACAACTGCTTCTAGGTCAGAATAGAGGAACTATAACTGGCACATGGAGAGTAAGGAGTGAGTTTAAACAATAAAGGGAGTGGCAGCAAAGTATAGCAGCTGAGATTAGAGCTATATAGAATCTCAGAAGGATCAAAAAGGAACTGTTAACACCTTCTCAGATGGACACGACACAGTCGTGACACTACGTCATTGATATCTCCCCAGGCTGACCCACTCCATTATTAAAATGGATTATACTTTTAAAGGAAATGATCATGCATCAATTACACAATATGACGTTGGGCCTAAAAACGCTGTCTTAATCAGTAAGTCACATACAATGGGCCGGGATTACATGTTGTTGGTTCTAGATTAGTGATTTATACAAGGGTCACTGGAGGATCAATGGTATGGCAGGTTTAGAGACTCTAGATAAGGTTTCCACAAATATTTATTCTGGATAAGACATATTATATCCTCCTCCCAATCATTGTGCGTGGTATATATAAAGTAAACAGGTGACAGGACTTGCAACCTTGCACTTTGGTTAAGTTATTTTCACACGTGGTTAAGAAATGCAGTTGATCTTCTGTCAGGAGAAGAATTCAACAAGTCCCAAGAGAAAAAGAAAGGCCATTCCTCAAATTATAAGGGTAGAGCTGAAGTACATGCATTCCAAGACCAAACTAAACATATTTTAGTAGAAGGTAAGGGACATGTGTCATTAGATGTCCATTGCTTCCAAAGGAGCAGCCCCTATTGCTGTCTTCAGTTCTGGAGGTAGGTGCTGATCCTTCACAATCTGCTCAACCCAAGGTGGTCTGGCACAAACTGAGCACTGTATATTTAGAATTTTACCAGCAGTTGCCAATGTCAGTGATGGACCCCGATGACCTTTTCAGCAAGGTCCTGCTACCTCAGACTAAAATGAAGACTAATGGTTCAGATCCCTGAACACAGCTTGAGCAGGGGTGTAGTTATAGGGGGAACATAAGTAGCTGCCGCATCTGGGCCCGAAGGCCCTGTGCCCACGCTGCCTAGATTGCAGAGTTTTTGTTGCAGATTTTAATGCAGAAAATGTGCTGATTTATCAGAAATCCACAAGCCAGGGAAGTCTATGAGAATCCTGAAGTGTTGTGCCCATGCTGCATTTTTTTCCGCTGCAGAAAAGGTGCGGATTTCACTACAGAAATCTCTGCAGCATGTCAATTACTGCAGCGGATACTTCTACATTTTCCAGCCCTCCAAGCCATTGACTTGATGTTGAGAAATACAGGGCACCAATATGCACCATTTCCGCAACACAATTTTGGTGCCACGAGGTGTGGAATTGGTGCAGAAATTTCTGCAAGAAAATACTCAACGTCGGCACATATCCCAAGACTCCTCTGTTTCATAAGAAGAGACTAATGAATGTAAAGAGGTAGGAGGGGATCTACTATTAAGGCCCCATTCACATTAGGCTAATATCAGTAGGTATTGACAAGTTTTGCTGAAGGTCTAATGTGTATGCGGCACCAGCCCAATTTCAGACTGCCAACCACATTCTTCACCCAGAGATCAGTTGCCTGTGGCTTTATCATAGAGAACACGGGAACATGCAGCCAACGAGCGCTCCAGTGTATGGGAGAGTTGGCTGTCGGCCCAGTGATCAGTTGATGCATCATTCCGCCAACAGCCATTTAATGTTTATGGCTTTGGACAATTTGCATCGAGCCACAATAGCTTCAAGTTAGCCCTCTGCTCCTGAAAGGTGAGGATCAAGCATATAAAGCCCCCGTCACACATAGCGAGATCGCTGATACGTCACAGGTTTTGTGATGTAACAGCGACCTCAGCAGCGATCTTGTTATGTGTGACACTTAGCAGCGATCAGGCCCCTGCTGTGAGATCGCTGATCGTTACAAAGTGCTCTCGGTCATTTTTTGGTCGTTGCACTCCCGCTGGGAACGCTGCATCGCTGTGTTTGACAGGGACAACGACCATCGATCTCAACACTACACTATGATTCCAGATAGTTGCTGCATCACTCGTGAGATCTGACTGTTTGACAACTCACCAGCGATCACGTAGCGACGCTCCATTGATCCCGGCCAGGTCGTATCACTGTCGGAATCGCTGTAGCGTCGCTACGTGTGACGGTACCCTGGATCTTAAAAACCATCTTCCACTAATCTAAGGTCTACAAAGCAATCAGCCCATAAAGTCCAATGTGCTCGAAATCCTGTAGAATGCAGCCAGTGTCCAGAAGTCCAACATACATAACAATGGCCCCAAGGAAACCAAACGAAAGGCCCTTTTACATAGGAAGAACATTCAGAAGAATGGTCATCCTAATTGTTAATGTAAAATTAACAGCGATCAGCCCATAAATGCAGCATTTAATAGGTCTATTAATCATTATTGTTGGAAACTTCTCCGTAAATAAGGATATCTGCTGCAGACAATATGAAGGCCGTCAGATTAATGCGCTCATCCTCATACGGTTTACGGCCCGTGTACAGAAGCTCTAAACAAATGCCAGTGTCTTGCTCTATCGCTGTCTAGGGATCTACAAGGTCCACTCACATGGGAAGACATATTGGGCTTATGAACTCTGATTATATAAGCTACGTTCTTCAAGTCTGTAATACACTAATTTCTACATGTTGCAATGATGGTATGTGTTTATGGACTGGCGATCACTTGATCGATTGATCTCCTGAGCTCTCCATTACAAACGACAAGAAGCTCATTTACAGCAAGTGCTCAGTTTTTCTACAGCGCCACTAAAGGAGAAACAAGGTATTACAGGGCACACCTTTATATTAATGAGCTATTCAGGAGGAAGTGCCAAGACAGAATGGAGAGGTCAGAGATGGAGAGAAAAGAGGACAGAAATGAGAAGAGCGAAGAAGACAGAGAAGATAGAAGAGGAAAGAGATGAAAGAGTAAAGAGGACAGAAATGAGAGAGAGAAGAGTACAGAGATTACAGAAAAGAGATGAGAGAGGAAAGAGATGAGAGAATAGAGGAAAGAGATGAGAGAGAATAGAGGAAAGAGATGAGAGAGAAGACAGAGATGAGAGAAAAGAGGACAGAGATGAGAAAAAGAAGAGGACAGAGATGAGAGAAAGGAGGAAAGAGATTAGAGAGAAGAGATGAGAGAGAATAGGACAGAAATGAGAGAGAATAGGACAGAGATGAGAGAGAAAAGAGGACAGATATGAGAGGGATAAAATAGGACAGATATGAGGGAGAGAAGAGTACAGAGATGAGACAGAGAAGAGGACAGAGGTTAGAGAAAAGAGATGAGAGAGAGAAGAGGGCAGAGGTTAGAAGAAAGAGATGAGAGAGAAGAGCACAGAGATGAGAGAGAATAGAGGACAAAGATGAGAGAGAGGACAGACATGAGAGAGAAGAGAATCAGAATTGTTTAATAGGCTTTTTAAACCAGACAACCCCTTTAAGTAGTTTTTATACCCAAGAGCATTACAGCGCCGGATGGAAGTTTTAGCTTTTATTTATTAATGGTTACAACATGAATTATATGACTTACAAAAGGAAGTGCTGCTGTAAGGCACGTAATAAAAAGTAAAGCGCCCACTGAGCTGTCCTCCTCTTCTACATCCTCTCCACAACATCTGTGCAGTAGGATAAGACATAAAATAGCTTTTGTGCTTGAAATGTAAGTTTCCACAAGGATTAGAGGACGAGGCTGCCAGCTGGGAGCAAGAACAAAGATCACAATCGGAAGGGCATAGGCTCAAATTGCTCTGTTCATGCTCCAAACTATTCTCCAGAGCCCTTTCCCTGTGCCGTCACTGCACTTTAACATATCTGTAGATGAGGAGGACCGGCCATTGGCAGCATTGTGTAACCGAAAACTGAGTATTTAGATGAACACGTTAGATACACAGACATTTAGGCAGGGTATAGATGTAGTCCAGGGTGGTTTTGCTGAATTGTCGGACTCATTTCTTCATTGAGATAATCATGGATTACAAAGACTGGAGAAAAGGGGAAAGGGAGTGAAATCAGAATATGAGAATCACAGTCACTAATCCCATGTAGGATCACATCAAGGTCAGGTTCACACCACTGTATCTTTGGTCCAACAAAACACTGAATCGCACTCGGACCAATGTTAGTCTACAGGGACGTGCACATGTCCAAATTTCACCTCGGACAGAACATAATGGCTGCATGCCTGAGCTTGATGTGATATTTGGATCGTACTTGGTCATACAAGTCAATGGGTCAATTGAAAACATTGGACTGAGCTCGGATGACATCTGAGTGCAGTCAGATTTCTGCAGACACAGGAGAAGATGGAGGCATTTTTTCTCCATCTTCTCCTCATCCAAGAGAACTGGAGCACACCAGGCTCACACTCTGATCAAACTCTAATCAGTGTCATTTGCATAATTGACCTGATTCTGTCTGATGAGAGACTCTACAGATGTCTGCACCAGCCATAAAGCATTTTCTAAATGAGGTACTGACAAGTAAAAGGTGCTTAGGCTGCTTCCACACTAACAAAGGTGCACGTCCTATCGATCCTTGAATTTCAAGGACCACACGGACAGGCACTGATCTGTGCCGACGGATGTCCACGGAACGTTTTTTTAACAGATCCGTCATCAGTCACCAGAGATAGCGGTGGAGGAGCTGTACCTTACTTTTCAGCATGCTCAGTACAGCAAAACGGATCCATACAGATCCGCCCTCCATAGACCCCCATGTTATTTGATGCGGACACCAACGGATCTCTGTCTGTCCGTTTGTGTCCACTTTTTTCAAGGCAGCCCAAAATCACAACAGTCTCCGATTCTGGGTGCATGGAAGTGACAAAAGTGACACACATGGAGGCCATATAGGACCAATCCGTGCCCATAGGATAACATGGGAGGCCATAAAGGATCCGTGTCTATCTGTTTTAAAATGGATAGAAACATTAACAATTTGGCAGTGTGAAAGCAGCCTTTACTAGGAAAGAAAAAAGACAAAAACTTTTTTTTTTAGCTAGGGAGCAGCACTAGTGCTACAGTTCCCTAATGACTTCTATTATACTTGGGTACTCGAGTTGCGCCCATCCGAGCGTCCACCTGGTCATATATCTGGATAATTTTGAATACCCATTTAAGTAAAGCTAGACATTTTTAACTAACTAAGCACGTAGTTGTTAATCATCGCTCCTGGACTGGTCACCTCCCTGCACTTGAATTGAACAGCGCATGCGCAGTAGCCTGAGAGCTGTCCGGCAAGCTGTATTTGTATCATAAGTCCTGTGATAGTGGCCATTGTGTGATATGCCCGATGTAGCCAAGTAATACTATTCATTGCTTTATAGGGAGCGCATCTACTGGACATATTGGCACTGTGATGTCCATGTATGGGATATGTCAAATCATTACCTTATAGTCATACCGGGCAAGAAAAGTCAGGAAACAAAATGACCACACATAGGCAGGGGGATGACAAGAGATTACTATAAAACAGGTTAATTAGAAATGTGATTGGGTATGGGGGGGTAAAAAAATGAAAAGGGGATTGGACTGGACTAGACATGTGTCATCAGAATGGATGTTTGGCCTCAGACATCAATTTTATGGTTTTGGACTTTATGGATTAAGAGTAGGATAAACTTGGATTGAGAGTAGGATACACTTGGTTTTAGATTCAATCTATCTTAAGAGAAGCAATACATCCACATAAACCAACATGACAAAGCCGATAGAAGGTGGAGGACAACTGTCTATGCGAGATTGTGGCCAACATGGAAAACAAATTTCCTTTCAAAATTGTTAGAAAGTGATGGCAACTCGTTTGTGTAAAGTAGGATCCTTAACACACACAAACTAATATAACTTTAAAGGGAACCGGTCACCTCATTCTAGCCTCATGACCTATCACTACCTGTCCCTGCACCTTCCTAGCTGCTCCCTAACCATCCCTCTCTGCTGTAAATCCGCCCTATAAAGATTAAGAAAAACGACTTATAACTTACTGCAGGTCACTCTCTCAAGAGACTGAAAAGGCGGCTTCAGGCTCCATTCTCCCCTCCTCGCTGCATCATCGTACGCCCATTATTGTTTCTTATTCTCCCCCTCTCTTTGAATCTCCCGCCCTCCTATAATGCACCGGCCGATACGTCACATCCAGCCCAGTGCATTGTGGGGGGCGCATCACGTGGCGCGGCCCAGGCTTTTGGCGCATGCACAGTGCGCATATTGAAGCCGGCTTGTACCATGTGACCACGCCAGCTTCAACATGCGCACTGCGCATGCGCCAGAAGCCAGTGCCATACCACGTGATGCGCCCCCAAAATGCATCGGCCGGATGTGATGTGCCGACCGGTGCATCATAGGAGGAGAAGAAGGCAGGAGATTCAAAGAGAGGAGGAGAACAAGAAACAATTATGACGCCCAGCGGGGCATGCAGTAATGCAGCGAGGAGGGGAGAATAGAGCCGCCTTTCCAGTCTCCTAAGAGAGCGACCCGCAGTAAGTTATAAGTCGTTTTTCTTACTCTTTATAGGGCGGGTTTACAGCAGAGAGGGATGGTTAGGAAGCAGCTAGGAAGGTGTAGGGACAGCTAGTGATAGGTCATGAGGCTAGTATGAGGTGACAGGTTCCCTTTAAGTAGCTGTACAAGTGTGATAGGCACATCCACCCGTATGTATAGTGCACATATAACAACCTGCAGTCAATACAGGCATATTCCTTGTATTTGCCCGCTCAGTCTGTAATAAACTCACAGACATCCATGAACTCTTTATTTCTAATAAACTCTCATTCCTTGGCATCACAGAGACCTGGCTCACCCCCTCCGACACGGCCTCCCCTGCTGCACTATCCTACGGCGGATTCAATCTCTCCCACACACCCCGCCCCTCTGACAAACATGGCGGAGGTGTCGGCATACTCCTATCCGACACCTGCTCCTTCGCCCCTATTCCATTACCCCCCTCTGTTACTCTCCCATCTTTCGAAGCCCACTCTGTCCGTATCTTCTCCCCCTGTAACCTCCAGCTAGCCGTCATCTACCGCCCCCCTGGATCCATCCCCACCTTTCTCGACCACTTTACCACCTGGCTACTTCATTTCCTCTCTACTGACATCCCCACCATCATTATGGGCGATTTCAATATCCCCATTGACACTGGCCACCCAACCGCCTCTCAACTTCTTTCCCTGACCTCCTCCTTCGGGCTCTCCCAATGGTCCTCCTCTGCCACCCACAAAGATGGCCACACGCTGGATCTCATCTTTACCCGTCTTTGCTCCCTTACTAATCTCACAAACTCAACCCTCACCCTGTCTGACCACAATCTGCTGACCTTCTCCTCCCTCACCTCCCCTACTACATCACCTCCTCTCCGCAAACTTGATCATCCCTGCAGAAACCTAAAACACATTGATCTACACTCACTCTCAGAATCCCTTCTCCCTCTCGCCAACATAACATCTACACGTGACACAGACACTGCCACCACCCTCTACAACACCACATTAACCAAGGCGCTAGACCTAGCAGCCCCCCTCACACACCACGCTCCACGCACTAATAGGCAACCCTGGCACACCACCCTCACTAAAGACCTGAGACGGGCATCCAGGATCGCCGAGAGGCGATGGAAAAAATCACGTTCCACTGAGCATTTTGCGCTGTTCAAACAGTCCCTCATCGCCTTCAAGACTGCACTTGTCACCGCCAAACAAACCTTCTTCTTATCCCTAATAACCTCCCTGTCCCGCAATCCCAAGCAACTTTTCAAAACCTTCAATTCCTTACTCCGCCCGCCTGCTCCCCCTCCCTCTCCCCTTATCTCTGCAGAAGACTTTGCCTCCTTCTTCAAAGAAAAGATTGACAGAATCAGAGACAGCTTTGATCCACTGTCCCCACAGCCTCCCCTTTCACCTATACTGCCCTCTACTTCCATCAACTGCTTCCCCCCTATAACTGAAGACCAGCTCTCCTCCCTCCTGTCAAAATCACACCTCACCACCAGTGCCCAAGACCCGCTCCCATCCCACCTCATTCCCAACCTCACCTCCGTTATCATCCCAGCCCTAACTCATCTTTTCAACCTATCACTCACCACCGCACCTTCCCCTCAGCCTTCAAACACGCCTTGATCACACCCATCCTCAAAAAACCCTCCCTCGATCCCACAACTGTCTCCAACTACCGCCCTATATCTCTCCTCCCTTTTGCCTCTAAACTACTTGAACTGCATGTCCACTCTGAGCTGTCCTCTCACCTCTCCTCCTGCTCCCTCTTTGACCGCCTGCAATCTGGCTTCCGACCCCGGTCCACTCCACTGAAACAGCCCTGACCAAAGTCACAAATGACCTACTGACTGCCAAAAGCAAGCGCCACTACTCTGTTCTCCTCCTCCTCGACCTGTCAGCCGCCTTCGACACTGTTGACCACTCCCTTCTACTACAGATCCTGGAATCTCTTGGCATCACGGACCTTGCCCTCTCTTGGATCTCCTCATACTTAACGGACCGCACCTTCAGCGTCACCCACTCCCACACATCCTCCTCGCCCTACCCCCTATCTGTCGGGGTCCCCCAGGGCTCGGTTCTTGGACCATTACTGTTCTCAATCTACACTCTCGGCCTAGGGCAACTCATTGAGTCCCACGGCCTCCAATATCACCTCTACGCCGACGACACCCAAATCTACCTGTCTGGTCCTGACATCACCTCCCTTCTATCCAAAATTCCACACTGCCTGTCCGCCATCTCATCCTTCTTCTCTGCTCGCTTCCTTAAGCTGAACATGGACAAAACAGAGTTCATAGTCTTCCCCCCAAGACGCTCCCCCTCACTACCTGACCTATCCATCGTCGTCAACGACTGCTCTCTCTCTCCAGTCCCTCATGCCAAGTGCCTCGGGGTTATCCTTGACTCTTCCCTCTCCTTCAAGCCCCACATCCAGGCCCTCGCCACCTCCTGCCGTCTCCAGCTCAAAAACATCTATAGGATTCACACTTTCCTTGACCACGACACTGCTAAAACCCTTATTCACGCTCTCATCATCTCCCGCCTCGATTACTGCAACCTCCTGCTCACCGGCCTCCCCAATACCTCCCTTGCACCTCTCCAATCTATCTTGAACTCCGCTGCCCGCCTAATCCATCTGTCTCCCCGCTACTCCCCTGCCTCCCCCCTCTGCCAAGCCCTTCACTGGCTCCCTACTTCCCAGAGATCCCGGTTTAAAACATTAACCATGACATACAAAGCCATTCACAACCTGTCCCCTCCATACATATCTGACATGGTCTCCCGATACCTACCCTCACGCAACCTGCGATCCTCCCAAGAGCTTCTCCTCTACTCCCCCCTCATCTCCTCTTCGCACAACCGCATACAGGATTTCTCCCGTGCTTCACCTAGACTCTGGAACTCACTGCCCCAACACATCAGACACTCTCCTACCCTGGGAACCTTCAAAAGAAGCCTGAAGACCCACCTCTTCCGCCAAGCCTACCACCTGCAATAAGACCCGGTCCACCACACCGCCTCATGACTGGAATTTCCCCCTCCCACTGTATCCCCACCCACCCCTCGTAGACTGTGAGCCTTTGTGGACAGGATTTCTCCCCTCTTGTATCTGTATGACCGAATTGTCAACATTTATTGTTACTTGTATTGTTACTATGTTACTTGTCCTAGTCTGCCCTTTTTAGCATGTAAAGCGCCTTGGAATATAATGGCGCTATATAAATAAATACCGTATATACTCGCGTATAAGCCGAGTTTTTCAGCCCAAAAATTGGGCTGAAAAGTGCCCCCCTCGGCTTATACGCGAGTCATACGGTCCCCCTCAAAGTTTGGCGCCCCCACCTCAGTTTCTGGGCCCCCCCGCATGCAGCGCTGCGCATATACATTACCTGTCTAGCAGCTGTCACCCTCCGGTGGCGGATCGCGGCTCCCGGCTCCGGGCTCCATCTTCCTCGCTGACTTCCTGCTTGTCAGGTGACCGGCCGGCGTCGCGATGACGTCATCGCGCTGAGCCCCGGTCACAAAGCAGGAAGTCAGCGAGGAAGATGGAGCCCGGAGCCGGGAGCCGCGATCCGCCATCGGAGGGTGACAGCTGCTAGACAGGTAATGTATATGTGCAGCGCTGCATGCGGGGGGGCCCAGAAACTGAGGTGGGGGCGCCAAATTATGAGGGGGGCCCTGCTGGGGCCCTGTATACTACCACTGGGGCTATATACTACCACTACTGGGGCTGTCTGTATACTACCACTGGGGCTATATACTACCACTGGGGCTGTATACTACCACTACTGGGGCTGTCTGTATACTACCACTGGGGCTATATACTACCACTGGGGCTGTATACTACCACTGGGGCTATATACTACCACTACTGGGGCTGTCTGTATACTACCACTGGGGCTATATACTACCACTGGGGCTGTATACTACTACTGGGGCTGAATATACCACTGGGGCTGCTGTATACTACCACTGGGGCTGTATACTACTACTGGGGCTGAATATACCACTGGGGCTGCTGTATACTACCACTGGGGCTGTATACTACCACTGGGGCTGAATATACCACTGGGGCTGCTGTATACTACCACTGGGGCTGTATACTACCACTGGGGCTGTATACTACTACTGGGGCTGTATGTATACTACCACTGGGGCTGTATATACTACTGGGGCTGCGTGTATACTACCACTGGGGCTGCTGCTGTATACTACCACTGGGGCTGCTGTATATACCTCTGGGGCTGCTGTATACTACCACTGGGGCTGCTGCTGTATATACCACTGGGGCTGCTGCTGTAACACTGCTGGGGCCTGTATATACCACTGGGGAGGCTGCTGTATACCACACTGCTGGGGGCTGTATACCTGTGCTGGAGTCCACCCTCGGCTTATACGCGAGTCAATAAGTTTTCCCAGTTTTTGGGGGCAAAATTAGGGGGGTCGGCTTATACACGGGTCGGCTTATACACGAGTATATACGGTAATAATAATAATAATAATAATAATAATAATAATTTTGTACTTTATAAAAATGGTCCTTGAAAAAAAAAAAACTAAGTGGCTTTTATTGTAAAATCATCGAGTACAGAAGTAAGTAAGGAAGAGATTCTTCTAAATGGGAAGGAGTTTGGTAGTGTTTGTTGGTCACAGTCTGCAGACACTTCCCTAGGGGTAGAATGGTTCGTCTTGAGGCGGACATGACATCATCCCCCACCAGCCCAACTTGAAGATTGCATTCAATCCGCGTATTCAAAGCCAATGCTGGTGGGACAACTGGCTTGGGCAGGTACAGATGTGAATAATGCATTCTCTGTGAAACAGGTACAATAGATGTAATATACCTACATATAGTGTATTTAGTAATTGCTGAAGAATTTGTCTAGATTATTTAATTTATCTCTCTGGAAGACCTGCCCGCTCCCACATCACACATGTATGTATTTACATGTGGGCGCAATGCTTCACTTCCATTGCAATAGCACTGTACGAATGGAAACATATACAGCTAGAATTCACATAGATAACAGCTGATCGAGGGAGATTCCGGAAAATGACAACTGTTAGCAGCTTGCCCTTCTGAAGCTGGCCATACACATTACATTACTATTGACTGACTGATGTTTCGGACATTCGATCAGCAATTGGCCATCTCTCACATGCAGGAGCACTTGCTTGGCCAAGCGCTCTTGTCTTCCATAAGAGAAAGTTGGCGACTGCCACGTCACCCGGTAGCTTATCTCAGGAAGAACAATGTGATCGGTAGTCCCAAAATGGATATGTGCAATCACCAACCTTTCCTGAAGATCGGGCAGCCGGTGCCCCATACACATTAGATTGTTGACCAAACCAGTTGATATTGGCAGGTTCAGCAAACATTAGTTTAAACTGTATGGGGGTCTTAACAAATAGCGATTGTCAAAAACTAGGAACTTTTATGAAGTAAGCTAAGAAACTCAAACAAACATACACTCCTAAAGTGAAATAAAAGAAAGCAGTGGACACTAAAAAATCATAAAAATAAATGCTCACCTGTCCCAGGATACAAGGCGTCCACATCCGATGCAGCAAGGATACTGCAAGGACCTTGATCAGCCGTTAGCGGTCACATGACATATCAGCTGATCGCTAACGGCCAATCAGGTTTTAAGATCTTTGCAGCATCAGACGTCTTCCTGGGACAGTCACCGGAGAGGCAAGTACTTGATTTTGTTTATTTTTAACCATTCCTTGACTTAATTTCACTTTAGCAGTGTATGAAGATACAGCGCTAAAGTGAAATTACACACATTTAACACGAGTACAGAACAGTGCTCTTGTTCTGAGCAAGCTCTGTACCCTGGAACCGGATCAGGGAAACTATTCTGTTTTTTCCCGAATCCGGCTCCATAGTCCCCCATGTTAAGTGTCCCGGACCAGATTCGTTTCTGTCCGGTTTTGTCACCGGAGCCCAAAAACGGTGCAGACTTTGTTTTTTGGGACCGGGAAAAAACAGGACAGAAACGAAACTGGGACTGAATACAAAAAACCAGATGGCCATTTATGACCAATCCGGCACCATAGGGATACATGGGGGGCAAAAACGGTCCTGTTCTGCACTTTTGTAAAAATGAACAGAACAGGATTCCAAAAACCGTAGTGTGAAGCCAGCCTAACCCTGTCTGCATGTGAGATGTAGATTAAAGCTAAGAAAAGCCTGCAGATGTGTCAGTTATAATCACACACAGCTCTACAGTGAGATCAGGAGGGCAGAGAGCGGCCATCATATCACACACAGCTCTACAGTGAGATCAGGAGGGCAGAGAGCGGCCATCATATCACACACAGCTCTACAGTGAGATCAGGAGGGCAGAGAGCGGCCATCATATCACACACAGCTCTACAGTGAGATCAGGAGGGCAGAGAGCGGCCATCATATCACACACAGCTCTACAGTGAGATCAGGAGGGCAGAGAGCAGTCATCATATCACACTGGCAACTATTAATTCATTCAAAATAATCTCAAGAGGCAGATCCTCAGAGAGATGTGTTTGCCCCATAACCTGGAACAGCTCATTTACATATTAAGAAAGATGTAGATTTCTCTGGAATAAGACACAGATCACACAGATCTCAAGGTGTCATTTTATTCAGCTTCGTATGACCTACATGCCAATGTAGAAAACTTAGGAGTGTTGATCCTACAGACAGATTCCCTTTAATGGGATAGACATTAATTTTCATCTACCTAATGTTTTTTTTAAGGATGGAGAATAGTGGAAATCACCGCAGCAAAAACAAGTATCCACAAAGGGTCCGTTTAGTGTCACCATGCCACTACATAGTGTGTACATCTCCAATGAAAGAGCTGAAAGGGCCCGGCTAGGCCTTCTGGCTAAGATCAAGTGTGACCTGAGCTGCTTGTAAAAGATGGGTATATCAAGGTACACAGAAAGGAAGCTTCTGGCTATATACAAGTTGGCTCCTATACGTTGACTGACACTGTCCAGATTAAAGTAAATGGGCAGGAATGTGTGATAGCACGAGGTGCAGATGTTCCCTATGGCTGGTGACCCTGGAGTGCTAGAACTTGCCTTTAATTGCACACGAGTCAATATGAAGAATTTTTATTGCTCCATCTGGATGTCTGGGAGGTATACATGGCAAATATCCTTAATTTATTGTTGTTAAGTCACTGTGAGTTCACTGTTCATGTGCCATGACATGGTTTCCCTTCTGGATGTCCAGGTGGTGTTACAATGGTATTGATGGCCATCAGATTCTTCAGTTCCCAGAAGTCCCAGGTTTTCCCAACACGGAGGACTAGACGTAGATTGTGGCTCTTAATGGAAACTCAATTGGAGCCCAGATGGAAACCAGAAGAAAGAGGCAATCTCTATAAGCTGTGGCAAACCATAACCACTGATCCCTGCCTTTGTCTTGGCCTTCTAGCTAAGAGGATTGGAGACCCTTCTCCTTTGTGAGACGGTGTGAGATCGACTGCAGTACACTTTTCCATGATTTACGCTTCTTTTTTTGCATTTCAGTAAAGAACGTCAAGTTCTTGGGCTTTTAATCGAAAAGAAAGATGTGCACCACCGAAACTCAACGTATCTGCATGTCGCCCAAGACTGAAACATCTTTTGATGTTTACTTTCTTACTTTTATAAGGATCCAAGATGGATTTAAAGTGGTGAACAACCCAAAGTGCTTCAGCGTAAGATACAAGAAAGGTCCAAGCAACCCTTTATGTTCACCACTTGTAATTAGAAATGTGCTCTTCACAGACTCTCCAGTTCTCGCCCTCCTACCTATGAGCGAGTTATGAATGCTTGGCACACACATTGTTTGGCTTGACATTACACTTATGCCTTTTGTAATTAGATAAATACACACAGCTGAACGGGTCACGGAGGCACAATGAGGCTCTTTAAAACATTCTCTCTTTCAACAAAGAATACACCAATTGTTTTAGACTGGGAGGGAAGATCAGACATGGAGTGTAATGTGAGTCCTCAGACACAAGAGATAGTACAAGCCATTCATGTAGAAAGCGGGTACAGGAGACACTCTCATGCACCTCTGATGTGTTGGATGCACAATTGCTCAAGTGGCCGTGTGAGGTTTACTGGGGAACAAAGACATTTATTTCTACTGCTCAGCAACTTGTGCGCAGGAATGTGGAGACAGACAACCTAGTGGTGGGCTTCACTTCATCTTCTTTACATCCAGTGGTCTAGAAACAAGAAGCCCAGCATGTTCCCGGGAAAGGGAACCCTCCCCCCTCCTAAGGTATAAAGACTGAGCACTAAATTATAGCAAGGGTTTGGGTAAATTATTGCTGCTATAACTACAAAAAAACTCTCAACTGTTAAAGAACAAGTCAACCCTAAAAGAACAAGTCAACCCTAAAAGCAAAATGAAAGACCATCAAAAATGTAGCCGGTATGTAAAAATGTAAA
This sequence comes from Allobates femoralis, assembly GCA_033576535.1. NCBI lineage: Eukaryota > Metazoa > Chordata > Amphibia > Anura > Aromobatidae > Allobates > Allobates femoralis. Next base: position 686,916,650 of record JARQOC010000002.1, read on the forward strand.
ACAGTTGAAGTAGCGTTATCTAGAATCAAATACGTAAAAAATAATTAAAACACTCAGAATACTGTAAAATTAATAATACTTTGATCCCATTCACATTGATCACTGTCCTGTTGTAATAGACATGTAACGGCTGCATCTAAATACTGGCCCGAGTGGTCACAAATGGGATTTAGGGAGACCACCTTTGCATTTCCTGCTGAACCACATGTGACCGCTACAGCCAATCACTGGCCACTTTTGCAAGAATCACATTCCTGCCTAAACTGAACAAGAAGTACAGAGATTGGAGTAGAGCGGTCAGGACAGTAAAATTCATTCTATTATTTAGAGGGATTCTAAAGGGCTTTGCTACATTTTTTGTGTCTGGACAACCCTTTTAAAATCAATTTATTTAAAAAGTTTTGGCTACATCGTCACATTTCAAAACTCACTCACCAAATTATTTTGCACCTGCCATCATGCCAAAAGAGTCACACGAGCAAACTTCAAGTGCCAATCAGTGTGAGCCACAATGCAATGTTCTCTCATCTGAAAAGATCCGTGATTTGGTGCAGACACCATAGATCACAGGACAATGCCACTGCTGAGATTGGAGATTATCAGGCTACATCTGGAAGACTGGGAGCCATGATGAGCTTCATCAGGGTCTTTCCTAACTTCCAATGTGGCAAAACAAAGGGCTTCTGGATACAGGGAACATTTTATATTACACCATATTGGTACTTGCAGAATTACAGTTTACTGACTATACAGGGACTAAGGTTGGCTTCAGACTTGCGTTCGCGGCTGCTGCGTATTGCGGCGGGCGAACGCAAGCCGAGCACAAGCACCGCCCATCCCTATGTTTAACATGGGGACGCAAGGTGCCTGCACTCGGATGCGGACAGCTGTGCATCTCCATTGCCTTTCATGTGTGATTTTTACGCATGCGGATGCTTGCGTACAAATCATACATTCCCAAAACTGCGACATGTTGCATTCATGGTGCGGACAAGAATGTATCATTTGTACGCAAGCTTCCGCATGCGTACAAATCACACATGAAAGGAAATGAGGATGCACGGCTGTCCGCATCCGAGCGCAGGCACAGTGCGTTCCCATGTTAAACAAAGGGATGGGGGGGTGCGTGTGCTCGGCTTGCGTTCGCCCGCTGCAGTATGCAGCGGCGGTGAACGCAAGTCTGAAGCCACCCTAAATCCTTACACGAGGACTATATACAGTGGAATGTAATAGTTTGTGCACTCCTGGTCAAAATGACTCTTTTTGTGAACAGTTAAGCAATTTGAAGATGAAATGATCTCTAAAAGGAATAAAGTTAAAGATTACACATTTCCTTCATATTTTAGGCAAAAAAAAATAATATTTTCATCTATTACATTTTATAAATTACAAAAAGTAAAATGGGCTGATACAGTAGTTTAGGCACCCCGATGGTTAGTATCTAGTTAGTACCTAGTTGTACCCCTTTTGGAAAGTATCACAGCTTGTAAATGCTTTTTGTAGCCAGACAAAAGTCTTTCAATTCTTCTTTGAAAGATTTTCCTCCATTCTTCCTTGGAAAAGTCTTCCAGTTCTGTGAGATTCCTGGGTCGTCTTGCATGCTCTGCTCTTGGGGTTTAGCCACATGATGAAGATCAGGGGACTGCGAGGCCATTGTAAAATCTTCAGCTTGCACCTTTTCAGGTCTATTGTGGATTTTGCCGTGTGTTTAGGATCACAATCCATTTGTAGAAGCCATCCTCTTTTAACTCCAGCTTTTTTACAGATGGTGTTATGTTTGCATCAAGAATTTGTTGAAGTTTCTTTGAATCCATTCTTCCCACTACCCGTGGAATTTTCCTCTGCTCCTTCACTGCAACACAACCCCAAAGCATGATTGATCCACCCCCATGCTTAATGGTTGGTTAGATGTTCTTTTCCTGAAATTCTGTGAACTTTTTTCTCTACACATACCTTTGGTCATTGTGGCCAAAAAATTCTATTTTAACCTCTTCGGTCCACAGAAGTTTTTCCAAAATGCATCAGGCTCGTTTAGATGTTTTTTTTTGCATATTTCTGACCCTGCATTTTATGGTGAGGACACAGGAGAGGACAGTTTTCTTCTGATGTAGGCCATATTTGTGGAGGTATCCCTGAACAGTAGAGCAAAGTACCATAACTCTAGAGTCTGCTAAATCTTCCTGAATGTCTTTTGCAGTCAAACGGGGGTTCTGATTTGCCTCTCTAGGAATCCTACAAGCAGCCCCTCACAGAAATTTTGCTTGGTCTTCCAGACTTTATCTTGACCTCCACTGCTCCTGTTAATTGCCATTTCATATTTACATTTTGAACTGAGGAAAGGGCAACTTGAGAACACTTTGCTATCTTCTTATAGCCTTCTCGTGCTTTGTGGGTCTCCACCATTTTCAGACTGGTAGGCAGCTGTTTAGAAGAACCCATGGTTGCTGTTCATTGGCACAAGGTTAGAAACGGCTGGGTATTTATAAAGCTGTGAAATTTGCATCACCTAGCCTTTCCTAACGATGATAGTGAACAAGCCATAAACCTAACAGGTGTTCTAAGGTCTGAAACCTTGGTCAAAGTTATCTGAGCTCACAAATATCCAAGGGTGCCCAAACATTTGCATCGGTCCATTTTCTTTTTTGTTATTTTTTAAAATGTTAAAGATGAAAATAAAATATTTTTTTTGCCTAAAATACAAAACCAATGTGTCATTTTTATTGTTATGCCTTTTAGAGATCATTTCCTCTTCCCGTTGCTTAACTGTTCACAATAACAATAATTTTGATCAGGGGGGGCCCAAACTTTTACATGTCAATGTGTACATATAGCATGTAAGGATTCCCTGAATAGTCAATAAACTATAAAACTATATATTCTGCAAGTAACAATATGATGTATATGTATATATACATACACATTCTATATTTTATGTATTTATTTGGTGTATAAAGGGTGACACGGGATATTTAAACGTTTTTCTACAGTTTTGAAGCCAGGCCAGAAGAAGCGAGCTGTAACTGGGACTGTCTGCACAGCACAAACGATATTTCCATGTAAATGATAGGTGGATGGGAAAGGCAGCAGACTCTGAAATTGATGGCTTACATGTAGAACAGTCTTCTAACAGGGACCTTTGATCAAACTGTGATATGTAAACCTAAACACACAGATCAGTTCCCCCATCTGGATGGTGTTTTCAGCAGCCCTCACTGTCACATATGATTTAGGGGACTTGGATGGTAACTAAAGCCCGGGTGGGTGTGTGTTCAGGATGATTAATCATTTTCTAACTAAAAAGTGCAGTCGGATTCTGCTAGACAATAGCTCATCAGTACTAATAATAAAACACAGACATAACCATCACACCCAGAGAAAAAAATAATAATCTCAGCCCCTATGGGCGTTGGAACAACAGGAATGAAATGCCTATCAGCATCAGCAATGTCTATATTCCTATCAGCAACTAGAGAATAAAGTCTTACATCTGGATAATAAGACACCCCCCCCATTCCTAATGTTGGGGGAGAAAAAGTGCGTCTTATAGTCCTAGTACTGTGTAATGGATGTGTCTGACCTTACAAGGACATGGTCTGATCATACCATATCTCCTGTGCTAAGGTAATGTTATATATGTGTCCCTGCTATGTACTGTGTAATGGATGTGTCTGACCTTACAAGGACATGATCTGATCATACCACATCTCCTGTGCTAAGGTAATGTTATATATGTGTCCCTGCTATGTACTGTGTAATGGATGTGTCTGACCTTACAGGGACATGGTCTGATCATACCATATCTCCTGCACTGAGATAATCTTATATATGTGTCCCTGCTATGTACTGTGCAATGGATGTGTCTGACTGTACAGGGATATGATCTGATCATACCACAGCACCTGTGCTGAGATAATCTTATATATGTGTCCCTGCTATGTACTCTGTAATGGATGTGTCTGACCGTACGGGGACATGGTCTGATCATACCACATCTCCTGTGCTGAGATAATCTTATATATGTGTCCCTGCTATATACTGTGTAATGGGTGTGTCTGACCGTACGGGGACATGGTCTGATCATACCACATCTCCTGGGCCACGGAAGAACACAAAAGAGTATACACATATTACAACCCCACCTGAGGAAAACAGCAGGCCGTTGTCAAAACGCGCAGTGGTGATTGTGTAATAAACAGGTCTGTATTAATATTCCTTCTTTGAGAGTCTCCTTGCTACTTAGCGCTCCGATCCTGACCACAAATTATTTGTCTAAAATTCACTGTTCCCAATCGTGCGATTGTGGTCGGAGCGGCTTGGAGCTGTCAGTGAGCTTCTCAACAGCCTTTCAGTACCTTGCATTACATATTTCCGGTGACGCGGACATCAGGTGACCGGGACTTTGTACCACGAGACCGCTCTAGGAAGGAGGACAGAGTAGCGGTCCCACAGCAGCCCAAAACCCTCCGCTATCGTGCCGTTACCGCTGTTCTGCAATGGTGCACAACCTGATTAGCTGAGAGGCCAAGCCCCGACCTCATAACAGATTCCCCTACTAGACCACTAGGTACTTTTCAGGGTGAGCCTTTCTACTTATTATTTTACATGTCCCTGTACGGTCAGACACCTCCATTACACAGTACATAGCAAGGACACATATATAAGAATATCTCAGCACATGAGATGTGGTATGATCAGACCATGTCCCTGTATGGTGAGACACCTCCATTACACAGTACATAGCAGGGACACATATATAAGATTATATCAGCACATGAGATGTGGTATGATCAGACCATGTCCCTGTACAGTCAGACACATCAATTACACAGTACATAGCAGGGACACATATATAAGATTATCTCAGCACATGAGATGTGGTATGATCAGACCATGTCCCTGTATGGTGAGACACATCCATAACACAGCACATAGCAGGGACACATATATAGGATTATCTCAGCACAGGAACATTTTTATTAAACATCCAATTGTGGAAATTATTATTAGTTCAAGATCTATTGATTAAAATCAAGTTTGTTCATAGCAAAAGCCCTTTAAGGGACTGGTTGTGAAAGAGTAAAATGCTGTATTACTTTACTCAATATAAACCAAGAATGTAATCGTCAATGGTGGATTTCTCAGCCTTCGATATAAATGACTCTTATCTCCCATTACTGATAAGTGGTGCAGTGTGCGCCCTGTGCAAATATAGAATGTGTATGTTCTTTATATACAAAATACTTGAAAAATTAATTAACCGAGGCCACTCTAAGCACTAAAAACTTAAAAGAACTGTATTTGTAATGCAAAAAATATTCTGTGAAGAAACTATAGTTAAATGGGATCTGTCACCAGTTTCACAATACAAACTGAATAACTGAACTTAGACTTGAAGAAGCTAGTGTACTTAGCGCTGATAGGATGCTTCCTCCTTCAGTGTGACCTCCGATGCAGCTAGGCTGAGTGTACTTTGTGGGACATTGCTGTGGATTAACATCGGAGGGTATTTTTGGGGTTAATAAATGGAAAAATGAGGGTTATCTGTGTGTTATTTTTAATAAAGCCTTTTTCTCTCTGTATGTGTTTATTAACTATTTACTTATCGGATTGGTAATGGGCGGGTATCATAGATGTCTGAACATTACCAATTTGGGCTTAATGACATCTAACAATACTCAGCTGCCATTAACCCCTTCTATAACCTCGATGTCACTTCACCAGGGCATTGGGAAGAGCTGTGTAAAGCAACAGGATTTGGTGCTTCTAATGAATGTGCTAAATGTTGGAGCGGCTGTGGGCTGCTATTATTACCCTGGGGAGGTGATAACTATGTGCCTCCCCAGAGTGAGAATAATAATCCCCAGTTGTGCGCTTTATCTTGGCTAAGTATCAAATGGAGGGACCCCATGCTGCCGTTTTTTAAAATTCCTTATTTACATAATTTAAAAAAAACGCGTGGGGTCCCCATATTTGATTCCCAGACAATATAAAGTGCACAGCTGGGAGCTGCAGACCATAGCTGTCCGCTTTATCTGTGCTGAGAATCAAAAATACAAGGAACCCCTATGCATTTTTTTTCAGCATTTATTTATTTTACACATTATGATGGCAGGTTGGCAGCTATACACTAATGTATATGGCAACCAAGCACAAACATCGGGATAGATTGTGGGGGCGCAGTCTGAGTGCAACAGCCAATCACAGACACTGACACAGAGAGTGAATGTCTGTGATTGGCCGTTGCAATGAATATTCATGAAGCAAAATGAGCGGCCCTGGAAGAAAACAGCGGGAGACTGGTAAGATCTATCTATCTATCTATCTATCTATCTATCTATCTATCTATCTATCTATCTCGGAGTATCCTCAAAAGGATCCATTAAAAAACAGGACAATAACGGACTGAACTGGATGGTACCATTCTGGATTTTACAAGAATCGGCAAAAAAACCAAAACAGTACCATGCGGGTCAGGCTGTTATTGTCCAGGTAGAGATCCGTTTTTTTTTTATACTGGATCTGTGCTGGATTTTAAAAACCTTAGTAGCCTAAACAACGCACACGGAGTTATCTGCACATAGGCTGCCATTGTTCTCAGCACTGCGATTCCTGTTCACACAGCACAATGCATGGACGAAGACCGATGATTTTTTACGCTTCATCCTTTAAGATAATTGTGAAATGAGCGCTTTCTGCAAAGCTCGTTTATGATTATTTTGCAGTGCAAATGCCCCTTATGAAATTAATAACAATATAGAGGAGTAATAAATTGTATTTATACTGTGACACAATGTTCAAGCCAAGATCCCCAACCAACCAAGTCAATGGAAAGTGTCTGCAGGACAAAGACATAGGACATAGGACTATGAGAATGTACAATATGTATCCAAGGACCAATACCTGCAGGGAAACAAAGCCACTGAAATCACCCAGTGCAGCAAAATTCCCCATTGTATTACCAAAACCTATTGCATGCACCATTTGCAGCCACAAGGCGTTAGATTTCAATGAGACAACCCCACTAAATAACTTTTTAATAAAGCTCCCATTCACTCTTCAGAGGAAATTGAGAGAATTTTCATAACATGAAATCTGCACTATATAATGTCCAAAGTTACAGAAATCTCTAACAACTGCTGACGGGGTTCAGAGGTTCGCCGGCTCCAAATAGTTGGAGAAATATAGCCATGTTCAGCTTGATATCACTGTGCCTATACTACTTGTTTGTCCCCCAATTTCATGTTTGGAATAGTGTCCAATATCTCTAAATTTGTGACCCTCAAGTCTATTTCTAGATGTCACTTTGGTTGTAATTTTTCTCCATGAGTGAGAAACAGAACTTCATCGTGGTGCTGAGAAAAGTTTGGAAAACCTGGAGCAGGCCTGGCTGTTATTTGAAAAGGTGCCCATATCTTTCTGGAATTTCTCTCAAATTGGTATTTGTCCGGGACGTATATATTTTTTACTTATCCTTACAATAAGACATCAATGTTCGATTACTGAGGACCCAACATCCCACTCTAGCAGGATGTAAGGTCTACAAAGCCAAAACAGCACATCTCTGAACACTGTAGTAGCTGCTCTCTGGTGCTACAGCTCAGCTCCCATACACATCGATATGGGCTAAGCTCAGTATCTGAGTATAACCTCCCTACATTATAAGGAGCCGTGGTGCTGAGGCTTTTACACTGAGAACATCTGGCTGCAGCAGGAGCTGCATACTGGTGATTGTTGGGTGCATCAGGGGTCGGACTCGGACCCCCATTGATCTGAACGTGATAACTGATCCCATTAACATAGATAGTTCGGGACAATTCCTTTAAAGATCTTTGTAGCCTTCTGTGTTATTTTTATAGGGGCTCGTGCAGATGACCATACTTCCGATGTGAGTGATATCTATCAAAAACTCATATTACTCATGGACTAATGTTATTCTATGAGGCAGTGTACATGTACTAGTTTTTACCTCGGACCAAGTGGTCAGAGGAAAAAGATTGCAGCATGCACATATTGCCTTGAAGAATCGGATGGCCCTTGGTCGTTCAAATGTGACACTAGACACTGCATAGACAAACCATGAGGCCGGGTAGTCAAATATTTTGGGTCAGAAGAGAAAGAACATGTTGTGGACTTAGGGAATAGCCAAATGACATGGTCCGGGGCCAGAATTCAAGAAGGATAGCGGATTAAAGCAAAGGGACAAAGCAAACAGTTGGACAACATCAGATCGCATATAAACAAGGCCAAAAAGCACCAATGAGCAGAACGCTACAACTGGCAGTGATCTGGGACTAACTGCTCAACTAAGTATCTGGGCCATCACAGAGAACAGGGAACACCAGTAAAAGCCCAGCACCTCCCAATCTCAGATTGGATGGCTGAGCTGTCAATCAACACACCAACAGCTCATCACACCCCTGTTCTAGACTGGACGACTGAGCTGTCACTCACAGAACTCAACTCAGCATTTTATATCCATAGTGCAGCAAGCCAGCAAAACTATCAGTCATTGTGTCCTAGACACACAGAATAGACGAATAATGACATCAAGTCTATGGGTCTGTGAAAAAAAATGAGATGACAATCTAATGGAGTCCAGTTTTCAGACTTTGTTTTAATTCTCCACCTCTACCCTTTTTTTTAGAAAATGATTTCTAAATTCTCCATTATAGCTTTACAAACAACCAAAAAAGAAGGTTACAACATTTCTATGCAAATTTGCACTTCAGTAAGGAAGTGGATGAACTGCAGCGCCACCTTTAAGTAGCTCCTCAAATTTGCATATTTCCTAGAGGGGGGATGTGGCTTTAAGGCTATGTGCACACAGGAAGGTTTAGCAGAGGTTTAGCAGCGGAAACCGCCGGTCGGTTTCCATGAGGTTTATGTAAATTTATGTTAATCCAAAAGCGGCTTTTGGGTTAACATATAAACCTATGGAAACCGACCCCCGGTGTGCACACACCGGCGGTTTCCACATGCTCATCCGTTGCTAACCCGCTGGGTTCCCAGCGGGTTAGCAAAGAATGAGCATGTTCTATAATCCGGCCGGTTCTGCAGCAGCTGCAAGCAGAATCATGTGCTGCTTCCAGCCGCTGCAGAATCGCCGGCGCTAACCCGCTGTGCACCGCCGCACACCCGCCCGTCTCCCGCAGCACGGACCCGACAGGTAGCCGGTGGACAGCTCCGGAGCTTCCTGTTGGGTCCCGCCCAGCCGCCGCCGCCACTAACCCGCCCCCGTGTGCACATACCCTAACTGTCTTCTTACGGTTGCAGGAAAACTCCTCTCCATAAGGTAGATAGCAAGTTGGCGAACATTTCTATGCCTATTTTACTGACAAAATGTTATGCTGCTTTCACATCTGCGATCATTGTAATTTGCGGCAGATCCGTCAGATGTTGCCGCATCTGCCAGATATGCCGCGTAATGGCCGACTTGCCTCCATGGGGCTCGCGGTCGTGTAAGGTGAGTGCGGTTTTGCCGGATCTGGCAGATTCGGTACTTGCGGCCGCACACAAACAGCACTTCCCGCACCCGACCGCGAGCCCCATAGAGAATGAATGGGGCTTGCCGGATTGGTGCCGCAAGTCGGCCGTTACGCGGCCTATCTGGCAGATGCATCAACATATGCCGGATCTCCTGGGAATTAGGGCCCTTTCACATCAGCGTTTTTCGTAATTCGCGGCAGATGCGGTGAAAAAACCGCATCTGCCGCGTTTGCCGCATAACGGTTCCACTTGCGGCACGGTTGCGGTTTTTTCCATAGGAAGTATAGGGGGACTTGCGGCAGATGCGGCAAGTGCGGTATTGCACTTGCGGCAGGTGCGGCAGAGAAAAAAACCGCGGCTTACTGCGGTTTTTTTCTCTGCCGCACCTGCCGCAAGTGCAATACCGCACTTGCCGCATCTGCCGCAAGTCCCCCTATACTTCCTATGGAAAAAACCGCAACCGTGCCGCAAGTGGAACCGTTATGCGGCAAACGCGGCAGATGCGGTTTTTTCACCGCATCTGCCGCGAATTACGAAAAACGCAGATGTGAAAGCACCCTTACACATAAACGTATATGTGAAAGGAGCCTTAGTTTTTATTTTTAGCCAACAAAAAGTTGGTTTAAGTTTAAACTTTACGTTTGACTGCAAATTTTCCCAAAATTCTAAACTTAAGTTTTTCCTAATGACTCCAGCATCTACGAGGAGGTCTCCGCCATCCCTCCTCCGGCAAAAAAAGGTAAATGTTTAAACCGGTTTCTGTTTTCAAATATCTGAAAAACCCCCGGCAGTGAATAGTGAATAAAGGGAAGACGGGAGATTTATTGCCAGCTGGGTAATAATCAACTGCTACTACTTCTTAGAATTTCTGATCAAAGTCTTAATAAACTCGCTCCACTCCATAAGCCTTTAGCACAGGAAGTTCATGCCCCTTACAAGTGTTCACAGGCAAACAAAACACTTGCCAAAGTATCTCAGTGTTACAAAAGACTTTGTTAATTTATGGGGGCCCCACAGGCATTAACACTTTCATTTGCCACCAAAGCACTTGAAGAGAAGCTTACAAATATTTGCCTCTCCCTTATAGACTACTTGGGTTTTAAGGTTGAAATCTAATCTGTGTGCGCCGTCCTGTAATATACACACATCTGCTGGAGACAAGTTACTTTCAATGCCCCGATCACCGCTTTCTTGAAAAATATTTCCCAACTAAGATCTAAGCTGCCGACCATAGGGGAGAGCCAATTTATCAACTCAATGCTGCTTGGATCAACAATGGCTCTTGCTAGAGTCAACACGAAAAAAAAAGGGACAAGATGTTTTAATATGCTCCAGGGTTACTCTGACAGTAGATCGGTAAAGATAAAAAAAAGAAAAAGGTCCGAGCTGTCGGGAAGCGATAGAAAATGACGTGGTTGCACAAACAGAGAGTGAAGTCCTGTCCGACGCGTTTACGATAGATTGGAAAGGTAAATTAAAAAAACAGAGAAATGATGTTAATGGCCAAGAAAGATTTGGTACCGTGTTAGCCATCCGAAAAAAGATTGATTGGTCTCATTGGGAGAAACAAAATAATAATCTTGTAGTTAAAGGGGATCTGTCACCAGATTTTTGCCACCTAATCTAAGAGTATCATAAAATACAAACACAGACCCTGATTCCATCAATGTGTCAATTACTAGACTGCTGTGAGTAGCTTTGACAAAATCACTGTTTAATCAGTTGGAGATTATCATTGGAGGACTACTTGGCCTTCTGCCACGCAGTCCAGCATATTCATGAACTGCTAAATCTGCACCAGAGAAAAAAGGGATTTTTTGTACTCACCGTAAAATCCTTTTCTCTGAGCCATCATTGGGGGACACAGCACCATGGTCCTGTGTCTTCCAATGAGGCGCAAGAGAAACAGTAATTTTATCAAATTGACAACAAGCAGCTCAGTCATCATTGGAATCAGGGTCTCTGGCCGTATATTATGCTACTCTCAGATTAGGTGGCAAAAATCTGGTGACAGATTCCCTTTAATGGCTAACGAAAAGAAAATGAATGATGTTACAAAGCAGCAAGCTGTCAAGACTGCTTAAGTCTCTTCATTAGGCCTGAGACTAAGACTTCACAAATCACATACACTTTAATGGGAAAACACGCTACTGCATATCTGCTGCGGATCCACAAATATACGAACCAAATATGCAGCAAAATATGCAAAATGCCAACAGATTCCTGAAAAATACAATCTATTGATTTGAATGAATAGTTATATTATGGTACCTTCACATGCCGCAATCTCGCCTGGGAATCCTAAAGGCGATATTTCGCCCCGGAGCAATCGCCGTGAAATTGCCTCGCAGTTGCGGCGTGTGATTGGGGAATTTCGCGGCGATAAATCGACTCTCGCCTGTCGCCTTATTCCTGAGCACTGCTCTGAAATCAGCCTCAATCATGAAGGTGATATGTTGTGGCGTGTGATAGGGCGATAGTGATGGAATCAGCGTCGCCTATGATTTCCCGTAGGCGTGCCACAGCGTGCTGTAGTCCGCGCCCCGCCTGCGATGATTGGTAGGGGCTACTGTGTTCCCATTGGCTGTCAGTTCACAGGGCACCATATTTGAAGAGCTGTCCATTCAGCAACACACACATCTTCAGCTCCGATGTATCATGTATTAGCCAGCCTTCCAGAGCAGGCTGACCAATCGCAATGCAGTGGTGTTCACCAATGAGCGGCTATGGGGCGCGGTGTAAACCACTGTGGCACGCCTATGTCCTCGGGGCGCTGAACATGTACGCCCACATTGCCTTTGGGATTGCAGTGTGTGAAGCGGTGAGGGAATTCAACCGGATTGGTTCCGCTGTGGGTGAGGCGATTTCCGGGGCGACACATCGCCTTTCTTTCAGGGCGAGATTGTGGCATGTAATGGCGCCATCGGTGATCTGAGGCGACCATGAAAAACGTGCACGCGCACATTAGATCGCCTCATATCGCCAGCCGATATTGCGGCGTGTGAAGGTACCTTTAGAGTCAAAAAGGTTTCCCTAGAGACACCCAAACTGTATCCCATGTTTAAATCTTTTTATTGTGGCTTAATAACACATAAATATACAAGCATAGTTATAAGTGTTGGTTGTCCACAAATGTAAACATATTATACATTAATTAAGGAAAATTAAGTAAAAAGGAATAACGTAACTAGTACAGTAAGTTCAGTAATAATGGGGAAGTATATTAAAAGAAACTTATCTACAATAAAATAAAAAAAAACTAAAACTATGTACAAAGACATGGTGGGTTGCTAAATCAAGAATTATATGAGTAACCATAAATGTTATCTGAATGGGGACCTGTACCCCAGGTAGACATGCCTCGGCAGTAATAAAACTGCTTCCAATAAGCAGGTTATGCTGTTGTTTCTTTGTCATTTGCCTACGGTACATGTTTAAAAGAGATTGTTTCAATCACCACAAAAGCAGTAAAAACACAGTAGCGTTTTTGATGCTTTCTCATTGCTTTCAATGGTGAGAAAACACCACAGCAGAAAAGTCAGATTTTACCCCCCAGTGCGAGCCGCTCACACACTGCATGCAGCTCGCACTGGGCCGGCATCAAGCGTACTGAAGCGCAGCGCTGCACGTCCTGTACTCTGGATATGGCAATCACCTGAACTCCAGCCACAAACAGGTTCCCTCATCTCTACAAAACAGTGACCAATTGTTACGGACTGCCCTGGAATTCATGGATGGTTGGCCGCCCTGATGTGCATGCCGCTCCATGTTGTTTCAGTCCCGATCCTGTGGATTGTAGTCACTCCCAATGCAGTGTGACTGGTGGCCTGCACCACCCCAACATGTGTGCAGGTTGTTCCAGATCTCAGTATTCCAAAGATTTAGTTCCATATTTTGCAGAAATATATGTTCTGAGCTCTCAGAAATCTTTCCCGATCTTGCACAGCCCGTGTCGATTCACCATAGTGATGTGGTAATGACGGATGGTAACATTCAGCATCCAGCGGTCAGGTTATTCATACATTTCCAGGAGGAATAACAAAGGAACAGATCACAGTATTCCAAGAATCAATGCAATATACTTACACTGAGGCTCGTATGTCGGCGGGGGATCGCCACAGGGAACACATTCCATGTCTTGAAATCCACCAAGCTTGTCTTCCTATAGAACCTGTAACATACAATCACAAATTTTACTATGTTTACTTTCCTCCAGATTAGGTTTTCTGAAATGTAATTAATTCTTCTGCTTTCTGCAAATATTTTACTCTTTATTAAAGCAGAACAGTCATCAGATTTCATATTCCAAACTGCACACATGATTGAATTTTCTTAGACCTGATGGAGCTGGTGCATTTATCTGGAAAATCCATGTCAGAGTAGCTTCATAATCCTTTATCAACATTTATATTCAGTCTTAACCACCTAGCCTGACTGGCGATTCCTCAGTGTCCCTCCTCCCTGCTGAGATCTCTCACTGTTCAATACAAGCTGCAGCTGTCAGACAGGATAGAAATGCAGGAACTGAATACAATTGGACTCATGAGCTCTATCCAAAGCTGAATTTATAAAGTGGTTATTCTCTGGATAAGAAAAATGTGGACGACATACTTAATGTGTACTCACTGCTGCCCTGTTTTCCAGGAGTTTATGACTTTTTCTCTGCAATCAAACCTAGAATCATTCAAGTAAAGGTATGATTGCATTCAGCATCCCAGTACTGTAAGGCACTTCATAGCCCTATGTCCTGCTGTTGGTTCCCTTTAAAATAGATGTGGTTTCAACTGCCCCATAGAAAAGCAATAAAAGGAGAGGACTGCGCAGGAGCTCTTTCTGCTCAGAATCTGCTGGCGATGATGCCGCTGTATCGGACAGTGCAGCAAAAAGGTTGGGGGTGACATGGGGCGAGACTTCGATGTTCTGCAATTAATTTGGCCTTTAGATGTCAGTTTGTATGGGCCAAGACTATTCCATCAATGTATTAGGAAACTGTCCTCAGTGTGTCATCATTTCACACATAAGTAAATGTAGACCCTATGGATATTCTCAGCCTACTATCACGCGGCATAAAGCAGATTATTCTGTAGCGTGAGATTACTGTGCAGCATGTAAAAACAATTGCTGCATTCCTGACAACATGGCTGGTCTGAGTTCCTTCAGTCAGGCATGGTCATTGCAACTTTGGAATCACAACAGAGAAGTCTGTGGACTTAGCCAAGCAGAGTGGAACAAATACTTTAGAAATTTACGGATGCAATCATAACCAGAAAAGCCCACAAAGAGCTGAAAAATGATCCAGTGTAGTGAGAGCAAGTTACAAGCGTGCCGAAAAATAAATGTGATTTCATAGTATGGTGAAGGAATGTGAACTGAGGCCGGCTATGATAGGCGTGATGGCAGAGGGTTCTTAAAGGGATTGTCCACTACATTCATAAATTAAAGAGGTTATCCACTACTTAGACATTAGTGAACTATCCTTAGGAGAGGTCATCAATGTCTGAGGGCCGGAGTCTGACACTTTTCATCCCCGCTGATCACAGCTTAGTGGCGGCAGTAGGTGGCCTGTCTTCTACCCTGATGACGGTGCCCGGAGTGGCACTGAAACACGTAGGTGGAAATAAAGAAGGGGGGTCTTTTACCTAAAGACTTGTGACTCATTATTTAAAGCAGCACGGACTGTCTGTACACCATCTGATCATCTTTACACGTGCTACGTGGCGGTGGAGGTCCTGCAGCAGCTTATAAACTACATGCAATAAAAACTAGTTGTGGGTGCACACAACTAGACCAGGTGAGTGCACCTCTTTTTGATCTGAGTGTGGAATCAGTGTCATATTGATAGGGCACTATTGCGCCTCGTTTTGTCTCCTTATTCTTTTTCCATAGGTCATCTAAGCAGTCTAAGTAGTGGATAACCTCTTTAAGTAGTTCTCACTGTAAAGTAAAGACACCATATAATCACCTCCTGCACTGGTGCTGCCCCAGTGGAGTCAACTCCGTGTCTCCCTCTCCACATTTTTAGTTACAGCGTGCACCCAACTTTAATAGATGAATGTAAAGCAGCCGTCACACGCTACGATATCGCTAGCGATATTGTAAGCGATCACGTGCACGCGCGATCGCTTACAATATCGCTCACATCGCTGGTGAGATGTCACACAGACAGACTCACCAGCGATGTGGACCAGCGAGATCGCTGGTAACTATGGTACACATCGGGTTACTAGGCGCCGCGCATCGCTTAGTAACCCGACGTGTACCATAGTTACCATCTCCAGCATAGGCTCTGCCGCTGGGAGATCGTTCATCGTGGTGTTATACACCACGATGAGGCAGATCGTGAAATCGTTAATCGCAAGATCTGAGGTCCGGAGCTCAGATCTCGATCTTGCGATTTGGTCATGAATCGCTCGTCGTATCTTGCCGTCACAGGCAGAGACATCGTTCATGCGATGTTTCATCTGGCGCGTTCAAGCGATATCTTCCAAGATATCGTGGCGTGTGACGGCCGCCTTAAAGGGATCTCCCGTGGCTCGCATGACATTGTTATTTTACGTGTGCATTGTAGCTAATCAGTGGCCTCTGTTGGGCTGCTGTGCTCTCATTTCTTCCTTTACTTGGCAAACCTCAGACATCTGGAGGTAGTATGCACACAGCAGCCCAATATAGGCCACTGATTAGCTAAATGCGCACGTAAAATAACAATGTCATGCGAGCTACGGGAGTGCCTTTAACATTCATCTATTAACTGGGGTGAATGCTGTAACTAAACATATGGAAAAGTCAGTTTTTGTATTGCGCAGAATTTCTTTTTTAAATGTTTGATAAAATTATTTTTTATTGAGAAACCACTAAACCTAATATTAGGCTGATACATACTGTTTTGTAGAGATCACTCCTCTGCAGTCTCATTATCACACAGGAGTACAAAGTTAAGACCTCTATAATATTAATACAGGTTCTATCATTCACAAGCGCTCACCTCCTCCCACCTCCCTGTACAATGACCTCTGCACAGGTCACAGAGCATGCCTAGAAATCTCTCCTATAGGAGTCAAGGAACTTCTCCAGACTATTCTTTCTTATGGTCCATGGAAAGTCTGTGAGGTCTGCGAGTATGGACTGTGGATCTCCCGACCCAAACTCATCAGCTTCATACATACCTGTGGGGCTGTCAAGTTCAGGTCAGGAGGCCCCCATCAGTTCATGTGTGATTAACAGATATCTTAAAAGGGGTGGTCCAAAGTCCAAAGTAATTTTCCTCCTAAATCCCTATCTATTTAGTGCTATAATCTAAACTATTTTCTAATATGCTTGCATTAAAAATTCCCTACCGTTCCCTAACTATACTAACTGGTTGTCGTTTTGTTTTCACTTCCTTTTTCATTTGGGAATCCCAGTACATACTAAGATAAATAAAGGGGGCAGAGGCTGCTGTCACTGTCCCCACCCAGAAACTAGGTCATTAGGGGGCAGAAGCTGCTGTCACTGCCCCCTCCCTGAAACTTGGTCATTAGGACGCACAGGCTGCTGTCAGTGCCCCTCCGTGAAACTATGTCATTAGGGGGCAGAGGCTGCTGTCACTGCCCTCTCCCTGAAACAAGTTCTTTAGGAGGCAGAGGCCGCTGTCACAGCTCATTCCCTGAAACTAGGTCATTAGGGGGCAGAGGCTGCTGTCACTGCCCCTTTCCTGAAACAAGTTCATTAGGGGGCAGAGGCTGCTGTCACAGCTCATTCCCTGAAACTAGGTCATTAGGGAGCAGAGGCTGCTGTCACTGCCCCCTTCCTGAAACTAGGTCATTAGGAGGCAGAAGCTGCTGTCACTGCCCCATCCATGAAATGAGGTAATTGGGGGTCACAGGCTATGTCACCGCCCCCTCCCTGTAACGAAGCATCATCAATGACTTTCGTTTTATAGGATGGGTTCGTCTCTGTACACTAGGACCTGTGCACAATGACAGCGCTCTCTGTTGCCAGCTCAGATCAGCAGTAAAGACCTTGGAGAATAGCGTGTTGTCAGAATACTCGGTGTGTAGACAACAGTGACTGCCCCAGGTCACTGCTCGCCAGGAATTCTGACAATGCGCTCTCCTGCTGGCCCAATAATGATGACCTGAACCAACAACAGAGTGCACTGTCATTGTGCACATCTTAAATTACGCCCAGCCTACGAAATGAGCTTCACTGGGTGGCACGGTGGCTCAGTAGCTAGCTCTGCAGCCTTGTAGCTCTGGGGTCAAGTCCCACCAAGGACAACATCTGCGAGGAGTTTGTACGTTCTCCCCGTGTTTGTGTGGGTTTCCTCCCTCACTCCAAAGACATACTCAAAGGGTGTTTACATCGTGAGCCCCAATGGGGACAGTGTTGTTGATGTATGTAAAACGCTATGGAATTAATACCGTTACTATAAATGAATAAATAGTAATACTATTATACTTCATTTCAGGGAGGGGGAGAGGATGGGATAGTGACTGTAGTCTCTGCCCACTGATGCCGCTTCATTTGAGTATCCCAGCATGCACAGTGTCATCAGAGAGGAAGTAAAGGGAAAAATTGAAAAGTAGATAGAGAGTGTAGTTTGGGAACGGTAGGGAAATTTTAATGCAAGTATTATAGAAAATAGTTTGATTATAATAGTAATAACATTTATTCATTTATATAGCGCTATTAATTCCATAGCACACATCAGTAATGCTGTCCCTCTTGGAGCTCACAATCTAAACATCCTATCAGTATTGTCTTTGCAATGTGGGAGGAAATTGTAGTGCCCAGAGGAACCCCACACAAACACAGGGAGAACATACAAACTCCTTGCAGATGTTGTCCTTAGTGTCCTTGGTGGGAATTGAACCCGGGGACCTCAGGACCTCAGTGTTGCAAAGGCTGCAGTGCTAACCACTTGAGCCACCGTGCGATTATGGCACCATACAGATAGGAATTTAGGAGCATTACTTTGGACTTCGGAGCACCCCTTTAATGAGTCCCAAATGTAATAAACACAAGTTCAAGTAATTTGGTCGCCCCTATAATCAGGTACAGAACAAAAAATATAAAGTAGATGATATCTTTTAATCAGTATTTGGCTGTCATTATGAAGTATAATGTAAGTGACACATTCCCTATAAATTACATTGTTGCCTTCCTAAACCTGGGTTTACTAACTCAGAAAAGGGTCGGAAAAGATTTTGCATGCATTACTAAAAGCTGATTTCATGGTCATTTAGCCTGGAGCAGTTTCACCCAACTCTACGAGTCCCATGATTGCTGTACGATGAGGATCATGTGCCGAGAGCTGACGACCCCTCCCGAACGTCTCTATTCTGCCGGCCGTACAGCCGAAGACAGGCCTAGAGACCACACAAAGGCAGATGGGATTAAGAATTCAGGACCAGTTCCTCACTTTAATTGAGAGCTCCAGTTTTTAATTCATTAGAAAAATATGTCGTCCCTCGAGTGTTAAGAGGGTGATGCTCAGTAGCTCCATACCATGAGGGGAGTGCATTTACTATAGACAGACCTCTACAGTGGGCCATTGAAATGTAGAGGGCCTAACGAGCGGCCAGGAGCCCATCTAAGCTGGATTTAATTGACCTACACTTGTCAAAATACGCTATTATATCCAACAAAGGACGATCGCCCAGTGCCCCCTCCACAGACAAAATGGGGGACTCAGGGGCCTAACAGATGAGCGTCGCCGTCACATTGTGTAAGGGAACGTTTTATTGGCGGGGAAAGTGAAAACTAGCGGAAGGTGAGGGGCAGTGTTATAGAGGAGCGGCTGGAGGGGGAAAATCACAGCGGGTGAGGATTGTTTCTTTTATTGTTTTAATTTGTTCTAAGTCAGTTTAAACATTGTGGAAGTTGGCAACAACTTTAATATTTTCTGAAACAGTGATTGACTCATAATATTCCACTGTACCCTACTATCACCCAGGTCTCCCCTCCTGTCCTCGAGAGATGTGTGACAGGTTTGGGATCTAAGTCTCACATTGAGTTGTGAGACTCTGTTTTAAATGTATTTGCTTTGTGTTGGTGCAGCAAGGGTTAAGGACTCTTTCCTTGCTGGTAGGTTCTGTTTAGTTCTTTACCAGGTGGAGCCAGTTTGTTACCACTCCTCTTCCCTTTAGTCACATGTTCCATCATCTGATGCCGGTTATAGAATATCTTCGTTCTGAACTGACCACCATGGAGGGAGGAAGTCTTTTGAAACTGCTGAAGATGAGTATGTTGCAGCCATGGCGTTTGCCTGCAATTGTTGGTGTGTATCCTTTCTGTATATGTCCCTGTTTGTCCTCCTTCCCTGTGTCTTATTACCATAGTGGTGAAGTTTAGTGTACTCACTGGTCTTGCATTACTTAGGGTTAGTGGACGGACATCTAGGGACTAGGCACATGACGGAGACAGATGGAAGAACCCATATAGGGATGTTAGGGAGCTCAGGATACAGACACAGGATAGTGTAAGGAGGTGTCCTCTATCCCTTATTCCCACAGTTATGGCTTTCCTCCCTTACCATTCTTTTTGTTACCCTTTGTGTTATGCTGCTTGCTGGAGTAGGTTATCCTGCCATGACACCTTCCTGTATGCTCAAATCCTGCACATCATGACCAGCCAAGAGACTGCATAGATAATAAATGATTTCTCATTTTTCTTATAACAATTTATTTCATATACAGGTTCCTGGGCAGGTGATAAGAACCACTGACCAAATATACAGCGCTTGATCCATGTATGTTGTACAATATTATAATGTAGAAATGAGCACATGATGTACAGTATGAATATACTTCCTACCCTGGTAAGCATTCTCCGCAGGCAGCATTCCCGGTCGGGGTGCAGTTTGCTTTTTGGTAGCGGTTGACAGATGCACAGTCTAGGCAAGTCTTGCATTTCTGGAAACCCCAATCTTCCTTAAATCTATTAGGTCGACATGGTAAACATTGTGCATCCTCCCCAAATCCAAAGCCGCATTCCTAAAAAAGAAAAAGCCATGAAAATTAAAAGGAAATCTATTCTATTAGATAGCAGTGTTATATGGAGTTGAGCAAAAAGACTTGAAGGAAATTGGTCCAATAGTCACATCATTGGTCTGTGGCTGCAGAACCAGAACCCTGAGACCCTCATACATGCTGGCGCCTCTTCTGTTTAATGGGCTTCGTTACATTGTTATCAGTGAGGTTTTATTCACAAATGATTTAATGTTGGACCAGCTAATCTAATGCAGTGCCTGGGATACCAGCAGGTAGGTGATGTAGAGTTCTGTGTGTATATGTAGTAGAGTGGTGTGTATATGTAGCACAGCAGTGTGTATATGTAGCAGAGCTGTGTGTTATATGTAGCAAAGCTGTGTGTCTATGTGTAGTACAGCTATGTGTGTGTATATGTAGCACAATTAAGTGTGCGTATATGTAGCACAACTTTGTGTGTATACGTAGCAGAGCCATGTGTATGTAGCACAGTTATGTGTGTATATGTAGCAGAGCTGTGTATGTATATGTGACTCAGTTATGTGTCTATATGTAGCAGAGCTGTGTGTGCATATGTAGTACAGCTATGTGTGTATATGTAGCACAGTTATGTCTGTATATGTAGCAGAGCTGTGTGTGTTGTATATGTAGCAGAGCTGTGTGTGCATATGTAGCAGAGCTATGCATGTATATGTAGTAGAGCTGTGTGCATATGTAGCACAGTTATATGGGAATATGTAGCAGATCTATGTGTGCATATGTAGCAGAGCTGTGTGTATATGTAGCGGAGCTGTGTGGGTGTATATGTAGCAGAGCCGTGTGTGCATATTTAGCAGAGCTATGTATGTATAGGTAGCAGAGCTGTGTGTATATGTAGCACAGTTATATGGGAATATGTAGCAGAGCTGTGTATGTATATGTGACTCAGTTATGTGTCTATATGTAGCAGAGCTGTGTGTGCATATGTAGTACAGCTATGTGTGTATATGTAGCACAGTTATGTCTGTATATGTAGCAGAGCTGTGTGTGTGTATATGTAGCAGAGCTGTGTTGCATATGTAGCAGAGCTATGCATGTATATGTAGTAGAGCTGTGTGCATATGTAGCACAGTTATATGGGAATATGTAGCAGATCTATGTGTGCATATGTAGCAGAGCTGTGTGTGTATATGTAGCGGAGCTGTGTGGGTGTATATGTAGCAGAGCTGTGTGTGCATATTTAGCAGAGCTATGTATGTATAGGTAGCAGAGCTGTGTGTATATGTAGCACAGTTATATGGGAATATGTACCAGAACTATGTGTGCATATGTAGCAGAGCTGTGTGTGTATATGTAGCAGAGCTATGTGTGTATATGTAGCACATCTATGTGTGAGTATATGTAGCAGGGCTGTGTGTGTGTGGCACAATTATGTATGTATACATAGCAGAGCTGTGTGTATGTAGCATAGTTATGTGTGTATATGTAGCAGAGCTGTGTGTGCATATGTAGCAGAGCTGTGTGTGCATATGTAGTAGAGCTGTGTGTGTATATGTAGCAGAGCTGTGTGTATATGTAGCAGAGCTGTGTGCATACTGTATGTAGCACAGCTATGTGTGAGTATATGTTGCAGAGCTGTGTGTGTAGGAGATTTGCTTAGCTCTGGTCTCTCACCATCGCCCCTGCACTATGGTCCTGCAAATCGTTTTGCTTAACTGCAGTATTATATTAAGGTGGAAACACACTGGCGTGAAAAAAAATGGTCCGTTTGTCGTCCAGGAGAGTCGTACGAGTGTCGTCCCTTTTTTTTAACCCTTGTGGCATCCAAGTGGTGTCTGTGTGCAGTCTGTTTTTTTCCTCAGCAGCTATTCACTGTATAATCATTTACAGGAACATTTTACAGTTGTCTACAGAATGACAATGTATCGTTGAAAAAACAAGATGCCTCTCGAGCGGTCCGTGATTTTGTTGACCCATAGACTTGCATTGGCGAGTGTCGCGTGTGAATCGCATACTGTCGCAGCATGGTGTGACTGCTTGCTCGTCCGTGAAGCAGATGAGAAATAAACGCCCGACACTCGGCAGTGTGCTCTCAGACATTGAATAACATTGGTCTGACTGTAATGCGAGAAAATCACATATTGCAGGTGTCCGACTTTCACGCCAGTGTGTCCGTACCCTAATGTCACACATATTAATTATATAAAAGGGACTCACACTGGCAAACACACACGGCTTAGAACTAAAGGAAGAACCAACTAATTATTAATAATAATAATCTGTATCTAAAGTCTCAGCAGGATCGGACGATCATCTAATATGTATGGGGTCGTCCTTATTGCAATAAAGAGCAGCATTCAATGTGAACAAGCCAGATCTGAACATTATATGGGTAACACAAGCAACGTCACCTGCAGCCATATCAGCTTCATATCTACAGCCCAAGGCCGAAACATACATAAAATTATGACTCAATTATGACTCAATCCTCTTTAAATGTTTTTTAAGAACACACAGTAATGCCTCTGCTCCGTCAGCACATCTTTGCTATGTAATCTGACAGCAGCGTGATGTAGGGACGGAGAAGAATCATGTCAATAGTTAAATCCACATTATTCACCTGCAACCCAAATCTGACCCACCCCATATCAGAGAGACCAGAACGGAAAGAGGGGCTTCTTTAAGAGTTTATTTTAGTTTATGTTATTAAAATATATTGTAAGTATGAAGAAAGAAAAATCATAAATAAAAAATCCTACTCATAATAGGGAAAAAGAAGCAAAAACTATTTGGCGAAAAGAGAAAAAAAAACAAATTAGAAACTATGAAACCTTCAGTAAAATTCCACACCAAATCTATGACATATTGAGCAAACTGCGGATCTGGAGCGTCTGGGGGAAGGGTTTTCTGACTTGTACAATCATTATGTAAAACCCCATTTCTTGGCCTTATAACTAAAACCCAAATTCACACACCTGTGTTTGTTAAAGGGGTCGTCCAGCTTTTTCTATACTTTACATGTGTATATAGGCTGCAGAATGTTGACAGTTTGTAATATACATCCTGTCAGCATTTTGCAGTGTTTCCTAGATATCACCTATTTCCGGCAGCAGAGAACGCCCAGGGGGGCGTGTTTGTGCTGGAGCTGCATGGAAATGAAGAACTGGTTGTTTACTCCCAGGCTGCAACACACACACCCCCCTCCTCCAGTCTACAGTATGGCCAGCCACCCCCAGACTGCTACAGCCCGCCCCTTCCCAAGGGGCACACAGGATTGCACACAGCGGGGCACAGGCTCGGCAGCTGGGGGAGACAGGAGGAGCATCGGCTCCTGCACATAGCGGGGCACAGAGCCGGCAGCTGGGGAAACAGGAGGAGCATCGGCTCCTGCACACAGCGGGGCACAGAGCTGGCAGCTGGGGAAACAGGAGGAGCATCGGCTCCTGCACACAGCGGGGCACAGAGCTGGCAGCTGGGGAAACAGGAGGGCATCGGCTCCTGCACACAGCGGGCAACAGAGCTGGCAGCTGGGGAAACAGAGAGACATCGGCTCCTGCACACAGCGGGGCACAGAGCTGGCAGCTGGGGAAACAGGAGGAGCATCGGCTCCTGCACACAGCGGGGCACAGAGCCGGCAGCTGGGGAAACAGAGGAGCATTGGCTCCTGCACACAGCGGGGCACAGAGCCGGCAGCTGGGGAAACAGGAGAGCATTGCTCCTGCACACAGCGGGGCACAGAGCCGGCAGCTGGGGAGACAGGAGGAGCATCGGCTCCTGCACACAGCGGCCACGGGGGAGCACGAGCTCAGGGCCCACAGGTTTGCACACAGCCCTCAGCTTCTACACTGACCCAATGTGCCAAAGCTGCAGCTCACAGAGCGGTGCACAGAGCTGCAGATTCGGTACATTGTGCCAGAGGAGGACATAAACCACTGTGTGCAGAGGGGGTGGGTGGTCATGCTTAGGACTGGGGCGGGCTGTAGCAGTCTGGGGGTGGCTGGCCATACTGTAGACTGGGGAAAGGGGCATGTGTTGGAGTCTGGGAGTAAACAACCAGTTCTCCATTTACATGCAGGCTCCAACACAAACACACCCCATGGACGTTCTCTGGCTGCCTCAAATAGGTGATATCTAGGTAACTATGCAAAATGTTGACAGGATATATATTACAACCTGTCAACATTATGCAGCCTAGATATACATGTAAATTATAGAAAAAGCCCGGACAACCCCTTTAACAAACAGACAAAACATGATGGCATCATGGACAGAAATTCCTTCTATCCATGTCTTGTGAAAGAGAAATGGGAAACGGTTTGACTCTGTTGCCGGTGGCTCAGTCCCCACCAATCTAGAATTTATCACTTGTCCAGTAAAGAGGTAAACTAAGGCTGGCTTCACACTTGAGGAGCGCCAGATCAGGCTCAAAACAGGAGCACCTGTCCACAAACTGATGCCACCTCAGCTGCCGGTTGCCTGATCCGAACCTTGGGAGTCGGGAGGAGCGATTAGATAGGAGGGAGGAGTCTGGGCATGCTCAGCGGGGTAAAATGGATCCGGATCCAGGCACCTTCTGGATCTGTCCACCATTGTACCGGGTTCTATTTGTGAACAGATCCGGACGCATATAGAAGCATCAGGATTTTATTTCAGTCCCAAAAACACAACTTCATGTGGTCAGAGAGGTTGACAGAAAAACTGGTGTGGTAGGATCAGGCTGAATCCTGATGGCACCGCATGCACCTGTGGCCCCATTTTAAGTATAGGGACACATGACTGATCAGGAGGCTTCAGGATTTGGACAGATATGCACGCAAGACAAAAAAATGCAAGTGTGAAACCACCCTAATATTTATAATTCTCCATTAGGCACTTTGTGCACACAGAGTTTTTCGAGACGTTTTTGCAGGAAAGTCTCCACACTCCTGAAGAAGAGTCAAAACTCCTCAAAAACCTAGAAGTTCTGATCAGCAAAAAGACACCATATGCAGTTACTTTTTGCTGTTAAAAAGCTGCAGAAAGACACTTTGGAGCAGAAACTGTGCAAAAACTTAGTTTTTCAGTTTTGACTTTGCAGGATTTGATGTTTCTGCTCCAAAAACTATGTGAAAAACTCTTTAAAGTTTCAAAAAGTTGTGAGAGTCACCTAGCTGTACCCTATGTATGGTATCCCAGTCATACATACTCCTATTCTGGTGATGTGAGAGATCACCCTAGCTGTCATACATACTCCATTCTGGTGATGGTGAGAGTTACCCTAGCTGTCATACATACTCCTATTCTGGTGATGGTGAGAGTCACCCTAGCTGTCATACATACTCCTATTCTGGTGATGGTGAGAGTCCCCTAGCTGTCATACATACTCCTGTTCTGGTGATGGTGAGAGTCACCCTAGCTGTCATACATACTCCATTCTGGTGATGGTGAGAGTTACCCTAGCTGTCATACATACTCCTATTCTGGTGATGGTGAGAGTCCCCCTAGCTGTCATACATACTCCTATTCTGGTGATGGTGAGAGTCACCCTAGCTGTCATACATACTCCCATTCTGGTGATGGTGAGAGTTACCCTAGCTGTCATACATACTCCTATTCTGGTGATGGTGAGAGTCACCCTAGCTGTCATACATACTCCTATTCTGGTGATGGTGAGAGTCCCCTAGCTGTCATACATACTCCTGTTCTGGTGATGGTGAGAGTCACCCTAGCTGTCATACATACTCCATTCTGGTGATGGTGAGAGTCACCCTAGCTGTCATACATACTCCTATTCTGGTGATGGTGAGAGTCACCCTAGCTGTCATACATACTCCTATTCTGGTGATGGTGAGAGTCACCCTAGCTGTCATACATACTCCCATTCTGGTGTGGTGAGAGTTACCCTAGCTGTCATACATACTCCCTATTCTGGTGATGGTGAGAGTCACCCTAGCTGTCATACATACTCCTATTCTGGTGATGGTGAGAGTCACCCTAGCTGTCATACATACTCCCATTCTGGTGGTGGTGAGAGTTACCCTAGCTGTCATACATACTCCTATTCTGGTGATGGTGAGAGTCACCCTAGCTGTCATACATACTCCTATTCTGGTGATGGTGAGAGTCCCCCTAGCTGTCATACATACTCCTATTCTGGTGATGGTGAGAGTCACCCTAGCTGTCATACATACTCCTATTCTGTGATGGTGAGTGTTACCCTAGCTGTCATACATACTCCTATTCTTGTGATGGTGAGAGTTACCCTAGCTGTCATACATACTCCTATTCTGGTGATGGTGAGAGTCACCCTTGCTGTCATACATACTCCTATTCTGGTGATGGTGAGAGTCACCCTAGCTGTCATACATACTCCCATTCTGGTGATGGGAGAGTCCCCCTAGCTGTCATACATACTCCTATTCTGGTGATGGTGAGAGTCCCCCTAGCTGTCATACATACTCCTATTCTGGTGATGGTGAGAGTCACCCTAGCTGTCATACATACTCCTATTCTGGTGATGGTGAGAGTCACCCTAGCTGTCATACATACTCCTATTCTGGGTGTGGGAGAGTCCCCCTAGCTGTCATACATACTCTTATTCTGGTGATGGTGAGAGTCCCCTAGCTGTCATACATACTCCTATTCTGGTGATGGTGAGAGTCACCCTAGCTGTCATACATACTCCTCATTCTGGTGATGGTGAGAGTTACCCTAGCTGTCATACATGCCCTATTCTGGTGATGGGAGAGTCCCCCTAGCTGTCATACATACTCCTATTCTGGTGATGGTGAGAGTCACCCTAGCTGTCATACATACTCCTATTCTGGTGATGGTGAGAGTCACCCTAGCTGTCATACATACTCCCATTCTGGTGATGGTGAGAGTTACCTAGCTGTCATACATACTCCTATTCTGGTGATGGTGAGAGTCACCCTAGCTGTCATACATACTCCCATTCTGGTGGTGGGAGAGTCCCCCTAGCTGTCATACATACTCTTATTCTGGTGATGGTGAGAGTCCCCCTAGCTGTCATACATACTCCTATTCTGGTGATGGTGAGAGTCACCCTAGCTGTCATACATACTCCCATTCTGGTGATGGTGAGAGTTACCCTAGCTGTCATACATGCTCCTATTCTGGTGATGGCGAGAGTCCCCCTAGCTGTCATACATACTCCTATTCTGGTGATGGTGAGAGTCACCCTAGCTGTCATACATACTCCTATTCTGGTGATGGAGGGGGGATGACGGTGAATTAATAGGTACATTTACAAAATCAGGGAGACAATCGCTGAGTAAGCTATAAGAAAGAGAAATAAAGTTATTACTCAGAAAAAAAGTAAAAAGACAACAAAGGCATTTAGGGCAAAAGTCTATATTTACAACTGAATTCCAGATATGTTCTTTAATCCACCATTTATCAAATGCATAATATTCAAGATGAGCAGAGTTTATTTGAATGCAAAGTTTCTAAGTTCTAGAAATGGCACAAGGGCATATACAGACAGGTGGTGCTGCATACATATTGGTATCAAATGAAGGAGGGACGGGGGACCTTAATTGGTTTTCTCTGTAGACCAAGTGAGTAGATTCAGAGTCTTAATGATCACAGTGTACATCAGAAACAAAGGATCTTGCAGCAGCCTGTAATGTGTTTTTCAGGGCTAATAATCTCCCTTACTCCTATAGCCACAGCTAGCGTTGCACTGCGATTGAGAAGGCAGGGGGCATTTGAATGATAAAAGGTTTTGAAGGGCTCCCACCGCTCCATTCTCTGCAGCTTATGGAGGAGTTCAGAGAGGTATCTGTGCCCTAATGAAGTCAGTGATGTGAATGAGCAGGAGCTGGTGCGGGCTCACATGATGTGGGCTCACACAGCGCAGGCTCACATGTATGTGGGCTAACACGGTGCGGGATCACACGGTGCGGGATCACTTGCCTTCATTCCACTTACCCCATGTGAATATAGACCACACCTTTCTCTGTGCGGTGCCAAAGACATGTCATGTAGAGCTGGCCCCTCATCGCAAAGCTCATCAAAAGGGACAATGATTTAAAGACTCAGAGACCGTCTTAAGACAAAGAAAAATATTGCAAATTGCATGAAAAAAATAGGAGAAACTGCTTAAAAGAAACTAGAAAAAAAATAACTGGAGAACTTCCCTTCAAGCTACATGGTAAATATAAATAATATAATCATAAAAATTGGTAAAAGGGTTATAACAGCTTACGACGTCTTTGGCAATTGTATGTTGTTCTACTATTCCGTGATCCCTTTGATAACACCACCTGTACTTGTTCAGTCGTGTCATAACCAAGGCTGTAGAGTAATTAAACCAAACCTCCAACTCCACAGCCTGGTGTGCAGTCATTAAGCCAAACCTCCAACTCCACAGCCTGGTGTGCAGTCATTAAACCAAACCTCCAACTCCACAGCCTGATGTGCAGTCATTAAACCAAACCTCCAACTCCACAGCCTGATGTGCAGTCATTAAGCCAAGCTTCCAACTCCACAGCCTGATGTGCAGTCATTAAGCCAAACCTCCAACTCCACAGCCTGATGTGCAGTCATGAAGCCAAACCTCCAACTCCACAGCCTGATGTGCAGTCATGAAGCCAAACCTCCAACTCCACAGCCTGATGTGCAGTCATGAAGCCAAACCTCCAACTCCACAGCCCTGGTGTGCAGTCATTAAGCCAAACTTCCAACTCCACAGCCTGATGTGCAGTCATAAAGCCAAACCTCCAACTCCACAGCCTGGTGTGCATTCATTAAGCCAAACCTCCAACTCCACAGCCTGGTGTGCATTCATTAAGCCAAACCTCCAACTCCACAGCCTGGTGTGCAGTCATTAAGCCAAACCTCCAACTCCACAGCCTGGTGTGCAGTAATTAAGCCAAATCTCCAACTCCACAGCCTGGTGTGCAGTCATGAAGCCAAACCTCCAACTCCACAGCCTGGTGTGCATTCATTAAGCCAAACCTCCAACTCCACAGCCTGGTGTGCAATCATTAAGCCAAACCTCCAACTCCACAGCCTGGTGTGCAGTAATTAAGCCAAACCTCCAACTCCACAGCCTGGTGTGCAGTAATTAAGCCAAACCTCCAACTCCACAGCCTGGTGTGCAGTTATTAAGCCAAACCTCCAACTCCACAGCCTGGTGTGCAGTCATTAAGCCAAATCTCCAACTCCACAGCCTGGTGTGCAGTCATGAAGCCAAACCTCCAACTCCACAGCCTGGTGTGCATTCATTAAGCCAAACCTCCAACTCCACAGCCTGGTGTGCAATCATTAAGCCAAACCTCCAACTCCACAGCCTGGTGTGCAGTAATTAAGCCAAACCTCCAACTCCACAGCCTGGTGTGCAGTAATTAAGCCAAACCTCCAACTCCACAGCCTGGTGTGCAGTTATTAAGCCAAACCTCCAACTCCACAGCCTGGTGTGCAGTCATTAAGCCAAATCTCCAACTCCACAGCCCTGGTGTGCAGTCATTAAGCCAAATCTCCAACTCCACAGCCTGGTGTGCAGTCATTAAGCCAAATCTCCAACTCCACAGCCTGGTGTGCAGTCATTAAGCCAAATCTCCAACTCCACAGCCTGGTGTGCAGTCATTAAGCCAAATCTCCAACTCCACAGCCTGGTGTGCAGTCATTAAGCCAAACCTTCAACTCCACAGCCTGTTGTGCAGTCATTAAGCCAAACCTCCAACTCCACAGCCTGATGTGCAGTCATAAAGCCAAACCTCCAACTCCACAGCCTGGTGTGCATTCATTAAGCCAAACCTCCAACTCCACAGCCTGGTGTGCAGTTATTAAGCCAAACCTGCAACTCTACAATCCTGGTGTGCAGTCATTAAGCCAAACCTTCAACTCCACAGCCTGGTGTGCAGTCATTAAGCCAAACCTCCAACTCCACAGTCTGGTGTGCAGTCATTAAGCCAAATCTCCAACTCCACAGCCTGGTGTGCAGTCATTAAGCCAAATCTCCAACTCCACAGCCTGGTGTGCAGTCATTAAGCCAAATCTCCAATTCCACAGCCTGGTGTGCAGTCATTAAGCCAAACCTTCAACTCCACAGCCTGGTGTGCAGTCATTAAGCCAAACCTCCAACTCCACAGTCTGGTGTGCAGTCATTAAGCCAAACCTCCAACTCCACAGCCTGGTGTGCAGTCATTAAGCCAAACCTCCAACTCCACAGCCTGGTGTGCAGTCATTAAGCCAAACCTCCAACTCCACAGCCTGGTGTGCAGTCATTAAGCCAAACCTCCAACTCCACAGCCTGGTGTGCAGTCATTAAGCCAAACCTCCAACTCTACAATCCTGGTGTGCAGTCATTAAGCCAAACCTCCAACTCCACAGCCTGGAGTGCAGTCATTAAGCCAAACCTCTGTCTCCAACTCCTCAATTTCCCTGAATCTGATTCCAACTCCACAGCCCTGGTGTGCAGTCAGTAAGCTAAACCTCCGAGCCCAACTCTGATTACTCAATTTCCCTGAATATTACTCCACAAAAATGGATATCGACTCGACGACACCAACTCCACAGTCCTGATCATAAGGACATTGTTTAGACCAAAATGAAAAGTCACTAAAAACAGCCAAAAGGTTTGATAGCCATTGCACTTAGCAGGACGCAGCAGGCATCAATGTTAAAGGCATCACAGGTGCATAATACTGATGCAACAATCACTTTCAACCTGCCATGACATAGGGGAGGTGATTGGTGGTATTTTATATGCACACAGATAAGGTTTCCATAATGCACCTGTCACAGAAGCAAGTATGATTTAGAGTGCCTGTATGCAGCCTATTGATCACGCCCACACTATTAGACCAGACAGGGAGCTCAGCACTATATACATGCAACACACAATACTGATGCCCCAAAGGGCCTGGTTGCATCCTGCATACAGATAAAAAAAAAGTGCAAAAAAATTATGAATGATAATGTGAGGAATTGATGGAAGCTCATAACCAATGTCAAGGGTCCTCACACTAATGAGTCCCTAACACTATATTCAGAAAAAACACTACAAGGACATAAATTCAGAAAACTCAACCAAAACAGCCAAAAAGTCTGATATCCATTGCACTTAGCAGGACACGACAGGCCCCAGTAATAAAGGCAACAGATCACTGTCAGTCGTAGCATTTGCTCATTGTGCATGTTGGCCTTGTTCATCTGTTCTCCTGTGTTTTTATCTATTGCTGCCAGACCTTGAACCTTCTCTGACCATCCGTTTGACTAGCCCCTTTGCTTTAATCTGCTATCCTGATGGTATTCGGACCCCAGTCCGTGATCTGCCTAACCTTCTGTCCTGGTATCTGACCCTGGAACATTTGTATACCTCGCCTCACAACTGCTCCGTGAGTAGTGACTAGCGCCATAGAAAATGAGGTCAAAATTAAACTCACACGAGTGTGGCTAAAATATAGCGAAAGGAGATTGTCAACTCATTGGAAACAGGGACTGATTCTCTGCAATATATTGGTGCTATATAAGGTTTGAGAACTAAATAACCAATATAGCTGACATCTCAACCTCCATTGGGTCATTACTCCCTTTTCCCAGGATCCTATATATTATACAGGGGCCCCGATGCGAAAACTCCAACAGGGCCCCCAATTATTGCAAATCTTTAATAGTATTAGTCTTTTTGTATAGGCCAAAAGGACTTCTGGGGCCCCCCTAGGCTGCAGGGCCCGGGTGCGATCGCAACCCCTGCACCTATTGTAGTTACGCCCCTGGCGGCAAAGCTGCAGAACTTTTCAGACCTGAGTGAAAAACCCAATTGCAGCCATATTGGCGCAACCTCGAGTTCTTATTATTAGCAGAGCAGAGGAGCAGTGATTTTACACCTTGGTAGCAGAAGACGACTCACAGCGCTAACAATGAATCTTAAAAGAGTTGTTCCAAGTGGATCAAGTTGTCATCAATTCACGGAATAGATTGGAGTGTGGGGGAGGGTTTAACTGTTGGGACCCCACCGATCACCAGAATGGGGCACTCTAATCCCCATTACAATGGAGCAGCTGTGCACACACTCAATTCATTTCCGATGAGGCCGCCGGAGAAAGCCAAGTACAGCGCTCCAGACAATGAGTGGAGCGGTGGTCCGCTCAATATTTAAGGATACAACTGCCCTTCTCTGACAACTGGTGGGGGTTACAGCAGTCGAACGCCCACCGATTTATCACATATCTCGAAGACAGGCGCTCATTTGTTCCCACCGGACCACCCCTTTAATTATAAGTTAAGAAAAAAAATTAAAAAAACACAACCGATTCGGCGAGAATTCAATCCCCACATAAAAGTAAGTGGTCTTACAGGAATCGATGTCATTGCACTTTTATGGACACATTCTTTCTTTTACTGAGAGCCAATTGTGCGGCTCCAGAGATGTGCTCTCTCCAGCTGACTGTAAATCTAAACCATCTACATTTTTATTCATCTCTGCTTCAACAGATGTTTGAGGTTACTGCCAAATCCTAAACCTGCAATAAGCCCCAGTACATAATGTCATGCCCCCTGGATCGCTCCTTAAAGTCCACGTCTTTTCTACCGCTGCAAAAAAAAAAGCAGTGGAGAATAAAAGAGGCTTTTTTGTATTATGTAACAAAGGGAATGAGGACGAGCTCATTGTGATCGGGTGTTTGGAACAACAGATGTACCCGCTCGCGCTCTCTATATATAGTTGGCGTCCAAACACTATATTACTTGCCTTCAGTAAAGTTTTAATACCCGTGCTTAATAGATGACAGATAAATCAAAGGGGCACCCATAAAAGCAAACGAGCCACGAGACCGGACTGCCGGGAACATTCATGGGATTTTATGATTTGGAACATCAAATATTCTATAGGGCAAGTCTGATGTCGGGGTACCTATTACTGGACCGTGCAGCTCAAAGTCCATCTCCCATTCTGGATTATAGGGATAGTCGAATATCTGCAATGGAAATGTTTAATACTTTATTTATCCTGTTGTGGTGCTGTCACGGGATGCTAATAGCACACGAGTGGGCGAAAAGCAGGAAGGCATAGATGGGATGAAGGAATCAGGGAAGCTAGTCTGTAGACTGGGGTTCACTAGCTGAACGTGATCCCAGAATTATCTCTAAGGTGGATATGTCTTGACCGCCAACTTTGCCCTACTCCTATCCAGCCCTGGATTAACACTCCCAGCAACCCCATAAGATGATTCTCACAAAGTGGTTTGCTTCAGGAAAGCTTCTACAACACAGCTCTACGTCCACACAGCACAAGGTCAGAGTAGAAACTGAACTCTTTCAATGACACCTGCTGGTGGGAAAGGGAAATTATTTAAAGACTATGGGCATGGGCAACTACGTACCCTGACACAGCCACAACAGCTCACCTGAAGAGCCACAGCAGACCATAGACAGCAATACTGCAGCAGCTTCCAACATTAACCGTGAAGGTCCCAACGGGAATAAACACATTTAATCACTGCAGAGCTGTTCAAGAAGACAGCAGCGCAGGCTACATGTGACAGGTGCTGCAGGGAAAGCAAACACTTACTATGAAGATATAAAACACCGAGAGAATGAAAGGGTATCTATATCTCAAAGTAGAAACCATACAAATTAATCTAAAAAATTATTTTTATTATCTTCCAGTAAAAATAGCCCAGAAGAATCATACAAACGAAACGCACGTCTGGTGGCATGCCACGGCATCTGGGACACTTTTCTATAGCAGTGAGTTACTGTATACACACATTTTAAGAACAATGGTTTTCAATATACTTGTACATTGATAACACAATTGCTCTTTTGGATCTATAACATCCCAATAGCTTACGATTACTAAGGCTGCCTTCACACTGCGGCGGCGTCCGGTCCGGGGCTGTCAGAAGTGACAGCCTGGACCGGAGTTTTCCTCCATAGAATCCTGTCGGGCTGCACGGAGCTGGATCCCGGCGGGTGGTAATTAGCTGCTATCCGGCTGCTGTGTCGCCGGATGAATCGTGCAGAAGTGGGGATTTTCTGCCGATTCCAAAACCGGTGCATGCAACGTTTTTGGAATCGGCAGAAAATCCCCACTTCTGCACGATTCATCCGGCGACACAGCAGCCGGATAGCAGCTAATTACCACCCGCCGGGATCCAGCTCCGTGCAGCCCGACAGGATTCTATGGAGGAAAACTCCGGTCCAGGCTGTCACTTCTGACAGCCCCGGACCGGACACTGCCGCAGTGTGAAGGCAGCCTAAGTGCAATATTTCTGTAGCCAAGCAAGCACTGATCTTTGTGTGGTTACTATAAGGGGTATTAGGGTTCGCTCACATTTGCAAATCTTTTCTCACCGAGTTGTAGTGTTATATGCATGAGAAAAATAATTGGCATTGTGTTATTTTTTTATACTACGCTCTTTACTATAAAACAAAGTGAGTAATCTTGCCATTTTTCAGAGAAGCCACTGAGGATCTTTTAGCCTCTCCTTTCAGGAAGAGTTTACCTTTCCATATCATTACAGGCAGCAAGAATGTGCATGCGTACAAATCACACAGGGAAATGAATGGGAGCGCACGGTCATGCACAGTCAAGCGCAGCACCGTGCGTTCCCATGATAAACATAGGGGCTTGCGGTGCCTGCACTCACATGGCGATTCCCCTCCGCAGAACGCTGCGGAGGGGAACACCAATGTGAAGCCAGCCTAACACAAAACTAATACACCTGACTCACCCAGTTCTTTTACAGACTAGATGTCCCAGCTGCACATTCCCTAAGGGCCCCTGCACAGACTGAAACAACCCTACCTGCATGACTAAGTTGGCCCCTCAGAGCTTGCTTCCTTATCAGCCATCAAGAGATTCACGTACCTCCTTAAAGTGAACCCGTCAGCAATTCTTTTTGCATACAAGCTGCGGCCACCACCAGTACTGAGGGCAGAGCAAGTACTGTAATGCACTGGCACAGGGAAAGGTCTAAGAGCGCCCTCGTAGTGCACAGGAGCAGATGTTCTTTGATCTTTCTCTGCGCCTGTGCATTACAGCACTTTGCTCTGCTCTCAGTAGGGCAGAGAGAAGTGCACATGTCCTGGAGTGCAATGGAGTAGACTGTCTGTGGGTGACCCACATAAAGCAAAGAAGAGGACAGCATTCACAGGTAGAAAGGAGGTCGACCACGACCAGTGATGTCCATTGGACCGGACCACCCCGTAGGTGGGTATAATAAAAGCTATTTTTTACATTATACAGATCGGCCTGGGGACATACACAGTATTCTAGAATGAGAAACAAGAGCCCAAGGGATCAACTGGTACATAGTTTGGTCAGGGATACGACTCAAAATAACATTTACAAAAAGAGAACAGAGTCTAACGTATCCTATATTAAAGCTAGTTATAGTAACAGTCCAAGGGACGATATATGCAAGTGCTGTATTACTAATAAGGACTCCTGTTGGAGATTGGTTCATAAAGCATACTAAAGTTTCAGATACAACAACATGAAGAACTCCACATCATCTGAATATGAGATTGGGGATTCCCATAGGGTAGTGCCATCATAAGAAAGAGGTGAAGCTCAATTTCTCATTGAGACCATTGGGGCTCATGGTACCCAACCTCACAATCCACTGGCATTCCAATCGGGCCAGTTTGTTCTTAAGACCCCCACTTCGGCTAAGTAGGTTCACCCCATATCGATGCCACAAAATCTCAAACATTTCGGATTACAATCATGGCACTCCTTATAGTGCCTGGGAACAGTTCAATGGAGGGTCATGTCATCAACAGTCTTGGCACCAATAATGTCTTTGACATGCTCCCTTTGACGGACTCTAAACTCCTTGGATGTCAGCCCCACATAGATGAGGCCACAGCCACTGTGTGATCCCCAATCTCATATTCAGATGATGTGGAGTTCTTCATGTTGTTGTATCTGAAACTTTATATGCTGTATGAACCAATCTCCAACAGAAGTGCTTATTTGTTTCACATTATTTCTTCACAGTAGGTAAAGACGCCTCATTTTCGAAGTACGTCACCGGAAGTTTGCTTACGATCCCGGAAGTGGCGCAGGTGCCTGCCAGCGATGCGCTGGTCCCAGCTACACACCTGAAAACCATCCACCCCCAATAATGATGTAATATGGGGTCTATTTAAGGCACCTTTTGGCACTCCCTTTACTGCCCCTGGAAGAAGGTTCGAAACGTGTCGGGGTCTGAGCCCTAGACACTGGTGTGCTGTACCTGACTGTCTTGTACTGTCATAGGTGAGTGGGTTTGGACTTAGTCTGTACTGCACTTTAGGTGCATAAGGGCTATATGTTATGCACATGTAACGGCAACACTGGTGTGTATGTATTACCTGGTGAATATACGCCGCATGTACCATTATCATTTATGGCCTCTGTCTCATGCATTTTAACTGTTTACCCGTGCCACTAGCCTTCAGTGTCAGCCATCTATGTCTATCTCTCATGATACCAAAGTGTCTTGGTTTGTAATACATGTACTTTGGTGTAGTTTGTATGTCCAACTGATGGTGTCACAGTAATAAATACAGCACTTGCATATATCATCTCTTGGACTGTTACTATAACTAGCCTTAACATAGGATACATTAGACTCTGTTCTCTTTTTGTAAACAGTATTCTAGAATGCTGTATATAAGGACTTACTGGTGGTGGCTGCATCTTATATGCAAAAAACTGCTGACCGCTTCAATTTAAGTATGTGGGGGAAAGTGCAGATAATACATAAGGTAAACCAAAAGTAATAATCTGCCAGAAAAAGCACTTGGCAGAAGGCTTTAATTACAAGCAGGGTCCTCTTCAGAAATATCACCAGTGAAAAAAGCAAGCCCGGGGAAGCTTTAAATAGTTACACCCGCTAAGTGATAGGACAGGCTTAATTACAGAATGGAAACACCTGTTGGCAGAAAGGCAAAGACCATAAAAATGATCAGAACCTGGACAGTGATCAAACCAGACTGTGGCTCAGTGGAGTGGGAAACAGACCAGAGCCGAGGCATGACACACAGTAGTCAACGTCATAGCTCTTAGTCTCTTTAAATTGATTTCTGCACATGTTAATTAGATGCTTCAATACAGTAGGGTCAGAGTCAGTTCATTGTGGCTAATACATGAGTTGTTTGGAGGCTAAAAAAGCCCCACTGGCCAGTGTGACAAATGCAAGATCTTCATTTTTTAACACAGATTGTGATATGGGAAAAAAACATTTAGACAAATTAAAATAAAAAAAAAATAACAAAAAAAAACCCTGATTTAAACAATAGGTAATTTTCCGATGATGGCTTCCCTTTAAATGCATAGGTGACATGTACATGTACAGTGTGGTCAGCTGGAGTCTGACAGAGAGATTTTCTTTGATAAACCTTATCGGTTGAGGAGGGAGACATCTCTTTCTTCACTCCTCGTAGAGTGTTTTATACAGATTTACTATAATGCACACACCATTAACTGGTCAGTAGAAAACAATATACCTTTGATAGCTCCATGCCGGGGCCGCACTGTCTGCAGGGTCGACAGTTTCCAGTGTAGTCAAAGTATTCCTGCTCTTTGCAGTCTCCAACTTCAGAAAGTGCTCTGGGAACCTTACAAGAAAAATGAGAAAAATGGTTAATAGTTGTTTCTTTAGTAAAATGTTCTACTTGGAGATGCCACATTCAAAATGATGCATTCATGCATGTCATCCCAGGTTGTCAGAGAAGACTGGCACCAACATGTAACTAAACAAGTAAATGTGAAATTAATCTAGATTCTTCATATTTGGAGCTCAGATTACACGAAAATGGACGAGAACATATTTTAGAAGCATTGGGTCAATAAAAAGTGAGCAAAAATAATCCTACCGTTCAGTGTCTAACGATCAGTGATGAATATATAGGTCTCCATGGTTTCAGACTACAATAAACTCCAAGTAGTCGGGTCCTAAAATCACTACATATTCCAATCCTTCTGCCCCTAGTAGTCAGGACTGTTATCTTCACAATGTGCTGAAATAGAGCCCACTGAGGATTCCCCAGTGTCAGAGCCGGGAAAGGCGGTCACGTGGTCACAGGTATGAGATATGCATGCTCCCAGCCAGGATACAACTAGAGGGGGGGCAGCCTCGCTCAATGCAATTGTATTGGGTGAGGCCGTGCCCATCTAGATGTATTCTGGCTGGAAGTATACAAATCACATACTTGTGGCCACGTAACTGCCGTTCCCAGCTCTGACACCGGATAATCCTCAGAGGGCACAGTGCATGTGATGTGAGGATTTACAAGTCTGCAGTCACATAGAGTGAGACATAAGGCCCAGTTACACACAGAGATAATTGTGCAGAGATTGTTCGCAGATCTATGGTTGCAGTGAAATCATGGACACATTGTTACATTTTTCCCCACATCTCCACCGGCTCACTCTCCATATTTCACCCAGTTAAAGAAGAAGTCTCCAGGCTCCGCTCTTCCTCCCGTCCCACTATATGCACTGTTGACCCCATCCCCTCACACCTAATCCAGTCACTCTCTCCGGTCGTCACCACTCACCTAACCAAAATCTTCAATCTCTCCCTCTCTTCTGGCATCTTCCCCTCTTCCTTCAAACATTCTATCATTACTCCATTATTAAAGAAAACTTCTCTTGACCCATCCTGCACAAATAACTATAGACCAGTCTCCAATCTCCCCTTCATCTCTAAACTCCTGGAGCACCCATTACCTCTCCGCTCAGTCTCTTCTAGATCTGCTTCAGTCTAGTTTCCGCCCCCTACATTCTACAGAAACTGCCCTTATCAAAGTGACCAATGACCTACTGACAGCAAAATGTAATGGTGACCACTCTCTGCTTATTCTTCTTGACTTCTCTGCAGCTTTTGACACTGTTGACCACCATCTCCTACTCTCTATTCTGCACTCCATCGGCATAAAGGACACTGCTCTCTCTTGGTTCTCTCCCTATCTTTCTGACCGCTCTTTCAGTGTATCATTCACTGGCTCCACTTTCTCCCCTCTTCCTCTCACTATTAAGGTACCGTCACACGCGGCAATATTGCTTGCAATTTCACGGGCAATTTGCTGGTTGCATTGAAATCATGGACACATTGTTCTATTTGTACACGGCAACAAAATAGAACAATGTGTCCATGATTTCACTGCAACCAGAGATCTGCGAACAATCTCTGCACAATTATCTGTGTGTGTAACTGGGCCTATAGAGTGACTGCAGACTTGTGAATTTAGATCAGGTAACCCCTTTATGAAGATTGGCTGCATGTCTATGGTTGTGGTCCTAATGAAAAATACATTCAGAGCCAGTCAGACACCTCCCTTATGGTACCTTTACACGCCGCCACGGCAGGCTGGATACATCCCGCTACTTCACGTGCACGAGCACGCTCAAACGGCTACAAACGGTCAACGCACCCTCTTTACACGCCGCCACAAGGTTCGCTACGCCACGCTACATCTATAGCTAGCTACATCGCCGGGTGTCTCAAGTAGCCAGCTGTTGCTCATTTACACACCGCTACAACCAGCTACTATGGGCGGACCTGGTGCAGCAGGGACAGCACATAGGCGTGCTCCAATTGTGGATTACAAGACTTCCGTACGCTGATAGGACGAAGCAATAACATCCTGATTGGGCAGGCATCGCAGGAGGCTGAGTAATACAGCACGCTCGAGCGATTGTGTAGTGTGACTCGTCAGCTCCTTAAATATGCCTCCCTATGCAGCGACTACCAATCGTCATGCAGCAGCTTCCACCAATGATTGCACATGGGGCGCAGTAACATGGAGCCGAGGTCACGCCTTAGCTACATTGCAGCTACAGCCCCGGGTGTCCAGAGTTCCCTTCCGTTGCTTCTTTACACGCCGATACAGCTCGCTACCATCGGCGATATAGCCATCTGTTTTCGAGCAGAGCCCATAAACAGATGTATCTGTCGCCGGCTGTAGCGTCGCGTCTTCAGACGCCGCTACGACGGGCTACATTGACGCTACAAGCTACATTTGTAGCCTGTAGCGCGATGTATCCAGCCTGCCGTGGCGGCGTGTAAAGGTACCATTATGGTATTGCATGAAGGATAAGTATGTGTCCATATTTCCCAGCATTGAGGACACCAAAAAAAAAATGCTGGGAAATAAGGACTATAGTAGAGGAAAGACAGTACAGAAAAGACATATCATGCCTACTTTCCTTTGACATTAGAAGCTATCAAGCAGCAGTGGGACCAGCTACACCTATCTACTGTTTGGAATAGTCTAGGCAGAAATGGTCTTCAAATGGAAATCCATATTCAATATGGAAACAATGTCCAATGATTAAATTTTTGCACAAAAGCATAGAAACTAGGGTGCATAAAAAAATCGCAGCAGGTACCCTAGACTGATGGGTCAAAATGTGAAATGTTTTGCTGTGGCAGAAGTTATAATGTACAAGCGGTACAACAATGAGTGTCTGCAGGTAACAGTGAAGCATGGTGGAGGGTCCTGCAAGTTTGGGGCTTAATTCCACCAACTGGAGTTGGGCATTTGGCCAGGATCAATGGTATCCTCAATGCTGATTAATACAGGCAGATACTTCTCCATCATGCAATATCATCATGTAGTCATCTCATTGGCTCTAAATTTATTCTGCAGTAGAACAACGGCCCCAAACATCTAGCCAATGTCATTAAGAACTAACTTTAGGGTAAAGAATAACTAGGATGTGATAATATGGCCTCCACAGAGCCTTGAGCTCGACATCATCAAGTCTGTATGGAAGTTCATAAAGAAACAGGAGGATTTGAACAAGTTTATATTCACAGAAGATCTGTGGTTGGATCTTCAAGACATTGTGAACAACCTTCATGCCAAGTTCCTTCAAGACTTTTTAGCAAATACCTAGAACGACGGAAGCTGTTCTGAGGGGAAAGGGCGGTCACACCAAATATTGATATGATTTTGATTTCTCATTTGTTCATTCACTTTGCATTTTGTTAAAGGAATCCTGTCACCTCCAGAACGCCTCCTAAGCTATCAAAACATGTCCCTGCAGCATCCTATCACTAATCTCACACTCCTTTTTTCTCCTAAAAACATCCTGTGAAAGTGGATAAAAACGTTTTAATACTTACTCATTAGTGATTATAATTAGCAGGGGCTATATTCTTTAGTCACCAGGGCGGGCTGTTTTGCAGCCTGAATGATCCACCCTCTCTCTGTCTGTGCTGCTGTGATGTGGAGCTGAAGGCAGGACTAATGATTTGCATTCTGTGAGTGATAGAGAGGGGGGGGGGGGAAAGCCTGCACAAGCAGAGCAAACAGACAGAGAGAGGGTGGATCCTGGAGCCTGCAAAACAACACGCCCTAAGGGCTAAATAATATAGCCCCTGCTAATTATAATCCCTAATGAGTAAGTATTAAACGTTTTTATGCACTTTCACAGGATGCTTTTAGGAGACAAAAGGAGTGTGAGATTAGTGATAATATGCTGCAGGGACATGTTTTGGTAGTTTAGGAGGCGTTTTGGAGGTGAC
Organism: Allobates femoralis; assembly: GCA_033576535.1. Taxonomy (NCBI): domain Eukaryota; kingdom Metazoa; phylum Chordata; class Amphibia; order Anura; family Aromobatidae; genus Allobates; species Allobates femoralis. Next base: position 686,958,558 of record JARQOC010000002.1, read on the forward strand.
AGGATCCCTTTAAGTGAGAAAAATAATCTATTAACACTTCTATATTTGAAACAGGCCAGTGTCCATTTTGGTGGAGTCAGATGTTTGGCTTACCGACTCCCCAGCCCTGCTTTGAAAGCATTCTTTGCAGCATTTTCTCCACGGCCATCTAACACTTTTGCACAGGGCTATATATATTACGATGTGAGCCCTATGGGGCAGGGCAGATCTTATCTAAGCAGTCTGGTTATTTTTGGGTTGATCCTTTTGAGGTTTTCTCTAGTCCTACATGTATCATCACTTATCAGCATTTCACATCCTGAGAACTGAGCCTAAGGGAAAGTGATAAAGTTTCTGTGTCTGTGAATTATTACGTCTGGATCATTGTCTCCTAGGTAAACAGATGTTACACCTCATAGATGTCTTAGGTCGTGGAGTGCTATGGTCAGCTTATTCTTGCATTGCGATGTATAATGTCCAACTTACAATGGGCTGAAGACACTGGATTGGATGTGCTAGCAATTTTATAACAACTTAGTACATCGAAACACATTATTTTCCATACAGTTGATTGCTAAAAACAACTCCCCTATACTTCGTGGTTCACGTTTTGATTTGTTTTTCACAATGGAAATCCAAGTGCAGCACATGGAGTCATACTGCATACATTGGTAGCCATATGTTGACCACAGTCAAAAAAATGATGATGTGAACACGGTCCAACCTGGAATGTAAACCCTGGTTCATACACATTTTCTGACCAATCATACATGAGCTCTATAGGGTCCAAAATCCAAGATGGCTACATAACGGTACCCCGAATAAGGAGATAGCAATTTTGCTGCTCAAATTCAGTTAAAAGAATGAGGTCACCTAAAGATTAACAGGAAGCCCTTCCTTCAGGGTACAGTAGGACCATTAAAAGGCACATTGAGGATATGAATTGCTATTACAATAAATAATCTATGTGAGATTTTAGCCAATGAGACCGATTTTTGGGACGGACAGGATACTTCAAACTATAAACTATCCGCACAGATAAGGGAATCCGGCACATGGGATCAATGTCTCCGATAGTTGCACAGTAAGTACTAATACGTGTTTAGAAGTATCCCATTAACATATGGACTGCAGATGTCCGATCTTTGTATGTTTATTTAGAAACAATTAATCTTCGGAGACTTTTATGAATAATTGATTTTGGTGGACAAATTAGTGTTTATTAACGGAACTGTGCAAACGATGCCAGCTGCATGTGGGAGGGGGGGACGACCGCCAGAGAGCGGCAAAGGCAAAAAGTCAAGCTTTAGTTATCTGAAAACTAAAGGTCATTACCAAAATACCAAGAGATAGCGGATGACTTCCTGATCGCTGGGGGTCTGAACGCTGGGACAACTAGCAATGCCAAGAAGGGCTCTGGAACCAAAGAACAGGATTCTGCAAGGCCAATACTGAATGAAGTAGAGGTGCATATACTCATCTCAGCTGTTGGACCTTCATGAGCGTAACAATTGCGGTCAAAGTGGGTACGACTGCCACCAGGCCAGTGTTGGAAAGAGACTCGCTGACCTCAGTGCCTCCTTCAGCTGTATGTGCATCCAAGGATGGTGGAGATGTATACCTGGATGGGGGCCATTATTACATAATGAAAGGTGGGGGACAACACATGCTTTTATAGGATTTAGAAAGCTACATATACCCGACCAACATGCAGAGGGGGGGAATCCAGGTCACAATCTTGCAACAGGGTCCACCATACCATAGTTACACCACTGCCTCCAGCAGTCAGCAAGTTATACCTTATCCCATAGATAGGGGATAAAGCTTGCTAATTTTGGAATATCCATTGAAAGGTAATATTTGGGATCAGTATTAGGGAATCCTGTAGATGATGTCTTTCTGCCTAGAACCCACCTGGAAAAGCGCTAAAAAAACACCAAAAAGAACGAACACATGGACAGCGATGTCAAAATGACCTGCTGTGTATATTTTCCATTTTTTTAACCTCTTAACCCCTTAAGGCTCTGAAAGCTGTAAAGCAGCAAAAACAAGTGACCAATAAATGTCTTTCCCCTGACATCATCTCTTGGGGGAGAGTCAAGAAGCCCCATACACCTCAAATGATCGGCGTATTCAGCCAACCTTCATCTATGTTATATGACCGCCTTAAACCAAAAGGTAATTAAATGTCAGCCAAGGAGGTTGTATTCTTTAAAAGGGTTCTCAATACAATTATGTGGGCAGATGACCATAACGTAATAGTTAGCTGCCGATGCACAAGCACTGATGTAAAAAATACAGTGTTAAAACAATAAACCCATCATTCTTGGGTCGGTAATCTAACATATGAAAAACATACACACAGCCACCGGCTAATACCCTGCGAGCTTTCTACTTGGTGGCTCGATTGGATGGTATCTGAATTCAGACTTTGAAGTAGCTGTGTGTTGTGTAGAGACACCGCAGCTATGCCGAGCGTGTTTGTACAAGACGGCGTGTGATTATTCACTGGCTGCCGAAAAACAGGATCCCCTAATGAGTGACGGCGCTCGTTACAGAGCCGAACCTGAGACCTAAAGTAGCCGAGCTCCACCAGATGACTTACCAAGCATGTCAGCAGAAGCCACAGCATCGTCAGCGGACATAGGCCCCTCATCGGTGGCGTTGGACAATCCATGTCTGTAGTCACCCCTGAAAAAAAACAACACAAGCGTCACCAATCCTGAATTAGGAGTCTTCACCATCTTAAATAATCTTTTATATATTTTTTTCTTTGCAAAAAAAAAAAGATGTCTTTGGACCCAAGAAAGACAAATATTAATCTTTATCTAGTATAGTAGACAAAGTACTTTTCTTGTTCTACTGCCATCAAAAATTCTGTAACACAAGAGCAAACCTTATGGCTCGCAGTAAGGCTGCGTTCACACAGAGTATTTGCTGCGTTTTGTGAGGATCCGTTTTTGGTGCAAAAATTGCACGAAGAATGGATCCTCATAGAACGCAGCTGCACTTTACTTACATCACCGCGCTCCCCTGGTGACCACTGGCGGTGTCTTCTCATCCCCAGAGGCCGCAGCCTCTAGGACCCTGCAGCACCATGAGACCGAGTGACGTCGCTCGGTCACATGGTACAGTCCCAGGTCCTCCAAAGGTCCTACAGCATCGGGATGAGAGATCCCCGGGAGAGCATGGCGAGGTGAGTAAAAAGTGCAGCGAAATAACGGTAAAAGAATTACGGTAACATGTTCATTCTTTTTACTCATCCGCTTTTCAGCCCAAAAGCAGATCCGTAAAAAGCGCAGTGTGTGAATAGAATATTAATAATAATAATAAATCCTTATTTATATAGCGCCAACTTATTCCGCAGCGCTTTTCAATACAGTGATATACAAACAGTCATAGGTAACAATAAAAAATATACAATACAGTAAGTAATTAAAGTAGAGAATCAATGTAAAAAATCCAATACACTAACTAGAGAATCAATGTAAAAAGTAAAATAAATAAAGAAGAGAAACAATGTAAAAAATACAGTAATTAGATACAATACAATAAGCATAGAATCAATGTTAAAAGTACAATACAATAATTAAAAAGAGAATTTTGTTTACGTACCGTAAATTCTTTTTTCTTTAATCATCAATGGGAGACCCAGACAATGGGGTTTAGGGCACTGCCCTCCGGAGGTCACACTAGGTACTACAAGTTTGTAGACACCGCCTCCTCCGCTTATAAACCCCTACCGCAGGGAACATCCTCAGTTTGGTCTACAAGCTGCGAGGAGGAAATAAACCACACCCGAAACATCGGGAAGAATGCCGTGCAGAAACGGTTCAACAACCCGGCAAACACTGTCTCAACAGAGAACAGAGCAAATGCAAAACATGCAAAGGAACAACTGGGTGGGTGCTGGGTCTCCCATTGATGATTAAAGAAAAAAGAATTTACGGTACGTAAACAAAATTCTCTTTTTTCTGGTCATCATAATGGGAGACCCAGACAATGGGGATGTCCTAAAGCAATACCCCAGGGCGGGAAGAGTTCCTCAACAAGACGGATAATACATGGTTCCCTTTTAAAGGTGGGCAACCGCCGCCTGGAGAACCCGCCTGCCCAAACTTGCATCCGCAGAGGCATGGGCATGCACCATATAGTGCTTAGAGAAAGTGTGCAGGCTGGACCAAGTGGCCGCCTGACACACCTGTAGAGCAGACGCTCTATGTCGTAAAGCCCAGGAGGCACCTACGGCTCTGGTAGAGTGAGCCTTCAATCCCACCGGGAGAGGCAAACCAGAAGTCCGGTAAGCCTCCTGGATGGAAGCCTTAATCCATCTGGCCAATGTCGATTTCGACGCCGCGGACCCCTTACAGCGACCTGTCGTAAGAACAAATAAGGAATCCGAACTCCTAAAGGAGGCGGTCCTAGACACATAAATGCGTATAGCTCTCACGAGATCCAGAGTATGGAGGTCGCGTTCAACCTGATGAACGGGAGCGGGGCAAAATGATGGGAGAACAATCTCCTGGTTCAGGTGGAAAGTTGAAACCACCTTCGGCAAGAATTCTGGCCGTGGACGCAACACCACCTTGTCTTGGTGAACCACCAGAAAGGGTGACTTGCACGATAGTGCAGCCAATTCTGAGACCCTCCTCAGAGATGTAATCGCCACCAGAAAGGTCACTTTCTGGGATAGACGAGATAGAGAAACCTCCCTCAGAGGCTCAAACGGCGGTTTCTGCAATGCCGCCAGGACCATGTTAAGGTCCCAAGGGTCTAGAGGTCTCTTGTAGGGCGGAACCATCCGTGACACCCCCTGCAGAAATTGACGGACCTTCGGGAGGAGCGCCAATCGCCTGTCAAACAGCACAGAAAGTGCTGATACTTGACCTTTCAAAGAGCCAAGGGATAATCCCAATTCCAAACCCGACTGTAGGAAAGCCAACAACGTCGGGATGGACAAGGGCCACGGAGACCGTCCGCCAGAGGCACACCAAGTAAAAAAGATTTTCCACGTTCTGTGGTACATCTTCCTGGAAACTGGCTTCCTAGCCCGATTCATAGTGGCAACCACCGTAGGGGAGAAACCCCTGGATGTCAGCAGCCAGGCCTCAAGAGCCATGCAGTCAATCTGAGGGCCCTGGAATTGAGGTGGAAGAATGGGCCTTGCGCGAGTAAATCTGCGCGTTCTGGAAGAGCCCACCTGTGTCCGCCTGACAGTTGCCACAGGTCCGGATACCAGGACCTCCTGGGCCAGTCTGGAGCCACTAGAATGGCTACGCTGCACTCCGACCTGATTTTCCACAGCACCCTGGGAATCAGAGCCAGAGGCGGGAACACATATGGTAGATGGAATCTGGACCAAGTCAAGATCAGGGCGTCCGCTCCCAGAGACTGGGGGTCCCATGACCTCGCCATGTATTGCGGAACCTGATGATTCAGCCGTGAGGCCATCAGATCCACGTCCGGAGTGCCCCATCTGCTGCAGATGTCCTGGAAGACGTCTGGATGAAGAGACCACTCTCCGGCGTCCATCCCCTGCCTGCTCAGATAGTCGGCCTCCCAGTTTTCGACCCCTGGGATGTGAACTGCGGAGATCAAGCAGTTGTTGTCCTCCGTCCAGGATAGGATGCGGTGGACTTCGGCCAGAGCCTCTGCACTCCTGGTTCCTCCTTGATGATTTATATAAGCGACGGCCGTCGCATTGTCGGACTGAACCCGAATGGGTTGTCCTGAGAGGAATCTCTGAAAAGCCAGGAGTGCCAGATAGATCGCCTTGATCTCCAGTACGTTGATCTGCAACGCCGACTCCGACTGAGTCCAGAGGCCTTGGGCCCTGTGGTGCAAGAACACCGCCCCCCAGCCCTTCAGACTGGCGTCGGTGGTCACCACTAACCATGACGGTTTGATGAAGGACCGGCCCCGAGACAAGTGATGTGGCTGTAGCCACCACTGCAGGGAATCCCTGGTCGGTAGGGAAAGGGTCACCAGCCGATTCAGAGAGATCGTCCTCTTGTCCCACCTGCGGAGAATCTCCAGCTGAAGAGGACGGAGGCGAAATTGTGCGAACGGCACCGCCTCTATTGCTGCCACCATGCGCCCCACCAGCTTCATCAACACCCGTAGGGATGATTGTGGTGACAGGAGGACTGCTTGTACTCCTGATTGGATCGCCATCTGTTTGACTCGTGGCAGAGACACCAGGGCTGAGGCTGTGTTGAAGTCCATGCCCAGATATGTCAAAGACTGGGTCGGAACTAGCGTTGACTTCTGAATATTGAGGAGCCAACCGAACTGTTCCAGAGACCGCATGGTCACATCCAGGCTCTCTTGACAGAGGTGTTCTGATGGCGCCCTGACCAGCAGGTCGTCTAAATAGGGAATGACGGCATGTCCCTGCATGTGCAGGAGAGCCATCATGGAGGCCATCACCTTTGTGAACACCCGCGGTGCCGAGGCCAACCCGAACGGCAGCGCCACAAATTGGAAGTGTTCTTCCCCCACTGCGAATCGCAACCAGCGCTGATGAGCCGGTGCAATGGGTACGTGAAGGTAAGCGTCTCTGATATCTATGGACGCTAGGAAGTCCCCCTGTGACACAGCTGCGATCACGGAGCGCAGTGATTCCATACGGAACTTCCGAACCAACACGTGATGGTTGAACAACTTCAGGTCCAGTACTGGGCGGAAGGATCCGTCCTTCTTCGGGACGATAAAGAGGTTGGAGTAAAAACCCCTGAACCTCTCTCCGGAAGGCACCGGGACCACCACTCCGTCTCTGCGGAGACCCTCCAACACCTGGTAAAAAGCCTGAGCCTTTTCTGGTGATGGGACCGACCGATGGAATCGGGATATCGGCTTTGACGTCAGCTCTATCCTGTACCCTCGCGAGATCACGTCTCGAACCCACTGGTCTTGAACGTGAAGTAGCCACTTGTCCTGAAAGCGAGACAAGCGGCCCCCCACCTGTGGGGAGACAGGATGAGAGAGCGAGTCATGTAGAGGCGGGTTTGGGGGTGGCAGCTGCCGCCCCCGCCGGCTTCTTTGGACGACTCTTAGAGCGCCACTGGGAAGCGGGCTTTCCCCCTCGGTCCGTGCGAGCGGACGGTGCTGATGACTGCGAGCTGGAACGAAAGGACCACTGTTTTGGGTTCCTTTTAACGGTATACCGTGGCTTAGGCTTATTCTGCGGTATCTTAGACTCAGCAGAATCCTTTATCAGCTTGTCCAGTTCGGTGCCAAAAAGCCTGTCACCAGCAAACGGAAGATTCTGCAAAATCTTCTTGGATGTGGCATCTGAGTCCCAAAGACGCAGCCACAACAACCTGCGGATCGCTATAGCATTGGCCGAAGCCACAGCTGAGCGAGTGGCAGTTTCCAGAGTCGCCGTCCTGGCGTAGTCCGCATAGGCCCTTGCCCTTTCGGTAAGTGCTAGGACCTCTGGACTGGATCTTGCCAGGTCAGAGATACCATCCAAGCAGGTAGTAATCGCTTGTAAGGTCCAGACCGTGGCAAAATTAGGGGCAAATGAAGACCCCACAGCCTCATAGGAAGACTTGGCGAGCTGCTCGACCTGTCTATCCGTCGCATCCTTCAGTGAGGAGCTATCAGAGGCAGAGAAAAGGGAGCGTGCAGCAATCCTGGTCATGGAAGCGTCCACCTTCGGGGACTGCGACCACTCCTGAAGCACCTCCTGGGAGAAGGGGAAGCGATTGTCCTTAGGTTTGCGGACATAGCGCCGCCCAGGATGTAACCTGGGTGCTCTAACCACCCTTCCAAAATTAGTGTGGTCCATGAAAGAGCCACTTGGTCTAGCCTCTGGCCGCAGCCATTGATAGACCTCCTTCGGGTGCACCGTCACCTCCTCAGGGGGTGTCACGAGACGTAAGGTCTCGTTGATAGAGGACACCAGATCCTCCACCCCGTCTGGTGGTTCAGATATAGACACAGACCCGAAATTTGAACCCCCATCATCGTCCTCACCATCAGAGGAACGCTCCTCCTCAGAGAGAGCCTGGAGCTCGGGTGACTCCTCACGACGAGCCCGCTTAAGGGGTCTCACAGCAGAAGAGGGAGACACCCGGGGGTAACTGGACGGAGTAGCTGGGCTATCCAGCCTCCAGGGATTGCGACATGGAGGACAGCTGAGACAACAGAGATTCATTGATCTTATTCTGAGTCTCCCATGGCCCTGAGATCACCTGAACCTCAGGGTATAGCACCGGAGCTGCTGACTCAGCAGTGCCAGCCCGGGCCTCTGGGCGTCCGCAGTTATTGCAGGACCCCTCCACCAGTGTTCCATTGCATGTAGCACAGGTAATGGTGGTCTCTGCCGCCCTAGCAGCACGCTTCCCGGCTGAGGACATCGCCACAGTAGGGGAAGATAAGCCAAAATGCAGACAACAAAACCGGGAGTCCCGGTGGCTTACCGACCGCAGTAAAGCGGTATGAGGAAGCGGTGTGTGTGTGTGACCTCCGCGACGGTTTCCGGTCTCCCCTTTGGAGTGCAGGCGCACGCTGCATACAAATCCCAACCGGGAAGTGAGGGTAAAGATGGCCGCCGACAGTGAAACTGTGGGCGGCGCCGAAGACACGCGGGAAACACACACACACCGCCCATCGATGACGTCACCGCACGGGCTGCTTCCCATCCTCCAAGCAGCCTCAGCATGAGGGAGCCGGAGCCCGCAGCGCGGGAAAAAGTGTAAAAAGTTATACACAGACTGCATGTACAAACAAACATCCGCAGCCCACGGCCTCAGCCCCTGTGGCACACAGGGCGGTCAGCCAGGGTGACCCCAGCACAGGGTACACCCGCAGAACCGCGGACCCGAGGGTAACGCGCGGTCTGAGTGTCAGGCCACATAAAGTGACAGACACTACCCCCAGGCACACAGGAGACACAGAGTGCCTCAGTGCCGGTCCGGTCTGTAAGCACCATTTAGGGAGGCCTCGGACGGGGGTGCAGCACCAGTCCGGAGTGTAAGCACCATTTAGGGAGGCCTCGGACTGGGCTGGCTCCAGTCCGGTCTGTAAGCACCATTTAGGGAGGCCTCGGACGGAGCGGAGCTGTGCAAGGCTCCCATCTCCCACTCTCCAGAGCCCCCCAGAGAGGGATGGAAAGGAGCGCAACAGCGTACCGGGAGAACCCAAAGTGTCCAGGCCCTAGGCCCTCCGGTACCTCCACCTGCGTGTTCCACAAGGGTGAGCGGGGAGGCTGTCGCAGGTCCCGACTGGAACCTTTTTACCTTGTCTTCAGACGCCATCACGTAAGCTGTGAGAATGCAGTGAAGTGCAAGCAAAGCGTGATCCTCCGAGCACACTAAGTTTAAAACTGAGGATGTTCCCTGCGGTAGGGGTTTATAAGCGGAGGAGGCGGTGTCTACAAACTTGTAGTACCTAGTGTGACCTCCGGAGGGCAGTGCCCTAAACCCCATTGTCTGGGTCTCCCATTATGATGACCAGAAAAGTAAAAAATAATGATGACCCTGCTCAAAAGAGCTTAAAATCTACAACAAGAAAGGGGTTACGCAAAGTACAGGGGCTTATTACACTGATGGTCCAGGCATCTTGAGGAAGTGGGGGTAGAAATAAAGTTAAATGAATGGTCACCAGACAATCTGTGTGGAGTTTTTTGGAATTGGTTGAGTTTGAAGAGTTATGACCAGAGAAATTGTGCTATATACAGTACAGAGGACTTCTATTAGGGAGTATGATAGGCCAACTTAAAAATATGTGTTTTTAGGGAGCGTCTGAAGCTATGCAAGTGTGGCTAGTCCTGATTTCTTGGGGTAGAGCATTCCAGAGAATTGGTGTAGCTCGGGAGAAGTTTTGAAGCCAGGAGTGGGAGGATTGGATTAGTGCAGATGTTAGGCGAAGGTCATTTGTAGAACGTAGAGAACGGGTGGGGTGATAGACAGAGATGAGTGAGGAGATGTAGGGAAGTGCTTTACTGTGAAGAGCTTTGTGGGTGAGAACAAGGAGTTTGAAATGGATCTTGTAGTGTATAGGCAGCCAATGCAATGACTGGCACAGAACAGAAGCATCTGAGTAACGATTGGCCAGATGGGTGATCCTGGCTGCTGCATTAAGGATGGACTGGTGATGGCAAAGTTTTGAGAGGGGGAGGCCAATTAATAGAGAATTGCAGTAGTCAAGGCGGGAATGGATTAGGGCCACGGTGAGGGGTTTTGTTGTTTTTATGGTGAGAAAGGGGCGGACTCTAGAAATGTTCTTCAGCTGCAAGCGGACAAGAGATTGCTTATAGGAGGTGAAGGAGATCAGTTTCAAACATAACACTCAGACAGCGAGCCTGCTGCCTAGGCATTATCGTGGTGCTGCACACTGAGAGAGAGATGTCAGATTTAGGGAGGTTAGTAGAGGGCGAGAGCAGAAGAAGTTCAGTTTTGGAAATGTTGACTTTCAGATAGAGAGCGGACATGATGTTGGAAACTGCAGATAGATAGTCATTGGTGTTCTCTAATACCGCAGCATAAAGATGGTACTGGAAGCCAAATCTGCTGATGGTGTGTCCAATCGGCCGTGTAGAGAGAGAAGAGAAGAGGGCCAAGGACTCAACCCCGAGAGACCCTAAAGGTACCGTCACACACGGCAATATTGCTAGCAATTTCACTGGCAGTTTGCTGGTTGCAGTGAAATCATGGACACATTGTTCTATTTTGTTGCAGTGTACAAATAGAACAATGTGTCCATGATTTCAATGCAATCAGCAAATTGCCCGTGAAATTGCAAGCAATATTGCCGCGTGTGACGGTACCTTAATAGTGAGAGGAAGAGGGGAGGAAGTGGAGCCAGTAAATGATACACTGAAAGAGCGGTCAGAAAGATAGGAAGAGAACCAAGAGAGAGCCGTGTCCTTTATGCCGATGGAGTGCAGAATAGAGAGTAGGAGATGGTGGTCAACAGTGTCAAAAGCTGCAGAGAGGTCAAGAAGAATAAGCAGAGAGTGTTCACCATTACGTTTTGCCATCAGAAGGTCATTGGTCACTTTGATGAGGGCAGTTTCTGTAGAATGTAGGGGGCGGAAACTAGACTGGAGCGGATCTAGAAGAGAGTGAGCGGAGAGGTAACAGGTGAGGTGGCTGTAGACCAGGCGCTCCAGGAGTTTAGAGATTAGGGGGAGATTAGAGACTGATCTATAGTTATTTGTGCAGGATGGGTCGAGAGAAGTTTTCTTTAATAATGGAGTAATGATAGAATGTTTGAAGGAGGAGGGGAAGATGCCAGAAGAGAGGGAGAGATTGAAGATTTTGGTTAGGTGAGTAGTGACGACCGGAGAGAGTGACTGGATTAGGTGTGAGGGGATGGGGTCAACAGTGCATATAGTGGGACGAGAGGAAGAGCGGAGCCTGGAGACTTCTTCTGTAACTGGGTCAAATATGGAGAGTGAGCCTGTGGAGATGTGGGGAAGAATGGGAGTAACAGCGCTTGGAGGCTGGGAAAATAGTGAAATGCATTGACTTGGCTGGGACAGTGAACATCAATGCAATTCTCTGCATTCCACTGCAATAGCGGATCCATACAAAGTGGATCAATAGTGCAGAAATAGCGCAGCGTGTGAATGCACCCTAAGGCCAAGTGCAATTTGGTGAGTTTTTACTTCAGTATTTGTAGCCAAACCCAAGGGTGGAACAATCAGAGGAAAGTATAAGGCCTCATTCACACAGACCTTTTGTACTATGTTTTACGTTGATCAGTTTCTGCACCAAAAACAGACCCTCTTTTTGCAAAAACACATCACAAATGCATCATCTGTTTGTGCTACTTTTTTGCGCTGTTTTCGGGGGGACACAGACAGACACAAGGCACACAGACAGAGACATACATGCACTTTCTTACTCTCCCTGCGATACCTGGTGAGCTCCTGTGATGTCTTCCACTGGCAGGCTCCATTTGTGAGTAGTACGAGTACTTACTGGACCTATCATCATGTGACTCAGTCTGTCAGTACTGTACCCAACTACTAACAGGTCCTGCTGATACCCAAAAAGGAGACATCATCGATGATCACCGTGGGATTGCTGGGGAGGGTAAATAATTGGATGTTAGGGGTGCAGAAGAGAAACTGAGCAATAATTGACGCTCATTATTCTCTGGATGAGCTTTCTGCATCACTAATGCAGCAGTGAGAAAATGCAGCGTCTGAACAGCAAAGTGAAAGCCCTATTCACTTTCCTGGCAGACGCAGCGACTGATCCAAAAACGGATCAGAAACGTCCAGTGTGAACTTAGCCTTATAGAAACATGTCACTACTTGTGCATTTTGGCTAACATATACAGTACATATACTTACCTATAGAGTAAAAAAACTCACCAAATACAGTGCATGTGGCCTAAAAACCCCTTTCAGCTTTATAAATGGGAACACGAATGACTACAGCCTGCAATGACCACAGTGCCACCTCACCATTACTGGACCCGATGCTCCACCACCATTGGACCCGGCGCTCCACCACCACTGGACCTGGCGCTCCACCACCACCCGAGCAGACCTAACCTACTGTCTCTCTCCCCATTGCCCTGTAGAATGTGAATCCGCAAGGGCAGGGTCCTCTCTACCCAAAAGGCGATTATGGAGCTTTACATTAATACTAGTCAGACCTCATGAACATGCCAGGTATGGTACTGTACGTTCTCCTTAGGCCTTGCTCACAAGAGTGCAATCTGATAAGAAGGGAGGACTCTCGGTCCAATGTTATTCAATGAGGCAGTGCTGATCGGTGATATTTCTCAGCTGTATTGGTCATGCTGCGATTTTACTTCGAAATCGATACAGTGCAAGAAAAAAATCAGATGCCATATGGACAATCAGTATGACATCAGATTATTAGCCATACGTTACAATTCTAAGATGGGAAACGGTAACTGGTTGTGTAAAAGATCAACAGCTCCTGAGCAGAGCACAGCGATGACAAGGGAGAAAAAAAATCATCCCCACTTTTCTTGATGAGAATGGGACTAATATTTACACGCTCGTGTGTTCCCAGCCTTCAAAGGAGCTGGATAGCACAAAATGACTTTTCAAACCAAGCACAGGCACTCTTGGTCAACCAGTTCAGCACACTTTTCCCTCTACTTGTTTTCCATCCATATCCACCTCCTATATCTTGGTTAACAGATCTGGTTTTAAAGGAGCGAGTGAAGGATGGAAATTCATGAGAAACGAGTAGGTGAGAAGACGGTGAACCAAACTGCTTGGCCACGCCAATGGGGTGCCGTCGCTTGGTTTGAACAGTCATTTTGTGCGGATAAGGGTTCATCTGTAGAGATCAGCCAAGTCTAAAAGGCAAACAATGCTTTCCACAGGTAGATTTAACGCTTTGGCACTGATCTAGCCAGGCTTTGCTCTACACTAATAAGGGGCAAACATGACCAGACTGTCTGTCTATAGCAAAGCTGTGGAGCCGATAAGCCAAACATCCCTCCGACTCATCAATTTCCCTGAATCTGACTCGCATTCCAACTCCAACTCCTCCAAAATGGATATCGACTTCGACTCCACAACCATGACTGTGAAGTCGATAAGCCAAACATCCAACTCCAACTCCTCAATTTACCAAATCTGACTCCAACTTCACCAAAATGGACATCAACAGCGACTCCACGACTTTGACTACACAACCATGACTGTGAAGTCAGTAAGCCAAACATCTGACGCCACCAAAATGGACATCAACAGCGACTCCACGACTTTGACTACACAACCATGACTGTGAAGTCAGTAAGCCAAACATCTGACGCCACCAAAATGGACATCAACAGCGACTCCATGATTTTGACTACACAACCATGACTGTGAAGTCAGTAAGCCAAACATCCGACTCCAACTCCTCAAATTACCAAATCTGACTCCAACTCCACCAAAATGGACATTAACAATGACTCCACGACTTTCACTACAAAACCATGGCTGTGAAGTCAGTAAGCCAAACATCTGACTCCACCAAAATGGACATCAACAGCGACTCCACGACTTTGACTACACAACCATGACTGTGAAGTCAGTAAGCCACACATCTGACTCCACCAAAATGGACATCAACAGCGACTCCACGACTTTGACTACACAACCATGACTGTGAAGTCAGTAAGCCAAACATCTGACTCCACCAAAATGGACATCAACAGCGACTCCATGATTTTGACTACACAACCATGACTGTGAAGTCAGTAAGCCAAACATCCGACTCCAACTCCTCAAATTACCAAATCTGACTCCAACTCCACCAAAATGGACATTAACAATGACTCCACGACTTTCACTACAAAACCATGGCTGTGAAGTCAGTAAGCCAAACATCTGACTCCACCAAAATGGACATCAACAGCGACTCCACGACTTTGACTACACAACCATGACTGTGAAGTCAGTAAGCCAAACATTCTGACGCCACCAAAATGAACACCGATTCCGACTCCACCCTGGTCTATAGATTCATATCCGGCTTGGCATCGTCCGATTGAAAGGCTCGGACACTTCTAGGTAGTGCAGGCGAGATGAATGGTGCTCAACTGCAATACTGTACACAGAATGTAGTCAAACATGGCGCCGCTCTATAAAAAGAGCCGACCCCTTTTCCTAAACCATTTTAATAACATGCCGATCAACAATGTAGCGTCAATCAGTGCTTAAAGTCTCTTCACATAATTACATGTATTGTCTGCAGCACATCCTTATGTAAAAGAGAGAATGTGCTACGACAGATATGTTTTCATATCTCAAGTGACCAACAACAAACGATCATTTTGTCGTTTGCTGTTCAATCTCCAGACACATTGACATGGGGCAATGATCCGGAGCGGACATTTGTAGGAGACGTGGTCCAGGCAATCATCGTCTGCTGTAAATGGGCCTTGACTTCACTGATTCGCGCTCAGATTAGTTCATCAAATCTCGTCTGATCTCCAAGAAAGTATGGAACAAAGCCTAATCATTAACTTTCTGACAAATTCCCATCGCCCCCATCCATACCCTGCACTGTTATTTTACTACACCTTCACATGGGAGTAGTAATAATAACTTCCCGATAACATCAGTCTACCGGCGAGCGTGGCGTCGCGCTTGCAACGTTGGGGTTTATGGTGCATATAAATGTTCCTTGATAACATTCAGCAGTTTCATGCTACATAAACCTCCGCAGACCGCAGGAAATTAATTGAATTGTTTATTGGGAAACAATGGAGACGTTTTTTAAGCTCAGACCTTGAAGAAAGTCAATTCCAGCAGTTTCTGGGAAGGCGGAAAAGAAGACCACAAAGTCCAAACACTTGATTCTGGAGGTAATGACTGGATGGGGTTTGTTTGTACTATTTTCTTGTAAGTGCAGCGATTTCCTTCCAGAAGAATTCTCTCACACATAAAAGGAGACGTGGACTCACATCTACATATTTAGATAATTACGAGGTCAGAGAAGAAAAGACCCCGGGTTCAGACTGCTCGGCACGGTGTCAAGACCTGCAGCTGAAGGCGTTCTCCTGCTGCCGGATCTTGGATGGCTTCAGTCTTTTAACATTTGCTTTAAGAATGATCACTTTCATCTCACTTCCCCGGGCTATCGCAACAACGGCCATTGACAGCGAGCCAGAAGGCTCGGAGAACAGGTATTTCTTTCCCTGTCCCACAAGGCTAACACGTCCACGATTAATGATGGCAGTCTCAAGATCTGCGACCAATCCCCAAAATAACGAAAGCGGGAAATTTTGAGTGTTGGTAATGGAGATCAGTCAATCCCAACTGCAAAGTAAAAGGGGCAACATAAGACTTAGGCTGGGGTCACATCTGGAAGGCGCAATCCGGTAGCTGCATCCATTACTGGATCCGGTATTGCCGTGTGCCGTCACATTTGGCATCACATTGCAGATCAGAATCCAGTAATGGATCCAGATCTGCAATGAGAAAACATTGTGGCACCAAAAACCATTCATGTACCTTGCGGTACCGGATCCAGTTGCCTTAGGCGGCCATTATAAAAAAAAAAACGGATCTGGTTTTTCAACCACTCCAAAAAATGCCATCTGTATGATTTTTACCGCAGGCTGCAAAACTGGACGCGGTAACCGGACTGCATTAAGTGCAATCCGGTTTTTCTATTGCAGCCTATGGCTGTGGATCCGGATCTGGTTCCGACCATTTTTAATGGTCAAATCTGACCGGATCCGGATTTGAAAAAACAACAGCAAATGTGACCCTAGCCTTATTACATTAACGGTAGATACAGAACGTTCAACCTTTTCTGTTTCTTGATGAGACCTTCTTGGATCTTGCAAGTCAAGGAGAAAGGGTACGGGAGGGTAGCTCATGCGTTTCAACATTAAGGTCTTAATCCTGGTCTGATGATTAAAGGCCCCGTTACACGTAGCGACGCACCAGCGATCCAGACAACGATCCGACCTGACCGGGATTACTGGTGCATCGCTACGTGGTCGCTGGTGAGATGCCACACATACAGACTTACCAGCGATGACCCAGCGATGCACAGACACCCGACGATCGTTGGGATCTGTCAGGTTCTCGGCCGCAGAATGGGGGTCGCTGGTCGTTTCCTCCCCGTCACACACAGTGATCCAGCATGCCCAGCGGGAGACCTCCGATCGAAAAATGGTCCAGGCCATTCATTAACGATCAGCGATCTAACAGCGGGGGGCCGCTCGCTGGTGTGTTTCACACACAGCGATATCGCTGTCGAGGTCGCTAATACGTCACAAAACCTGTGACGTTGCGGTGATGTCGTTAGCGATATCGCTATGTGTAACGGGGCCTTAAGACCTGAGTGTTGAAATGCGTGGGTCTATGCCACCCTAGGAGGCTTGTGCTATGTGAAGCTTTTACTGTTTCTGAAATAAAATTCTTCTTTTTGACCTGAAGCATCTACCGTGTATCACTGAATTTTCTTTGGATTTGTCACTTCCTGGATCTTATTACAATTAGAAACAATGTTTTTTTGCTTGTGTAGCATTTTTGTTTGTTGCTATCTGTTTGATGTGATCGGTGGCGTTCACCGCAGGCACAGAGCAGTCACAGATGGCTACTGCCTGGGATACAATGGCTTCGTCAGCAGAGCAGAGGCTTCCTAACTGGGGAGCCGGCTGTCAATCAGCATGACGTCAGCTGTGATGCCCGTCAAGAGAGCATATAAGATGTGTCTGTTTGCGCGACATCAGTGGAAACTGCAGAATCTCCGGCAGGAGTGGTCTTAGACTGCTCTATGTTGGTGTAGAGCGGCACCGGGCAAAACAAAGAGGTTGGTAGCAACTGTCTGCCTGTTAGTGATTAAAGACTTTTTTCCCCCCAGATATACCCTTTAAAAATATTGCATCCAGACGGTACTTTAAAGGGAACCTGTCATGTGCAAAAATGCTATTAACTAACCTGCAGATATAGGGTTAATCTGGAGTTTAATAGTGTTTGAAATCTGCCCAGTGCCTGCACATTGAATCCCTCTGCTAGGTGGAAAACATCTTTAATCTTCCTGGCAGGCAACGTTCAGGTTTCAGTCACAGGGGCGTTCACACCCTCTACCACACCCCGACTGACAGCAAGCTCTAATGCTGAGTGGCTGTCAGTCAGTGCGGAGGATGTGGCTACAGCCGCCACTCTACATACACAGATCCGTGACTGAATCCGCAGCAGATGCCTCCCTGATGACTGACACCAGAACGCTGTCAAGAGAGGTCAATGTTTCACTTGCTATTAACCTACAGATTGACCCCACATTTGAAGGTTAGCGTTTTTACACATGGTGGGTTCATTTTAAATCCCAGAGTAAAACAGTGAAAAGTCAATATAAAGTGTTAATGTAGGTTTTTTGGGGAGGTCAGTGGTTTTGGAGGCATGGTAGGTTTTTGGGTCCTTTCTCCTGTCTACTTCCCAAACGAAACCCAACTTCTTAGATGTCCCACTTTAAAATAGAGCTTTGTACCAGCTGGAGAGGCGCAGGATGGAGTCCACTGCTCAGAGGCCTTGTTCAGTGTTTTCAAGTGTTTCGGTCTATGAAAGACCTTCGTCAGTTACTTCACACTGTAGTTAATCAGGCTGGAGTTCAATCATATGGGTGATGGACATCTGTGGTAATGATTCTTAGTATGGGTGGTCTGCATGTGGATAGTCGCCGTGTCTGCCGCTAAATGAGGCTGCCAGTGGACACCGCAACTATCCACATGCAGACCACCCATACTAAGAATCATTACCACAGATGTCCATCACCCATATGATTGAACTCAAACCTGATTAACTACAGTGTTAAGTAAAGGCCCTGTTACACAGTACGATGTCCCAGCGATCCGACCAACGATCGGGTTGCTGGGACACCGTTAGCTGATCGCTGATCAGCTGTCACACAGGCAGACTCACCAGCAATCAGCGAGAATGCTGGTATCCAGGGTAAACATCGAGTAACTAAGCGCAGCGCTACGCTGAGTTACCCAATGTTTACCCTGGTTACCTGCTCCCAGCACTTGAGGTGCGGCGCTGGAAGATCGTTCAGCGTTGGTCTCCCACTGTCACACGCGCTGATGCTGGCCGCCCAGCGGGAGGTCAACGATAAATTCATGGTCCAGGTCATTTACCAACAACAAACGATGAACGACCTCATCGTTGGTCATCGGCAAATGTCACGCGCAACGATGTCGTTTCGACATCGCTGCAACTTCACCAAACCGGTGACGTTGCAACGATATCGTTAGTGATATCGTAGTGTGTGACGGGGCCTTAACTGACGAAGGTCTTTCATAGACCGAAACGTTTGAAAACACTGATTTAATAAACTACACTTAAAGAATCTGAAAACGGGAGTGCCTTGTCTCTTTAAATCTACTACATGGTCTGGAACCCTACTCGTGCCCCCACATTGCTACACTCAGTAGTGCCAGGTTTTCTTCACCAGAGGCCTTGTTCACAAATGGCAGGATTTGTGCAATTTTTGATGCATTTTGGAAGCCTAAAAGGAAAGATTTATGGAATGTAAATTAGCTATTTTCAATACAATGATCACAATCCCTCATTATTGGCGTGTCCCTACAGACAGTAACGATTCTCCTTGTGGAGAGTGACATGTCCAGCATGTCTGTGTGGATGCATTGCATGGCTCATAAGCCTCCTCACTCAGACAGGCTTAACAAAGGGAGAAACGTTGCCCCTTGGATGCCACTCATATGCCTCTCATTCAGCTGAATCAGATCTCATACTTTGCACTGACACAAAAGGAAATACCCACAAACACCAAGTCTGCAAATTAAAATTCTGATTCGGCTTTATCCTAAGTCTATTGCAAGACTTGTTAAAGACTTTTAGGATTGCTACTTCCAATAGGTGTCACTAGAATTCAAGTCCTCTTCCACTGGGATGGGACAATATGCCTATAAACCGAATGGCACATTAGTGTACTTGAACATCCAGAAGCCCCCAAAAAAGAGAAGACCCTCTGAAAGAATTGGGCAAATGCCCCAGGAACTACAGATCTTCTCGTAACCTTGTGGAAAGCAGCACTTAGATACTGGGTGTAGAGGAGGAGCAAAGAGAGTATGGACGATGGTCGGAAAATATGGTAAAAAAAAATATGGGGCATTTTTAATAGGTTTTCAATGTACAAACAAGTGACAACATTTCTTACAAGAGAGACACTAAATCTGCAAAGACTAATGATATACAGTTATTATATTGTTTTCCACAACGTTTGTGCCAAGTTGAAACCCCATCAACTACTACACAATTATTTCCAAGAGTAATTAAATGCCGCTCATGTATATACATGCAACAATACCCAAGATAGTCTATTATGTCAGACTAAAGATACCCGTCATTTCAGCAAACAATCCAGTGTCCTGCGACAGAGGAGTATACAACACTGCATCCCTAAAGGTATCGTCACACGCCGCCATATCGCTGGCAACTCCCAAATTCGGTGATGTGGAAACCACATCGTATGTGCGTAGTAGCGTGTGACTGGGTGATTCTACGGCGAGAAATCTCTGGTGGAGCGTCCCTTGATTGCCCTGCACTGCAGTGAAATCAGGCGATGTCCACCAGGCGATTTCAGCGGATCGTGGCGTGTGACAGGGCGATAGCGACGTACACAGCGATCCTGAAATCAATCCGTAGGTGACCTTGAATGGTGATTTTTTCGCACCGCATCTGCAGCGATTGGTGGGTGATACTGCGTTCCGATTGGCTGGCCGTGTCCGAGACGTATTATTTGATGACCTGTGCTTTCACGCAAGGCTGACCAATGGGAACACAGTTCCGTCCACCAATCGCAGTGGTAGGGGCGTGGTGAAACCCACTCTAGCACGCCTCTATCAAAACAGTATGGCGACATCGCTGCTACGATTGTGGCATGTGATGCGGCAATGTGTGAAGGGAAGATCGCTTCCAGTCTCCTGCAGGCGATTTCCAGAAAGCAGGATCGCCAAAGATTGTACGCGAGATCGCTACATGTGACAGCTCCACAGTGATCATGAAAAGGTGCCTGAAATGTGCGCGCTCACGTCAAATCGCCGGCGATATGGAAGCCATAAGGCGGTGTGTGACGGTATCTTACAGATACTTATCCATCATTCAGGGAGGCGTCTGAAACGACAACCCCAAACATACAGCCAATATCATGAATAACGATCTGCAGCACTAGAAGAACAACGAGTCCTGGAAGTGATGATCTGACCCCACAGAGCCCTGATCTCACCATCATCGAGAATGTCTGGGATTACATGAAGAGGACGAAGGATTTCTACAGGCCTCATACACACAAGATCTGTGGTTAGGTAATGTTTGGAACTATTTCTCTGCCGAGGCCTTTCAAAAACTTTGGATAAGTATGTATTATTGATTATGGGCAGTGACATCAAACTATTCAAGGAAATCTATCAGCAGGTTTTTGCTACCTCATCTGACAACATAATGGCGGCAAAGAGACCCTGAATCCAATGATGTATCACATAGATTACTGGCTGCAGCCATTCTTACACAATCATAGCATTTCATTTTAGAAACACAGCAGAGCTGGGAGAGCTGCCCCCGCCCACACCAGGCTCTCTGTAGAGATTGTACATAACTGAGAGGTGTCAATCATAGGAGGGGGAGTGTCGGACTGCCCTGAAAGTGACAGTAGTCCTGTAATGTTAATCACCAGGTAATGAAGCCTTTAGATTAAGTAAACTATTCACAATGGATTTCGCCCTGCTACAATGCAACTGGTGAAATCCAAAGAGAAAATGTGAAGCAGAATTTGACATGCAAAAGATTAGAAAGCCAATCAGTGTGTTTCCTAAAATTCTCAGCAATTTGGGGACATGTCAACATCCCCTAAAAGGCAGTTGTTCCCTTTCACACCTTCCTGTATCACCACCCATGTCTATCTAGGATCTGTTATGATCTGGATGTGTCAATACAGGACCTGATATGATCTGGATATGTCAATACAGGATCCGTTATTATCTGGATCTGTCAATATAGAATTTGTTTTTATCTGGATCTGTCAATATAGAATCTGTTATTAACTGGATCTGTCAATAAATATATGATGTTATTATCTGAATCTATCAACGTAGGATCTATCATTATCTGGTTCTGTAAATTGGGATCTGTCACTCTCTGGATCTGTCATTATAGGATGTGTTATTATTTGGGTTTGTTGTTAGCTGGATCTGTCAATATAAGATCTATAATTATCTGTTTCTGTAAATATGGGATCTATAAATAGAAGATATATTATTTTGATCTATAAATATATGATCTGTTATTATCTGGATGTATCAATATAGGATCTGTTATTATCTGGATCTATCAGTATAGGATCTCTTAATATTTGGGTCTGTTATTGTCTGGATCTATAAATACAGGATCTATCATTATCTGGCTCTGTAAATGTGGGATTATTATTACCGTATCTTGTTCTGGAAATATAGGATGTTCTTATTTGGACCTAAGAAAAGCAAACTGTCATCCAAAACACGCGGTGCCTGGTGCCCTCCGGCAGGAGAGGAGCGCAGGTAATCCACATTTTTAATCCTCTTCCCCTATCTGATTGTGACAGATTTCATTATAACATTGATGGATACCCGGACCTTTATATCTACCTTCTCACTATGTCATGGTTCATTCTTCTATTACTATTGGCTCATTTTCCCCACTAATCATAGACTACCTGTGTACCTTATGTTATGTTAGACCACACACAGCATTAAATCTCCTGGATCTCCTCTCCTCCTGCTAATTTTGTTCTCACCTCTCTATGTACCATACTCACTATACATTTGTTTTTAACCTTGTATGTGTTTTATTCCTATGATTAAATAATAATCTAATACAGATTGACCTCTATGTCTATATACAGTGTGGGAATAGGTCCCTTTTTAATTATCTGGATCTGTAAATATAGGATCTGTTATTTAGGATCTCTTCCCCCTGTGCCCTCTCTCTCCCCCTGTGCCCTCTCTCTCCCCCTTTGTGTTTTTCTCTCTCTTCCCGTGCACTCTCTCTCCCCGTGCATCTCTCTCTCCCCTGCACTCTCTCTCCCTGCACTCTCTCTCCCCCTTTGCGCTCTCTCTCCCCCTTTCGCTCTCTCTCCCTGTATGCTCTCTCCCCCTTTGCACTCTCTCTCCCCTGTACACTCTCTCCCCCCTTGTGGTCTCTCTCCCCCTGTGCACTCTCTCTCACCCTGTGCACTCTTCTCACCTGTGCACTCTTCTACCCTTGTGCAACATTCTTCCCCCCTCCATAGCTGAGACCGGTACCAGCCTGCTTTAAAGAGTAGCCCCACGTAGTAAGAGCAGCCCCCCCAAGAGAGCAGATTCTTATGGGGTAGTAGGAGGAACCTGGATCTTGGTTTATACTGCCTCAGTGGTGATATCTGTGGAAAAGCTTTGCTGTTATTATACGGTAATGGGGGCTTGGTGTCACTACTGTGAGGAGGGGGAACTAGTTGTGGGTTACGACCCTCTCTCAGAGCTGGATGTAGCTCAATACCCTCTTTCAGACCGGAATGTGGCTCTGAATGTCAAAAAGGTTGGGAACCTCTGCATTATGGTCTATGAAACCAGGCTGGAAGTGACACTCTGATACATCCCCTTCCCCCTTTCCAACTATGTACCTTAAACTGACAAGTAAGCAAATCAACAATAAAACACAAAAATAATATTGATGTGACCAGGGCTCTGTGCTGTAAAAAGTCTGCTCTACGTCCATTGGTCCAATAGTCTTTAGTCTGCGACCAGCTTCTTGCAACATTAAATAGCTGTTTGCTGATTGCTAACTCCTCTGCGCCTGTTCGACTTAGCCGCTCTTATGTCCTCTATGAGAAAGCTGCTGTCAGGATCTCCTGGCAGAGACTTATCTCCAGAAAAAAAAAAATCAGTTTATAGACATCAAACAGGCTGGATCCTTCTTTGCAGGGAAGAGTTTGGATGCAAATGTCAGCCATTCCTGTAGATTTCGGCAGTTTTGGCTAACTTTAATCCAACTTGTATGACAACTTTAATCTGTAGAAAAATATAACAGAAAATGTTCTACGGTATTTCCTTGCAGGAAAACAAAAGTAAAAGAAGAATATACGTGTTGGGTCCTCCAGTGATATTCTTTCTGGCCTCTTAGATGAACGTCCTAATGAACTCTTTTGGGTTTCCGAAAACAGACAACCCCTTTAAGAATTGCTTTTCGGATACTCTATATATCCAAGCCTGGCAGTGTGCCTCAGTGTATCTCTAATATATGAGAGTATATGAAGGCATGCTATGAGTAAAGGCAGGTTGTATTTTTGCAGGACTTTATTACAAAGTCTGACTTGGCGTAGACTTAATCCAACCTTCAGCTAAATGAGTTACTTATCACAGCTAGTGGTATCATAAAGCCAAAATATCTGGAGGCTCAGTCCTCAGATCTGTCTTTGATATAAATCCCTCTGATCACTTGGATGGAGCGTACAGTATTTAGAGGCCGGCTCTGCACTATATTATACATCTGTCTTTTGTTCGGCTATACCAGGCTCGGGGAACAGTAGCATTTCAGGTAACCCTTGCAGGGCCGAAGCCACGCACAACAGCCCGGAGATCAAAGTTCCTGTGCTTTCAATGGTGGACGTCTTAAACCATATCTAATTGCAAGAAGAATTACCATTCTGTATCTATTTACAGTGTCTATGCCAAAGCGGGGACAATGAGTTCACGTCTCCGGCAGCTTACCATAGGTTTTTGGCATGAGAGACGTACAAGGATAAAGTGACTGGCTTCTTTTAAGGAGTCTTAGAACTCCATTCATCTTACAATGAAAAGGAAACCTCTGATCATTCCTCCTGGCTAACCAAGAACCCGATCACATCTAATCTGTAAGGGATACTTTTAGAAAACAGTTCATGTGCCAGGGAATGCGCCATGATAACGGGTGAACTCCAGGATTGGTAACTATATCGGCATTATTAATGGTTTTGATTTGCACAGGATTAATAAAACAAAAGGATAAGGGTTCAATCCTTCCCCCAAAACACAACCCCTCTCATCCTTGTGCTGCATGGGGTATCCCTGCTCAATCACATCCACCGGAATAAAACATTGCCAAAATACCAAACACAACCTATGGACAGAACTGGTGGATATGGGAGAACTGCAAAACCCTTTTATAATCCCATATCATTTTCTTAAAGGGAATCTGTCAGCAGGTTTTTGCTACCTCATCTGACAAAAACATAATGTAGACAAAGAAACCCTGAATCCAACGATGCATCACAAAGATTACCGGCTGCAGCATTACTGATATTATCAAAGAATTGAGTTTTAAGTATGTAGCTGAGCTGGGAGCAGGGTTGTGGAGTCGGTAAGCCAAACCTCCGACCCCGACCTCGACTCCAAGTCTACCTCCACCAAAATGCACAAAGACTCAACCCTACAACCATTGCTTGCAGTCAGCAAGCCAAACCTCCAACTCCAACTATGACTCCACCAAAATGGACACAGACTTCGACTCCACAACTAGAACCCTACAGCCATTGTGTGCAGTCGGTAAGCCAAACCTCCAACTCCAACTATGACTCCACCAAAATGGACACAGACTTCGACTCCACAACTACAACCCTACAGCCATTGTGTGCAGTCAGTAAGCCAAACCTCCAACTCCACCAAAATGGACACAGACTCCAACTTCACAACCACAACCCTACAACCATTGTGTGAAGTCAGTAAGCCAAACCTCCGACTCCAAAGGTACCGTCACACACCGCAATTCTGGCTCACGATGTGTGGCAATATGACGTGCGTGCTCACGTTTTTCGTGGTCGCCTCAGATCGCCGATGGCGGCATCACACGCCGCAATTTCGCCCTGAAGCTAAGGCGGTGTCGCTCCGGAAATCGCCTCACCTACAGCGGAACCAATCTTGCCTAATTCCATCGCCGCTTCACACGCCGCAATTCCAAAGGCAATGTGGGTGTACATGTTCAGCACGACGAGGAGATAGGCGTGCCACAGTGGTTTACATCGCGCCCCATACACACTCATTGGACAACGCAACAGCGTTACGATTGGTCAGCGTGCTCTGGAAGGCTGGCTAATACATGACGCCATTGTCTATTATAGTTTGTCACAAATACACACTCGTTTGCGGACGGTTGTGTAGCTGAAGATGTGTGTGGTACTGAACGGACAGCTCTTCAAATATGGCGCGGTGTAAACTGACAGCCAATGGGAACACAGTAGCCCACACCAATCATCTCAGACGGGGCGCGGACTCCAGCACGCTGAGGCACGCCTACTGGAAATTATAGGCAACGCTCTTTCCATCATTATCGCCCTGTCACACGCCACAACACGGAAATATCGCCTTAACGATTGCGCCTGATTACTGAGCATTGTTCAGGAACCAGGTGACGGCCGATGGGCGATTTATCGCTGCAAAATCGCCCAATCACACGCCGCAACCGTGAGGCAATTTCACGGCGATTGCTCTGGGGCGACATATCGCCTTTCAGATATACAGGCGAGATTGCGGCATGTGACGGTACCTCAACATCTTCTCCTCAATTTCCCTGAACTCTGACTCCATCAAAATGGACACAGTCTCTGACTCTTACTCTACAGTCCTGTCTGTGAGAGCTGTCCCTGCCCACACCAGGTTCTCAATATGGATTGTGCATTGACTGTAAAGGTCCTGTCACACGCGTCAATGTCGTCAGCGATCTGATCGCTGACGACATTGACGGCTGATCGCTGGTGAGCTGTCACACAGACAGACTCACCAGCGATCAATTGACCAGTGACATCATGGAAACGATTTAAATATCGTTTCCACGATGTCCTGCTCCCGCTGCCAGCCTGCTGGAAGCGGGAGCAGCCTGGTCTCCAAGGTACACGTCGGGTAACTAGGCAGCGTGCGCTGCCTAGATACCCGACGTGTACCTTAGTTACCAGCCTCCTCCGCTCACCGGGTGAGCGGAGGAGGCTGGTAACTAAGGTACACGTCGGGTATCTAGGCAGCGCGCGCTGCCTAGTTACCCGACGTGTACCTTGGATACCAGCTCCCAGCGCTTGTGACAGGCGCTGGGAGCTGGAATATCGCTCGCTCCCGGTGTCACACGCAGCGATGCTGCGTGTCCACCGGGCGACAATCGCCAGGTTTTAGGACTGATTCTAAAACCTGGCGATCATCAACCAGCGATTTATCGCTGGTTGATGCAGTATGTCACACGCGTCAATATCGCTGCAACGTCACGTGCAGCCGATATCGTGCAGGCGATATTGACGCGTGTGACAGGCCCTTTAAGGTACCATCACACGCCGCAATCTCGCCTGGAAATCTGAAAGGTGATGTGTCGCCCCGATGCAATTGCCGAGAAATTGCCTCACGGTTGCGGTGAGGAGGTCCGAGTCTCCACCCTGTTTTCCTGAGCTCCCTAGGCTGAGGGCCCCTACCTCCACCCACGGGTCCGGAATCACAGCTACTCCCAAAGCAAGGACTTCAGCACAGCAACAAAGTATCGGCACAGCACAAAGACCAAGAGTAAATAACTCTATCAACGGCGTCTGGCGGAGGAGGGGGAAAGCTATTTAAAGCCAGGGGGAGGGGATACCAGGTGAGTCACACTCAAGCCTCATATCAACCGCTCAACCAGCAGCTGAGCATAACAGTGAGTGCTGCTCTGGAGTACAACACAGGAGGCAAGTCAGGATCAAGACCTTCACAACCGTACCTCATGCACCTCTTGAAAAAATGCAGACACAACACACACAGCAGCATTCAGAAAAGTCAGCGCAATTTAAGCACATGACAGTCATGTCATTGTGTGTATCTGAGGCATGTGTGTAATTGTGTGCAGTCTGAGTTATTTCTATGTGATTATAAGAACATTCGATCAGCAGATACACACATTACATGTCTGCAGGAAAAC